>PVKZ01000745.1:0-463068 GCA_004027375.1 Macroglossus sobrinus
GGACGTTCAGCTATAGGGCGTGACTCCCTGGCCCTCTTAGAAATCTGTGAGCTATCTTTAAAAGGCCCTTAACAAATCTGTTTTCTGTTTTATACAAAAGTGGGTTCTATATTTGATTGACATAGAACTGAAGAAAATTACATGGGGGTCAAGGGCAACCAGAGGATGGGCTGTTTTAATATAGTCACAGGATGCTGGACCAAATAGAGGGGTGTGAGGTACAAAGGAGAGGTCAAGAAAGGGAGCCAACAACTCCATCAAAAAGTTTGGTTGTGAAGGGGAGAGGAATAATGAAGAAAGGCTGGAAAATGATATAGTGTCAAGGGAGGCAATATTTAGTTATAAAGATGGAAGAGACTTAAGGTTTCTGAGAAGACTGGGATATAATATAAAGGATAGATGGAGACCGCCTTAGCTAGGAGAAACTATGCCTCCTTTAATGTAATAGGAGGTTATACAGGTACCAATATTTGCTCTGGAAGAGCTTTAACTGGTGCAAGAAGGAGCTGGGCAATGCCATAGAATTCCAAATGCTGAAAACAGAGCAGTTATATCCATTAAGATATATAGAAAAATACTAAAAATTGTTGGTGTATTATTTAATGGAATACATTTATACATCATTTCTTCATTTATATTTGAGAACAATATAACCATGTTATAAAAATTTAGACAGCAGAAAACTTAAAGAGTCAATGCACAGGCCTAATAATTCCGCAGTGCTTTAAAAAAATTTTTTTTTAATTTTATGTTTTCTGTGTATGTATTTTTACATAGTTGTAATAGGGTATATATGCAAATAGTATAGGGTCTACTGTTTGTTTCACTTATTATAATCATCTTACACAGTATTCTATCTTATACAGTATTCACAGTCATCATTTTAATAGTATAATATTTAATTGCCATAATTTACTTAGCCTTTTCTCTATCGCTAGCCATGGCTATACCTAAATTCAATCATCGCACAAATTTGAATTATAGCTTTGAAAAAGACCTCGGGGATTTTCAGGTGCCATAAAACAGCTAACTTTGAATTCCATCGGGATCACACATCAAATAAGCAGCAGTCATGACCAGGCCCCGCCATAATATGCAGAAAGAACTGATCGGACCTGCAATATTCTAGCTCAGTGGTCCTCAAGGTTCTTGTTTGTAAAATGTCTATTTCTGGTCCACACTGAGATAAGGGGCTTGCAAAAAATAAGGGAAGCAGTGCACTCTGTGACTGATCAGCAACTATCAGCTCACATACCAGTTTTAGTCTGTGAATTATGCTTTGAGTAGCACAGCTCTAACTGAAAGAAAAACTATTCCCCAAATGTTTGGTTTTCTCTGTACCTATGAATGGCATTAGTAAATATTGTGTTGCGAGTTTCATAGCCACATTTACTTCACTGCTCTTACATTTCTCTTCTAAACAAAATAAGTGCCCAAGAGATTGACCTTTTGAAAATAAAGCACACATACCCCTGCAAGCATGAGCGTGATATACTTACTCTGCAGGTTTACACGGCTTTATTGGGAGGGAGTCATATATGAGGGTACAGTGCAGAAGAGGTAGCTGCCCTTTCCACCTGGTCAGCTGTTTCGTTTGATAATTCAGGAGAGTTTTTCGGATCTATGTTCATCTCTGAGAGAATCACACCCTTGAAGGGGTAATTACATCCCTACTCATTCATGGGTTTCAGTTATTTCTGTCCACTACTAAGATAATTGGTTCAAGAATTCGTTTATGGATTTAATCACTGAATGCACCGCGGTAATCATATCCTGTTTTTGTTGTTTTTTTTTTCCCCCCAAACTGGAGAAAATGACAATACTAGAAATAAAAAGATGCAGGACAGCATGATGCCATGATTCATCGTACTCAATGTGAATTGATTTTTCAGAACAAATGACACATTTGGATATGGTCCTTTAAAAAAAAAATGTATTCTGTAACTCACAGTCTATCTGATAGTTAATTCTAACCATGAGAAAAATTACCATCCAATCAACAGGGTAAAACATAACACCAGCGGTCACTGACTTCATTTCTCACTTTATAAATCAGCCTGTACATCAGTTACGCTAAAAGAAATTATGAATCCTGTCTTAAAGGTCGCTAGAGGAAGAGGTGATGCCACAATCGCTGGGATGGGTAAAATATTTACAGCCACCCTAAAGGAAACCCACACTCCGTCAATGTCCCCTCCAGATTGGTTATCTTCGTCGGTTCAGAATGCTTAAGCATTATTGGCAGCAGGCAACAGTCTAAGCACACTGAATATATGAAACCATTTAATTGTCACACACGTCCTACAGGTAGGCACTGTTATTTAACTCCATGACATAAAGGAGGAAACTAAATTACAGAGAGGTTAATAACATTATCTTCCGCTGGACAAAACATACAGATGGCAGATGTGAACCCAGGAAAATCTGTCCCAGTAGCTTGTGCTCTTAATCACTAGCCAAATGTTTCTTGATGCTTTCGGATGGGTTAATTTGTGACATTACCAGGAAGTTCGATTGAGCAAATTCTGTGATTCTTTCAATTTTCATAGTCTTCTGTATTGTCTAGTAGGGTAGCCACAAGCCACATGTGGCTACTTAAATTTAATTAAAGTCAAAAGCTATTAAAAGTTGAGCTCTGAGTCACACTACCCACATTTCAAGCAGCCAGTGGTTACAGTGTTAGACAGTGTGACACGTCCACCACAAAAGTTCTACTGGATGGCACTGGGCTAAAGTAATACTAAAACTCTCAATAATAAACCACCTGTTTTGCTCGCATGCACCTTTTGTTTTCATAATGCACTGTGAAAATAAGGATGGGAGGTAATAGCGGTGGCATGGGTTTATAGAGGAAGAAAAGTCTACTGATGTCTAGGTGACAACATCTTTAAAAAGCAGTTTAGGAAATGCAACCAAAATATTTTTAATGGGTGCATGTGAGGCAACAATAAAGCAACTCAGAACTTTTAAGGGTAAAGTCAGCTAGAATTCAAATGTAAAGGGATTTACAATTTGCAAGAATGACCCCCAATTTTTTTCTGTGAATATGGGATTTAAGTAGTTCAGGATACATAATACAAGTTCAATCGTATTTAAAAAGACTGAAATCTAAGCTACTAAATTATATCCAGGGAAACTGTGAGAACAGAAGAGAAAGAATGGATTTTACACAGGAAAAGCAGATCTGAAAGTCCAGACGAGCCCACCTCAGTGTATATATATATATGGCTTGACAAATTGACTTAATGTAACCAACTGTTCCACAGTGGAAACATTTACCAAACAATAGCATGAGGACTCTGGTCACTTATTTCATCTCTTGCTCTGATTCAGTGTTTGCCAAGCAACTTTCTCATTTTGACGTAGTTTTCACATACTTATTTCTATAGGCAAAGGATTTTCCCAGTACTATATAATAATATAAATTAATAAATTGGCAATGTGATTTCCATATTTCCCATCTTATGATCTCGTAGCATCAATTAGTTCATTAGATTGCCTTTTGGGTATTTGGATTAAACGCGCTTTCCACCATTCTTAAAAAAAGTTACTTTTGTGTGCGAGCGTTAAAAAAGTTGAAAATGGTTTTTTTGCAGAACATTTAGAAAACAGATATGAACAATGATGATGAAGTATATCATAAGATGGGAAATTAAAAAATAAATACAAATTTTCAACCCGTATTCGACAGGACACATTTTTAGCTTAAGCCTTGAGCTTTTTAGATGTAAAAGAATGTATCAGAGAAACTGATAGAAATACGACATCCAGATCCATCTGGAAATACCTTAAGACTGGTGTTTACTACTACACGAAAATCTTAATTTAAGCTAATAAAAAAATTTTTTCAGAAGATTCCTGGATTTATTTTTTGCTTGTTTTTCTTTTTAAAAATCTAGATATAATTCATCTTCTCTTAGTTTACCTAGATAAGCGCAATGTCATAATTTTACAAGGTACATGATTGTCCATTTTGGATAATCTGCCTTGTCTGAAGAAAATGCTGTCTTGTTGATATGTCTCAAGATTAAGGGACGATTTTAAATTTATGATTTTCATGGCAGCAGTTGAAGACTTAGGTAACATTTCCTTAGAACAGTCAAAAGCATTCTTTCTGTCTGGTTTTCAATACCGAAGCTTTTATATGTTTTATAAAAAGGGGTCAACATATGGGGACAGAAATTTAACTTTGGGTGGTAAACATACAATGCAATATACATATGATGTATCATTGAATTGTATACTTGAAACCTATAAGATTTTATTAACCAATGTCACCCCAGTAAATTTAATAAAGAAAAAACAAAACAAAAATGCAATAAACATTATAGTAATTTGGTATCAGTGATCTAAAGGAACGCCTCATTAATTTGCTTGTTTCATCAGAGTGCTTCTTGCCTTTACTAACCTCCAATTCCATCTTTACTCATTCTGCTTTTTAATAAAGAAAGTACAATTTATACATGGCTTGGGGCAGAAGAATGGGCTTGCTACATCACAAAATTAAGTGACGCAGTCCACTTAAAAAATATCTCTAAGCTGCAAAGTCAAGTCAAAGTTGGAGTTGCTTCAGGTCAAAACATTGTTACCAAATTATCCCAGTACAATTTAGCTTATGATTTTTTTGAAATTATACAAAGTGTCTGATGACTCACGTAACTTGTATCATAGATGTGTTTTGCTGTTGTACAATCCTTTTAGTCCAAGTACCCCCCTGGGGAACAAAGTGTTACAGAGGCAGTTATGGTTTCAATTTCCCTCTATAATTTGCTTTCATTTGAAAACCAGCTAAAGGAGGGAAAATGGACTGACCAACTCCTGACATTATGAGGGCTTCAGAATACTAAATATCCCCACTCCTTGTATCAGGGGAGGGAGTCCTCCCCATGAGGACAAACAGCTTGAAGAAACCAAGAAACATGAAGATGTTACTTAGGAAATGTTATTTTTTAATCAATAGTAATTAACTAGTCACAACCAAATACTATGTACTTAAAACATTCAAAATTTTTTTTAAATATTGCACATGTAATGTCTTATCTGATTCCAAATTGTGGGTTGGTGTCATTCAGCAGTGAATATTTTTACAGTGAGTTCATGCTATCTGCAGGTGGATAACTGCGTGTTAGGTTATGGTGATGTGATCTGATTCTTCCCATACCTCTGAAACTCACTGTTCTCTAGGGATGTCTTCTCACCCGTACCCAGGATAGTGATCCTTTTACAAAGTCAATGCAGCATGGATGCCTCTAGTATCAGTTTCATTCATCTTTCTTCTTCCATGAGGAGAGCTCACTTTATCTTCCACAAACCCCTTAGCGACCAGGAAAGGGACCCAACTCCTGATTATGATCATTCCTTGCCTTTCTCCGAGGAAGAGGAGTCCACAAGGGGACAAAGGGTAGGGACTCTGGAACATACCTACCAAAGGATAAATTAAGGGAAGGAAATATGGTACATGTACTTTAGAGAATCTCCCACAGAGAAAGGGAGAACAGAGAGGCACCCCAAAGGGCACCTACTCAACACAGTCTTGATTTGGTACGTAAGGGGATACATATACAACAAATTTCCTCCTATAGCTTTCTGGAGACTCACACTGATTTAGTGAAAAAATCAACTGTCTTGAGCCAGAAGACTTCAACTTCAGTCCTAACCTATACGAAATCACTGGGTAACTTTTGACAAGTCACTTGAATTTACTGAGCCTTGGTTTCCCCATTTGTGACATAGGGAGAGAATCCTCTAGCACCTACAGAGTTGTTCTCGGGCCCAAATCTCACCATGTGTATGAAGATGCACCTTATGATAATGATTACATTATATCTGGTATCATCAGGGGATAGGAGGTTTTCTGTGTGTACTCTTCCACAATATGTTACCCACATCCATCACTTAAAGTAGGTATATGCTGAACTATCTAAGTGTTATGCATTAAAGATAAGCCGACGATTAAGAAAAAAAAAATCCCCATTGGACTGGGAACAACTTCTAGTCCCTCTGCTTTTCTCTACCTAATTTTGATGTTATCAGCATAGTACTTACTCTTTGAAAATCAAATATCAAAAATTCGGAGCACTAAACACTTTTAGGAAGGCCGGTTCCATGTATTAGGAAGTAGATGAGTTTCAATTTAATAATTTTAATCCTTTGTTGAATTTTTTTCTTGTAGCTCTTTGAGATATTTTTAGTATATCGAGAACTTAAAAATTACATAAGCAATCAATGGGAGATGGGCAGAGATCTCAAAATAATTCTCTTCCTTTCTTCCCCCATCATCTACACACAGGCATATATTTTCAGCGAAGGTAAACAGCTTCCATGAAATAGATTATCCAATTTTGTTATCAATTTAACTTCTATAAAACATTTTTGAACTAGGATGTTCAAATTTTTAATTTTTAATCTTTTTAATAATAATTACCACATTCAAAAATAAGTATAATTTTGTGGTTAACCTCATCTTCATAAAAAATGAAATAAGATAAACATTTATCTCCAATAAAATAAGTTTTAATAACGGTGCAAAATCTCAGATGTGTTCATTAAGAGTTTAATATTGGGTGTGTTTCTGTTGGAATTTCTAAGAGAGTCATCATATTTTTTAAGACTATGCATATCATGTTTATTAATACTTCATGGATACGCTATTTATTTGGGGGTATGGACTCCTATGTTCTCCTTAATCAGTGGGAAATCAATGAGAAAAATATCATGTTTTAAATTAAACTATCATCCCATTAGAACATTTTTTTCATCATTTTTTATTGCGGGAAAAACAAATGTGAAATTTGCCATCTTAATCATTTTTCTGAACTGTAGTATTAATTACGTTTCTATGGTGTCACTCTCACCACATGCCATCTCCAGAACTCTCTTCATCCTGGAGATCCACACTTCTGAGCCCGTTAAATAACTCTCCCCTCTCCCCTCCCTCCAGCCCTTGGCAACAACCATTCCACTTTCTGCTTATATGAATCTGACTACAAACAATCATCATACTTTTTAGAAAAATAACTTAAATAATTTGGGGAAAACAGAAATTCAAGTGACTTATTTTCTAAGGGTAGACAATATTTATGAACTTCAGTTTTGTTCAATCACTGGCAAATTATTAAGAAGTCCTGAGTAGCAGGAAGAGAAAATCATTATGTTTCATAATGAAATAATGTTTGATAATAGGAGTCTGTTAAAAGAAATTGAAAGGAGTATAACTTGGCCACCATGTGATAGTTATTTAAATAAAAAAATAGAAGTAGCAAAAAGAATACAGCATGAATAAAACAGGAGACACATTTCTGAAATAGTATTATGTTCATGATTTAAAATATTTATACTTTGTGTTCTGGAAAATGCTATAATTTAATAAATGATTTTGACACTGAATAACACGTATTTACTCTAGGAAAATATAGACACTAAATTGAATTTGTAGTACAGCAGACTTTTGAATTATGTACACCATTCTATAGAAATACAGAATTGAATTTAGAACTACTCCAAATGATTTTCTGAGATAAGTATTTTAAGAGGAAGAATATCAAACTGGTTACCAGAATACCGTTCTTCTAATTTTATTGATAGATTATGAAAAATGATCTAATTATATATATTATTCATATTTGCTGAGTTGTGAAATGGATGCATAACTCTTCAAATGGGAAGGCATTAGATTTTTTAGATTCTATAAGAAATACTGATAGCTTGGTTTGCAAATAACTACAAACAATATTTAGAATACGAACTGTTTTCAAAATTTGAATATATCAGCTTCAGTTCTTTAAAACAGGGGTCCCAAACCCCTGGGCTGCGGACCAGTACCGATCTGTGGCCTGTTAGGAACCGGGCCACACAGCAGGAGGTGAGTGGCGGGCCAGCCAACGAAGCTTCAACTCTATTTGCAGCCGCTCCCCAGCACCAGCATCACCGCCTCAGCTCCACCTCAGATCATCAGACATTAAATTCTCATAGGAGCACCAGTCCCAGGTGCCATAAAGGTTGGGGACCGCTTCTTTAAAACATATAATTTGTCTTACAGTCATCTACCTAATACTTTTTAGGCATCAGTCTTATGTCCTAAACAAATGCTGTCTAAGAAATGTGAGGGAAAATAGCACAGGGCCTTCAGAGAGCTAAGTCCTGTGAGAAGGAAGGCATGGATAGATACTTCATAATGCTATGAGACAAGGGATTTGATCGAGGTGTGAACAGAGTTTCACTGGAACACTGAAGAGACTGCTGGAGTGGCTTTCAAAAGTAGTGACCTTTCGTGTGTGTGTTAATGACAAAGGAAAGAAGACTGGCTAACAGGCCTGCCAGGGGGAGAAGCATCATATGGAACACAGCATAAGGTTAGGAAAGGGCACACAGTGTTGGGGAGGAGTGACTTCAATGAGGCTGAAGTCTGACGCTGTCCCTTACCTGCTGTGTGAGACAGAAATGCTATTAGCCTCTCGGGGCTGCTTCCTTATTTGGAAAAAAAAAAAAAAAACGTGGATGATAAGACTTACCTCACTATCTTATTGTGAGGATTTTGTGATGCATGTAAAACACTTGGCAAAGTGTTTGCCCCCCTCCCCACATACACACACACGCATGTACGCACGCACGCACACTTACACACTCAATAAGCCTGAGCCGCTGCTAACTGGAGATCCTGCGTGGCAACTTGGGTTCATTTCCTTATCGCATTAAGTCAGCCATTTAATCTCATTTGGTTTCCTCTTTTATATAACAGGAGGATCGAACTAGACGATGATATCAAGTCTCTTCCAGCTCACAGATTATTGGAGCTATACAGCTACGAACGCATAAATATTAGTTCATATTAACCCCTAGAGTTTAGGAATATTTTTTCCTATAGGAAAATTACAAAATTCTAACATGTGAAATATGATGAATGAAAGTTATAGAACTGACCTTCACGTCTTCAGGTAGAATGATTCATTTAACACTGAAAATCCCTGACTTTCATGTTTATTTCAGATAAATTAACTTTTCTGAAGGATTTCTGAAGGATGATAGAAAACATCTGAAAAACATGGCCAAAGGAAGAGAATGCCCCTTCTTTATCACAGGGCCTCTTCCTCTAAATATAACGTTGGCAATAGGGGAACCATCTAGAACCTGTTTGTTTTGTTGCTGCTTCAACTCATATCTTGTTGGATTGTAACTTAAGAATAAAATGTAATAGCTTAATGGGCACTTTGACTTATTTGTTCTTTGACGAATCATGGAAAAAGCAATAAACTAGTCAGCTGTTATTTGTGGCTTTTGATAAAATATGTATTTTAACTACATGAGAGAATGGTCCAATAGTTCTTAAGAGCAAAGAAAGGCAAGGAAAAATGACCTGTTCATTTCATATATTTCTTCTTCTTTCGCAAATGTTTACTGCACATCTATTATGTACTTAGTAAAGTTTAGATGGGTTTTTAAAAAGCTTCAGCACCCAGGAGTGAAAAGACATCAAGGGGATGAAGGACAGTGAAGTAACAGAGTTTAGGTCCCTGTGTGGTCAAATCTGGGAGGATGATGAGCTAATGATACTGGCAGAGAGGTCAGGGAAGGGGATGCCCAATGCTGAGATTAGAGACGAGTTGTAGAATTTAAGGAGGCACGACATGGGAGCGAGTATCTAGCATAGGATGGACGACAAGGTCATTAGGAAAGGGTTGGTCAAGGGACACAAAGATGAATCTCTAAAATTATTAAGAATAGGAATAAGGTTGTGAGAGAAACAATATACCAAGAGCAAACACTGGTGAGAAATGATGGTGAGCGACACAGGAGGTAAGTTGATAACAGCAACAATGAGCGGTACAATGTTCATATCTGGAGATTTTTACAGAGGAGGGAGAGAGATTGGTCTGGCCTTCCAGACCAATGGTAAGCAAGAAGAAGTACCTAGAAATAATGTCCCTAGGAATAATTATAAGGAGGTGCACTGAGGAAGTGTAAGAGAAAGAAGAGGCCAAAATATCAGAGTGGAAAATTCTTGGGGTCACTGTCTTCATACCTTTTAGCTCAAAGTGAATGATTCTCGTGTCCCTTTCTCTTTCTAAACTGAAACTGACTTGGATGATAAATTATATGATCACTCTTGACGTAGGTATTGCGGAATGAAAACGAACACAGGTGTAATAAACACACATACATGGCATTTAGGCGAAATAAAAGTTTAATCCACTTGCTCCCTTGTACGTGCTTCTTAAAGGAAGCAATGATGTCATACTTTTCCTTCTTTTATTCTAGCAGAGTTTAGTGAAAAGTGACTTTGTCTATTTACTTTTAATATATAATTTTTTTATTTTAAATTTAGGTACTTCCAGAACTTATAATTAATCTTTTTTTAAAAAGTTTGAGTGGAGAAGATTTGGACTAAATTTCGAATACCTCTGGGAGGAAGAAAAAAAAGAATTTGGATAAAGTACAACCCTGACTTAATTTGAATTATTTTTTTCCACACTGCTATTGTTAGAAAAGCATAACTATGAGAAAAAAACTTTTTTTCTGGAATTTATTCATAAATTAAAAAGGATAGCTGTATCCAGACTAGAGGAAGTAGGCACTCCGCCTCTACCGCGTTCCTCTCTAGCTGGAATCCGCGTGACTTTGTATATCATGAATGGCTTTGTGAAGAACAATAAAAAAGAGTTTGAGAGGAAAAAAAGAGGTTGGGCTTTTCAATCAGTAGTTCTGTACTGATTGAATTCTGTACTGATTGGGTTCATTACTTCATTCATTACTTCAATAACCGTAAGCCTATTACCCAAGTTCTCTACATTTCAGCATCCTTATCTATACAATGACTACTCCACAAAGGCAATCATACTTCTTAGAGTGGTGGTGAGAATTAAATGAGAAAATATGTATGAAAGGATTTATATAGTGCTTGGTGGTTCCTCAGGCATAACCTTGCTACTTCACTTTCAGCTTTTTCTCTATCGTTGTTTAAGTGAGAACTAGTTTTAATCATATTTTCAAGCTGCTACATGTTCCGAAATCAGAGACTGTATTCAGCTCATTTTCTTTGACGTGGCAAAAAAAAAAAAAAAGTAAATCAATACATTTTTGATTTAACAGGAATTTGCCTGAAGAAATGAAGACTTGTTGAGCCTTAATTAACCTGGCAGATCATTTACCTAGAAGCTCTATTCCCTGGCTGTTCTGACTTATCAAAATGTATGTGAGAGTAATATCAGACAATTTATGTATTCAAAGATGAAATGCTTTTGTTTATGTGTCATACATAGCAACATTTTTCTTGTAGACATTATATATTTTTTGTGTAAGAGGCAATAATAAGTTCCTATATGTCACAGTTTATCTGTTCTTTCTTTCAAAAATTTGTTAGTTCTCCTACATACTTGTTTATATTCAGATGTAATTCTTCATGAAAAACGGTCAATCTTTCACTAGAATACTGGAATTAGAATTCAGATAGCAAAAGGAATGGAAATAATTGTTTAACTATTGATATATATTGGACATTATTGCTAGATATTTTAATTTACTGATTTATTCTTTAGACTTCTATCAGGCAAATAAATATCTCTTCAACTTTACAAATTAAAACTTGAGCTTCAAAACTTTAAACACCGTGCCCATATTCTAACACTGGAATTAAGATTTGAATCTAGTCTCACAGACTTCAACATCCATGCCCATTCTGTGCTAGACTCTTATCAGTGACAATGCTGTAGGCTATCGATTGAAAAGTACCAGCAGTTGTAATTTCTATATACAGCAGAAAATGAAAATGGAGATGAGTAGGACTGACCTTAGTTAACAGTATAAACCGACCATTTGTGAATATTTACGGTGGGTGGTTATGAAGTGGTAACTACCAACAAGATAACAAACTCACTGTCCAGTATTTCATCAATGCTGTGACCTGGCTTTGTAGTTGGAAGGCATTCTGCTCCTTCACAGCCTTCTACTAAGGGAAGGGATAAGGTTTATCATTCCACCACTTCAGTAAGTCTTAAAAGTGGACACCAAGTGATGCTTTGAAAATCCGATGGGACACCAGTAGGGAGAATAGGAAAGGTGACATGCCAGAGACACACTTTGTCTCTGGTTTTCTCTAGGGGTAAAATTGGCAAAACTCACAAATCTTCCAAATTAAGTAAAGTTACAAATATAATGTGTATATATGTACGCAAACATATGTGAACATACACAAAGACTAGTTCTATAGTTGTGATAGTCGTAGAGATTTGATTTAGGCTATGAAGGAGTAGAATAATTAACTGGAACTCTTTATTTGATATAAATCTTTAGTCTTTCCTAGTCAAAGAAAAAATGTTTTTAAGTTCCATACCGAGGTCACATACACATTACTCTGTAACCTATTTCCATATTTTATTTTGGATGGAAGCATAACCAATGGAAGCTAAAGTTCTCATTTTTTTTTAATGTTCAGATCAAAGGGGAAAAAGAATCAAAGAATCGGTTGGCATACGCTCATGAGTTAAAAGGGTTTCCTGCGTGTCAATCTGGTTAATAAATTCTTCAGGGAAGGGGAAAATGAGGGTAGCTGAATTATACAAGCCTTGCAACTAGATGAGCTGAATCACATGTCCCTTAGTCTAAGAAATGTAGATATAGAGTGCAATATATACTTGAGTCATAGACTGTCCAGAACCCATTAAGCACAAAAAAAACAGGGAGGACAGACAACTATCTGAGGTTCAGGGATAGCTCATTGATCCTCTTTAGCCTATCCCACTCCTGTGGCTGTAAAACAGACACTGTCACAGACAGTGGTTGTCCTTAGAGTTCCTCAGGCCTCTGTGCATCTGGAGGAATCCAATCACAGTTGCCAGCTGAGGGCTGGCCCATGTGAATGGATCCAAAAATATTTATTTTTTTGAAATTACTTTCTTTTAAATGCTAATATGGGTTAAGCCCAAAACATTGTGGTGCCCTCCTCAAATACAAGAAAAATACAAGGCAAACATCAGGCCTTTTATTTTCATTGTGTGTGTGTGTCTTGTTTCATGCATTCTATCTTAAAATATTTAATTTTAGCCACGGCCCTGATACTCAGTAGCTGGCTCTTGGTAGAATCTCAACCATAATTGCCCAATGAATAAAATGAATCGTGCAATGAGCTTTCTCTATTGAAATTCATTATGGACGCTAACTACTTCCATCTCAGAATTTTTATAGTTCAATGAACAAAGAATAGGGCTAATGTGTGTAGAATTCCTTATAATAACCCATATAGCCTGTTCAGTTATTTTTTTCTTCCAAATCTTCTAAATGAAAACCAGGAAACTACAACACACTACAGGACATACAGGTGACTATAACGTTTGAGTAATGACCTCTTGCTAGGTTATAACACTGTATTAGTAGTTTCATTGTAATTCAAGAGTGTTTAAGGAATAATGGGCTGAAATGTTACATTTCTTTATGATGACATCTTTAGTAGTAACTATGTTATTCCCTCCGTGTTCATATTTTATTCTAAATGGGCCATAAAATCTTACCACCCATTGACGGAGCGGGTGATAGGAGAGTAATGTTTCCGTGCCTTCTGCAAAATGCAGGGTAAGGAATGCTTCTCGGAGCTGCTGGTTTCTGCCACAGCCCACTGGCTCCTCCGAGATGAGAGCCACGTGACCTCTGGAGTGCAGCTACTACCCTTTTCTCCTAGCAACCGGATTCTGTTAAAGTGTGGTTGCTGCGGTTGCCAGGATATTCGTCTATTCTTGTTCTCCATGGCCAAACCAAAGAGAAGGGAAAGTTTCAACCAAACCAGATTGAAGACACAGGGAGAGGGACCGAGAAAAACAAAGTACTGTCCCCTTTAATGAGGAAATACATTGAGACAATTACTTCATGGTTAATGCTTTAACAAAATTTGTAATTTTTCTTTTGGGTAAATTCGAAAAACACATTTTAAAGACCACCAGCAAAATAATGGCTATAAAACATTTTAAGACGACATTCATCACTTTATCATTATTCATTATTCACTGATATAATGATAATTATTCAGTGAATAATGATAAAGTGATGAATTTTCCCAATAGAGGAAGAAAAGAAAATATTTTTAAATTGTCAGAGTGACCTGAAAGATGCCGAACTATAATTACCATCCTGTTTTACATATAAAAGTTTTGAAGTAGATACGACATTTCACTGAACCGAAAACATCATTAATTATAAAGTGCATAGTGATTTCTGAAATGTTAAAATGTGTATCTTAGACGTGTTGAAACATGGCATACTGTATTTCAATCAATTCTGAGATAAAATTTCTTCCTTATTCATAGTAAAAGAGGTAAATTAAGTTTCTCAGAATCATACAGCTAATAAGCAGTACAGACAGAACTCAAATCCAGATCTGTTTGACTACTATGTTCAAATGCTTCATTATATCATGTTGCTTCTTCAGTCACTTATCCAGATAATACAAAAAAAAAAAAAACTTACCAACTAACATGCTTACAGAACTTTATAGTTGCAGTGTTTATCATATTCCTAGTAATTCACTAGGTATCATTAGCCCTGTTTTACTAATGAGAAAAACTAGACCCAGGAAGATGTAATGACTCACTCAAGGTCACATAATTAGAAAGTGGCAGAGCTGAGAGTAAAACCCAAGATAAATGACTCTTAATCCAAACAATGTTTGACCAAAGTCAGACATTAACCAACTACTAGGCTTGAAATTAGATCATGGACCAAAAGATTATTCAAAGAGAAATATATTTGTTGGATATATAAGAAGAGATGTTACACATCAGAAGGATTCATTGATTTATTTAACAAATATTTATCAAACGGCTACTTTGAGTCAGGCTCTGTTTGAGGACCTGGGATACTGTACTGAATTAAAGACATAAAAAGCACATGGAACTTCTAAGTGCTATAGAGAGAAACAAGGATGAGGATGGGAAGGGAGGGGGAGCTTGCATTTTAAATTGTGGTTAAGGAAGGTGTCCCTCCAAAGGTGTGACATTTGAGCAAAGATAAAGGTGATAAGGAAGTGAGCCATGTAGTTATCTGTGGGAAGAACATTCTAGGCAAAAGGAACAAAAGGCCCAAGTTGGGAATGTTCTGGCCCATTGCATGAGCAGCTACCAGGCCCTATGGTGGGACATAGTCACAAGGGACAGAGTGGAAGGTGATGAGTTTAGAGACCTCCTGGGGGCAGGGGGTGAGGGGTGGGGCATGGACAGATCACATAGGGCCTTACAGGCCAAAGTAAAGACTTTGGGATTTACTCTGAGCCAAGTGTTAACTTTGGGTGAGAAGCCTCTTGGAATTTAAAATCTCGTCAATTTCAATGAACCTGTCCTGGGCATTCCAAGTATGTCTGAGCCATCGGTCCAATTTAATCTCAGGCTAGGCTGACAGACAGACATTGCTCTGTGTCTACCTTGTTACTGTGCTGTAAAACACGGCCCACCTAGAGAGTGCTGACAGGTCATCTTCCAGCTTCACGGGCAATAAATAGACATGTACTGGAGACCCATTACCTGTGCTAGGATTTTAAGAAAAGTCCTCTGACCTGTCCTCCCCAACACTCCTACCCCCCAAATCACTGCCAGTTCTCAATAAGTTTCTAAATCGTTTGTGAGATCATTAAAGTCTGTACCAAGTGGCGTAATACCGAGTGCGGAATTATGCCATGGGTAGCGTAATGGTTTTATTAACAGCACTATGTAAGGTGAGGTGTTCCGAGTGGATAAAGGTAGGTAAAACGTTCCACCCAGAGGGAACAACATGATCAAAATCATGGAGATTTATTGGCCATTTTTTAAAAGATAAATTCACATTTACTCAATGTGGCTATGGCATAAGGTGCCTGAGAACAGCACTGGGAGATGGATGAGAGATGGGGGGGGCGGGGTATCAGGGAAAGAGCCAATGATAAGTGTTTAGAATTTATCTGTGGGTAAGACACATGGGGAGACACTGCAAGCTTTCTCAGTATAAGGCAGCATCCGGAGTCACATGTTTGGTCATTTTGGCATCGGTGTGAAGGACAGGTGGGGTGAAGTGAGCATGGAGGCAAGGAGGCTGTTGTAATAGTCCAGGCAAGATGATGATGGTGCGCTGGGAGAGCAGAAAGAGAAAAATGGGGCAGAGATAAGAAGTACCCCAGAGGCAGACTAAGCCTAGGTTAGGGATAGATTAGATATGAGCACGGTATGATTCAGAGGGGGTCAAGGTTGCTGCTGGTGTTCCTGCATGCGTGACTATGTAGATGTCACCCTCTGATAAGAATATGGGAGGGAAAAGAGTTTGCTCGGGAAGAAGACTCAATACAAGTGTCAATGTTAGGAGGCAGGCAGCTTCAGTGGAGGGAGGGGTCAGTAGAAGGTAGCCAGATAAAGATTCAAGAAGGTCTTAGGACTTTAATCTTAGACCTAAAAGATGGTCAGGAAGGGAAACAAATACAGCATTCCAGGCAGAAAACAGTCTGAGTAAAGGCAGAGAAGTAGCAGAATAGAAACCATTTTCTGGAGGCATGTATATTGGTCTTTGTGAGTAGGAGGGTGGTGGAAGAAAGGGGATGAGGAGGTTGGTCCTTGAATGATATGGAGTCTGTACCTGAAATCTTCATTTCAGAGAGAGAGAATTCACCATTTTGTAAGGCATCCAGGTTCACTGTTGATGGGCAAGCCTAGAGTGACTTGTGTCAGTCACCATAGACGTCCTGATGATACTGATGGTGATCTTATATGCGTATTATAATCCTTTGTCATGCCAGGATTCAGGATTCACTAAGCAGCTTTATAGCTATAGCTAGAACTCAGTTCGCCTCAATCCTATATCAAGATTAAAGAGACATCTTAGTAGTTTAGTATTTGTAACTACTGTGCCATGCTCTCTCCAAACACCTAATATTATAGGTATATTTGAAGTGTCGAAAAACAAGATTAACACAAGTTTAGCACTTTATTTAAACTGATTTCATTTCACCATTAAGCCTTTAATTAAACTAATTAATTCCATAAGTTTTCATACTGTTTGTATAAAACAATTATAAGTACGAAGTAAACTGTCTATACTGTATTTTCTATCATAGCAGGCACTATGATAACCAAATTTTAACTCCATCCAAATAATACATAACCTGTAAAAATTAATAGGTAAAAATATCACTCTACTTCTTTAGCCTGAAATTATTACAAGTGATGGTGGAATACCTCAAGTCTATCATGGCAACAACAACAACAACAACAAAACTAGAGCATTATCTACAATGACTTATTTTCCTGAAATACACTCAGATTTCTCCCCTTCATTTCCCCTTGGCAACCGTCAAAACCCTAACAGCTCTTGGTAATTCGTCATTTCTTGCTTCAGTGCTATCCTTGAAAACAAAGCCATCCTGTGATTCTGTATGTGTCATTATGAACCAAGACAAATCACAGGTAAAAAGGGAGCTTGGATGGCTCCAAAGGAGTTCTTTCAGGAAATACTGCTTCTCCTATCATATAATTGGAAACTCTGAGCACATGTCAGTTTTAGGGCAATCTGCTAAATACCTGTCAAAAAAAAAAAAAAAAAAAAAAAAGCACCACGTCCTTCCTTCCTTCCTTTCTTGTAATTTTAACCTGCCTCTGCCTCGTCTCTTTTACAGTTTTATTCATTTTTATTCATTTCACTCCCGTTCCAGCTCTGCACATTATGCAGCTTCCATGCATAATTTTTCCAAGAGCTCAGAGAAAATAAAATTGCATTCCTACCTTATTGCCTAACTGTGTATTTCAGGAACACATTCCCTTTGGTTTTCTACCTCTGTTAAATGTGATCTTAATTTTCTGATGTATCTCAGTATTCTCCTACTTCAGTTAATTATGCTCTAAATTCTCAGAAATGTACTTCAGAGCCTAGAACACCAGGAAGAAAGTCTGGCAGGCAAATGCATGCAATAGCTAAGGGATGAAGTTAAAACAGGCTCTCATCCTGGGAAATTCCTGGAAGGAAGTCAGATTTCTAGCTTAAGAAAAATGAGCTAATTTCTCCCCCTTGTGCCCAGAACTTCAGATTCTATATATATATATATATATATATATATATATATATATATGTTTGATAGCCTGCTTTAAGAAAGACCCCACATACTTTACAAAGGATTTCCTCTAAGAACCAATTTAAAAAATCAAGGGTCAAACATGTATGCCTTGTGGAAGCAGGCCATTTTTGTCTGTTTCTATCTCTTATAAATCTGAATCTCCCAGAACAGTGCCTGGCACACAGTAGGTACTCAATAAGTATTTGTTAAAAGAACAATTTCACAGGATGAGCCATCCACACAAACTCTGTCTCAGTCATACAGCAAAAATCCCTTTAACTTAACAGTGTTTCCCCAAATCATTTATTCATCATTCGCAGATTATTTCTATAAAAGCCAAACACCGTGGAACGTTAGAAACAAACGAACAACAACAAAACATCACAGATTGTGAATTTCGTTTTTGCTTTGTGGTCTGAAAGATCCACAGTTAAACACTGATCTCTTTCTTTCATTTTTATTATGTGAACTTCAATTTCCTGTTTAGCCCCTGATTTTGAATGACAGTTCACTGTTCTGTCTTCAAATAAGAAAATGAGCCTACATGAAAGTCTACCTTATTTCATATTGCATTCCAAAGACTGCTTTCCCAGTGAGTTGTGAGGTGATTATTTCTCCTTTTGATGCTCATTTCCATTTTTTAAACTTGTGTGATGACCTATTCGGAACTATGAACACACACACACACACACACACACACACACACACATTTTAAGGCAGCACTTATGAGAGTGAACATCCTCCTGCAGAACATTTTTACAAATTATATTTAGGAGAGTTTTTGTTTACTTGTTTCTTTTAACAGACAAACATGTGGTCTGTTGACTAAGTCCTACAGCTACTATTATGATCGAAACTTCTCATTCCGCATACAAGGCAAACTAGATTATTTTCTTCTCAGCTGAAAATACTTTTTGTCATTTTGGATGCTTCCAGTAAAGTCCTTAGAGAAAAACCAATTTGTAATATTTGTCCCATGATATCTTTCTTCTGGCTATGAGTTAAAATATTAGTGATGAAAAGGTAGGGGAAGAAGAACCCATTATTTTTGTGGAACCTAAGATAGTTTCAAGGTGCCCTTTGAGCTTATTATGTTCCATGGTTCTAAAACACCGTGCCCTCATTGCCTTGGGGAAATTCCACGATCTCTGAACTCATTTGTACCCCAGATCCCCAGAGGCAAAGCTCAAATAAGGCCTAATTAATTAACATCTCTCCCTGGTACCAGTTCTAAGCTTAAATAAGTGAATGAATGAATGACAAACATTATATGCTTTTCCATAATCTTTGTTTTCATTTTGACATTTTAAATTTCTCAAGAATGAATAAAATTGATGCTCCAGGAAATTCCATGGCATTTTTTCCTGAATCTTCTATATTGATAATTTTGCTATTCACTGCCAACAAACTTAGTTCTCTCTACCAAAAATAAATGTTTACAAAATTTTTTCTTCGTTCTGCCATCCATCTGAGACTGCCATTACCTCTCTGTTTAGTTCTCTCCTCTCCATGGTTCTTTCCAACAACTGGTCTACATTCAGGTGTTCTCTGGCTCACCTACTATTCTGACTCCAGGCTCACACCAGCTGGTTCCAGGTTCCGGTCCAATGCTAAAGGTCTTCTCCCAGCTGGCTCCTCTGCATTTCCATTTGTCAGCAATTTTGATTTATATTTTAGACACTTTTGATGCATTTCTTACTGCCAACACACACACACACCACACACACACACACACACACACACACACACACACACACACACACACACACTTTAACATAACAGGAGTTTTATTGTTAGGTGCCCGAAGGGATCATAAAAGGAGTTGCACTTAATAGCTAATTACTTTTTGAAAAAAGTTCTGTGACATTATTTATGTTAAAAATAGCATAAGATATTTTTGAAAACTATTCTCAAAAATTTAAAGGGGTAATATTAAACAATCTTATCCAAAGACAGAGGAAAGGGAATTTGTCACAACGTAGGGCCCTCTGTTCTCATCCCACTTTGGATCCACCCCTTAGAAACCTGCTCAATGAATATTCATAAATTTATCATTCATATTAGTACCTCTGCTTCTTGTGAGTGGAAGGGAAAATGTACAGAGAATTTACACTCTTTTTCCAAACCCCGATGTTCTTAAAATTCTCAATATGAAATCTGTATCCTCAGCTGCTTCTCAGCTAACATTTTAGGGGGAACTTACTCTATTCTCACTACTACCATGCATTCAGTTATCACATCGCTATGGAGCCGAGTTCTTCCTCGTACACAAAACATTCTCTCTCTCAATATACTGAGCACCTGCTCTGTTCCTGGCATTGTCTGGTATACTAGTGTCCATTCTACCTTGTGGTAAGAGGGAGACAGACTAAATAAAATGATTTAACAGAGCAGTATCTCCCATCTAGGATGTCCTCCTCTCTTTGGGGCTGCCTTATATGCTGATTTTTCAAACTCAGGAGTATTCAGGTGTTCAGCTAGTCTGAAATTATCACTGCCTTACTGGCTTTTACAGATTTCATTTTAATACTACATACTTGACCTTCAAATGCTTAAAAAAGAAAAAGCCATTCAAAGCAAGCCTACACCTTCAGCGGGATCACTGTTGGCCCCATTGTTCCTTATCTAAAAATATATATATATATATATATATATATATATATATATATATATATATATTCCATAGAATTCAGTGCTAAGGAATAAAAATTCTTCGGAAAAACTGTTTTCTTTCATTAGTCAATGAGTTATAGGCAACTTGTTCTGTAAACTTTTTATTTTTGGCTGCTGGGACCTCAGAGCTAAAATAAAGTGCTACTTTTACAACATGTTTTGTGGCACATTCACCCCTCCCCCCATTTATTTCTCTTTATGGTTTCTTATCTTTATTTTGTTTCCTTTTCATTGCCCTGTGTGAAAAGTGCTTTTATTTAAGCTGCCTCAAACCTTTGGGAAATAGATGATGTATAAATCATTAATCACAAGTGTTTTCCAGACAATCACAAATAACTTCCTCATTGCAAAATCTAACATTATCGCCTTGGTCCCATTCTTACTCTCTCTGCCACAAACAAAACTCAGCTGTCTTCTTCCTTAAACCTGTCTCTCTTCTCCAATATATTTTAGAGTATTTTAGAAGATTAATGTATATATAAATAAAATTGGTTAAAAACAACATTTCCTTGGTCTTACTGCATACTATAGTATCTTCAGTCTTTTCTTAACACTTTTTTTTTCATTTTGACCATCTCATGTATGAGCATATATAAGTATGTATATATGTATTTTAGTTTCCTTCTTTTCACACATGCCTATTCAATGTAGTTATAGTCTAGGATTCTATTCTAAGCTCTCTACATTTTTTTCCTTTGGCAATTACCTGCTCCTGTCACCTCTCAGTAAAAGATGTTCAAATTTTATTTCTAGCCCCAGCCTCTCTCCTGAGTTTGCATCCCAAATTCCCTGGAACCCTTTGAACCTCAGAGTGAGAATGAGGTCTGAAGTTCTTTACCCTCCTAATCCTTAAAGATCCTCCAAAACATCTTTGCCAAGTGTTTGTCCACCAAGCATTTGACAGCAAACTTACCTAACCTTTCAGGCTGGCCCAGCTAACTAGCCAGTGTTGTCTGTTTAAAAGTTAAGTGCAATAGAATGGCAAAATCCATCTCTATGACACGTGCCCACCACTTCTAATGATGTTCTTAAGAGAAACAGTAAGAGATGAGGTCCACTAAATGCCAAATGTGTGCCAGAAGCATTGCCTATGTTATTGCCTTTCAAAGCTGCCACATGGTTTTATTATGCCCATTATATCACTGCAGCAAGTTAAAATCCGTCTTAATCATTATACATGACTCTTCTCCAAAGGATCAAATGTTTATATTGTCTAGGGGTACCACTCGATTCAAGGTGAAGGAAGTACAATTTTCTCCCATCACTTTTCATATGAATTACCATTTTTTGTTAACTTTACCATCTGTACTGAAAACTTCTAACCATGATGTCCAGAAGGAAAGAAATGCAAATAACATTCCAGTTGTTATTTGAATACGCAGAATAGAACAGAACTGTCATCAACTTCTTTCTAGATATTATGTGCCTCTAGTGAGTTAGCCTAAGACCATATCTGCTGCTCCCTATTGAATCAACCAGGCTTTTAATCCACAGCCTGCTGAACATCTGCTAGAACTCTGATGGATAGTTGGATAGGTCAAACTACTTCCCAGACTGAACTCAGCTTATTTCTTCCCTCACCTCTTCATCAGTTTGGTTTCTCAGGTCTTAATAGCGTCTGTATCACCCAGACACACAGGCTCAAATCCTCCTTATGAGCTCAAAGGCCTCCTTTTACCTCTGCTAAATCTCATTAGCGACCAAGTCCTGAAGGCTCCCAGTTGGATGTGTTCTCATGACACCATCTTCCCACTGTCTTAGGCTGGACCTTTTGCCAGTTCCCAGTTCAGGCAGCATCTTCTCTCCCCTGGACCACTGAAATCCTGTTCCTGCTTCCCTTTTCCTTCCTACCACACAGACGTGAGGAAGCTCTGCTCTTGTCCTGTAATCCCTACTTACACAGCATCATGCTGCTCTGCGACTATGAAGGACAATTCACGATTCTAGCTCTTCATTTTGATATTAATGCCAGTATCTCTCTCCTTCATGGCCTTATCGTCCTGTGATTTCCTGTACGTATTATATACTTCTGGAGAACTGTGCCGCAAAGTACTTTTTGAATTTTCCTAGTGCAGTGCCCTTCCTTATTTACATCATCTTTTGAGGCTGGAATGCCTTTCTTTCAATAGTTTGGAAAATGTCACAAGCGCTATGAAACTTTTGCCAGGCCTGGCCATCTGAAATTTGTCTGAAGTTCCTGAGTTCTCACAGCCTTTTACTTCTCTCCTAGAATATATTACTAATAGCAAATTACAAACATATTTTCTTTCTTCGATCAGTCTTTAGGCTTCTTAAAGCCTTAGCTATGTCTTACTTAATTTTACTTTTCCCAGTTACAGAGTAGGATTCCAATTAGTTGCATTAATTATGAAGAAGGAGGTAGGAAATGAAAGAGGTGAACGTGATGACTAGCTGAACCTGAAGAAAACTGGGAAATCTAACGCGAACACTTGGAAAATCAAACTCATTCAGGCTGTATCCACATACGCACCACTCTCCCTTTCCATTATTTCTGTCTGCCCCTCATTTTTTTATTTTTTTTTTCTTTTGGATCATACCCTCTGAGCTCTGCTCTCAAGCACATGACCTTCTTCTTCCCTGAGGTCTAGCCAGACGAACTCTCCTGGGGCCAGTGGTGAGAGGCCAGCACACTGCATGCCAACGCTGATTTTGGTTATAATCAGCGGCTTCGCTGAGTAACTACTTTTAGTGATCCTATGAAGCCATAAATCCACAGGCCCTTAAAAATAATCTCAGTGACAATGAGCAGACAAGCTTCTCCAAGCATATGTACGTGTCACTCCCCAAAGTCTTAATAAATAGTTTAGACATGAAGTCACTAACTGCCCTCAATACTGCAAAGCCTGGCATGTGAATTTATTCATTGCTGGTGCTTTAAAGCAAAATGTAAAGGTCTCTTTAAATCATAAAAATAAAATAGATTTTTACATTAGATTAACTTAGGAGTAGTTATTTAAATATATATATATATATATATTTTTTTTTTAATTTGGAGCAATTTTTTTTATCAATGTGACTGAATCTCAGTATTGCCTATAAGAATTTTTTTACTATTTACCATAATCTATGTCCGATCAAGAAAAGTGCTTCCCATCTTTTCCTTCCTGAAATTAACATTTATTTAATGAAATTCCACCTCACGAAACACTACTTGCATTACTCATATGTTCAGTCAATGAAATTACTGAATTACTGGGAAAAAATCATCTTCTTAAGATTAGGTCACATGAATTCATGAAAACTGGACGTGGTTACATAATACCGCAGTTATATAACGTACTGAATGATATTCTACTTTAAGATATAGTGAGTTTTAAGCTAATAGTCTCGTGTCTCGAGCCCAGCCTGCCTGCCTTTTACTTGACTTCCCCTCCTACCTCCTCGGTAGCTCCCCTTGTGTTCTACAGTACATGTCTCTTCCTCCGAACGCTTGGCTATGATTACACAAGCACCAGGTTAGCTGATTCTTGCTATTGACCATGAACAAAAAGGGGAAAGACACACATACAGTCAGACACTATTCACTATTAAATTTCAGAAACAATTCCAGTGTATAAGGGTTTCTCTATCTCTTGGTTGTCAATATTACAAATGATATATATAAATATATTCTTCAACTACATCCATCATTTATTTAAATATAGCTGGGTCATTAGACATTTATTTAAATACAGCTGGGTCATTAGACATTGGGTTTATCGAAGGTAATATAGTCTAAAATATTTCTTCAGTGGCAAAAATTCAGATTACTAGACATGAGCAGATAAAGGAAACATGGGTTCCAAGAACATGAATGAAAACTGCCAACATTATTTACTCATAATTTAGCAGAGGTATGACAATCAGGTCAGTTTATTCCCGACTACCAAAAGAGAATAAAACAGTAGGTTTTTTTTTTTTTTAACATTTGAGTTTCTGATGTCTTAAATTATAGGCAAAAAAAGGTAACTATCTTAAAATTACATAAAATAACATAAACATCTATTTTCCATAAAGTGTTAGATATACAAAAAGAACTGATCCTCTTTCCTCTTCAGTTTATCTATTTAGAAATAATACTTATACTACTAATAAAAAGACAGAAAGGGGAAAGTCAAGCTTCACCAGCGCAGCAGGTAGGGAAAAAATAATACTCCAATTCACAGTGAAATATCTAATACTCCAATTTAGAGTATTTAATACTCTAATTCAAAATATACTATTCAGTTAATCTTAACAGTTTATAAATTATTTAGGTCATCATTTTGCTTTACAGCATGTCTGTGCTTTAGTGCCCTCGTAAAAGATATTCATTTTTCCTTTGCTTTTATCTAGGGAGTCTTGATCTTAGTAAACTCACAGGTCACAGGTAAAATGCTGTATGGTGGTTCCAAGTAGAAATAAATTGAGAAAGAAATAGGTTCAAACCTCCAATTAGCAGGTACAGTTACTTATTAACAACCCAGCTAAAGGTTTAATGACACGCAAGTTAAATTTAGTAGCTGAAATGAGAGTTGAGCTTACCTTCGAGTTCATTCATTCATAAACTCAGTGCCTTTCATTATTTTATAGATCCAAATTAACTGTGTATTTACACCATTTTGCTAGGAAGGACTGAAGACTTTACCTTGATCTTATAAATGATATCAAATCTTCCTCCATTAGGATAAACCTAGTAGCTGCTAGATTTAGAGATCACCCTAGTGATCTCAACAAATAGATGTTGAAAATGGTTTTCTTCTCTAAACTTAAAAATATATATATCTGAAAAGAGTATTCTGGATTTCTGATCAATTTACCATATTACAAAAAGATTATCATCAAAGAAGGAACTGCAACAGTATTTGGAGAAAACTTTGTAATATTTTTATTGCATGGGAAATGGGGGTCCTGAGGAAGGGTGGAAGTATCACTCTCTGTCTCCCTTTGCTCACCCCCTGCCCCAACATTTTAACATACCTTAAATTATATTACAACGATACCCAGGGTACCCTGTACGTAAGGGAGAAGGGAAAGAGGGACAGTACACATGAATGTATATATATTTTTTACTGTAATGAAGGAGAATGGGGAGTTGGGCTGGGTTCACCAAGAAGGCTGAGCCTCTTGTGTTTTGGTGTTTGGGATGCGGTGATGGTTGTTAAGTCATCCGCCAGTACGGCCACTTCCCACTTTCCCTTCTCCTAATATGTGTTCCTGCTCAGCAGCTCTTGTGAGGGGTAGAAACCTTTACATTTTGAGATCCATTAGCCCAAAAATGCTAAATGCAAAGGAGATCCTTGCATGCTACTTCTACATGAGATTTAGTTATGACTCGTAAACTTAAAATGACCAGTGCTCTCTAGATAAAAGCAAAATAATAAGTCGAAGAAGCTTATAAATGAACTCCTTGCGGAAAGAGGCCATATTTAATTGTTTGCATCCAAAAATCCTATCTCAGAGCCTGGCAGATAGTAGTTGGTTAGGATGTTTCTGAATGAATGGACATGTCTTAACGGGTTGGTTAATAAGCTGGTTAGGAAAGGAAAACACACCAAATACACAGGAGGGCAACCTCAACATTCATAAGAACCATTAGTTAGAACAAACACTGGCAAGAATTTAAAACCCCTTCAAACACTTATCATCTACACAGTACTTCTTGGATTTATTGAAATTATTTATATTGAGTACACAGTACTTAACACACGGTTACTGATGATATATGAAGTATTTTTATAGACAAAATTTCATTGAATCCTTCAACAGTTTTCAGGTATGTACAATCAGTCTTCAGTTTTACAGATAATAATACCAAGGTTCAACAATAAGAAGACTAAATCCCTGGTTATTTGAATCCCAAAATTGGGCTCTTCCTGCCAAATTACATTCTCTGCTTCTCAAGTCTCTTTCTTTCAAGGGCAATTTTCCGTATGCTTTTTCACATCCTATAAATTAAATCATAGTTTGCATATAGGAGACTTTCAAAAAATAGGTGTTGATTTTGATTAATTGAAGCCTGAAAACGTAGGAGAATCGTAGAAAACAAATGGAGGGTTGGGATGATATTCCTAGAACCAAACTTTGACTCATATAATCAATCTCTAGATTAGAAAGCCTTTCATACTATACAAAAACGAGCCCATGCCTTTCATTGCAAGTAGAAGTATATAAAGACAGTACTGTCAATTTTCACAAAAAAGTTTTCATAAGATTTCATTCACTTTGCCATTGGGAAGACCCAAGATAATTGAGGAAATTAGGTAAACATTTACCTGCTCATTTCATTTATGTCATATTTTCTCTTGGGTTGTATCTGTTTTATAGATATGCCATAGCTCTTGAATTATAACCTTTGTATTTCAATAGCCAATCTGCAGTACTGTGACCTAATACAAGGAAGTAAATATTTGTTTTGCGAAACACATTCATTGTCTATAATAAAATTATGTTTATTGATAGAATTTTTTTAAATCTCAAAATACTAAAGAAATTGAGAGATCTTATATGTTTATTACTCTTGCTAGAATGTCAAGTATGAAGCATTTATATAATTTAATGAAAAGGCCTACACATATAGTGAATAATAGAGCAAGAATTCAAGCCCAGTTCTATTTTAATGAGATTTTATGTTCCACCACAACTCACTGCTTAACCTGCTGGGGCCTCCCATCATTATAAATTCGATTCATTGATTCTGAGTAACGGAGAGTTTTACATATTTGATAAACTGAAACTAGAATAATTATAAAAATTTACACTTTCTAGTAGTTCAATCTCTAAGGTGCTTTAATAGCATTTTCAAGCTAAATATTTAAGCTTTTGAAACCAAAACCATCAAAAGTCATTAACTCAGAAAGTCAAAATCAGGAGTTAACAAGAGCACTATATCACGTGAAGCACTATAGATACAGTACTCATTAAGAGACTAAGTTAGATTCTCACCTTTTTAAATATTTATTTTGCCTACAGCTTAAATATGATCTTAATCCACTATGGCTTTTGAATTCAACATAATTGATTTCATTATCATGATCAAAAAATTTCAGTAAATGCTCTTTGAGACCTCCATCAATTTCCATATTTCCTTTCAGTACAGGTATGCAGTTAAAAGCCAGGCATAAGGATGTACATTGGTTGACATGGTAAAATAATGGAAATAAAATAAACATCCAAAAATAAAAGAATAGCTAAGTAAGATAAATTGCTTTTGCAGTCGCTGAAGTATATTAAAATACCAATTTTAATTTCTTGGGAAAAACCGGCAAGGTAATATTAATATTTTTAAAAGCACGTTTGACTTTCTAATTCTTAAAAAAAAAAAAAAAAGGTCCATTTATGTATAGAAAAGGAACTGGTGATAAACTCCCCAGTATTTTCAAAAGCAGTTCTTTAGGCAGTGGGATAATTATAAGTGCTCAGTCTGTGCTAGGCACATGCTCAGCGCTTTATATACGTTGCATTATATTTCTGCTTGCAGACATCTCAGGAGGTGGGTCTTAATTTATCCCTGCTGTATATCTGGGGAAACTGAGGCTCAGGGCCAATAAGTACCCTAACAGTGGTGAAATGGAGGGAGCCAGGATACAAGCAAAGGTCAGCTTGACCCAAAGCACATGTTCTTCATACCCATTGCCTTCCCACAGGTAATTTACGCTTTCTGTTTTATACATTTTTATTGGTTCTAGGGGATCTAAAATGAGCATAGAGTGCTTTTACAATTTATAACAAATATAAATTTGTTAAAGACAATTTATATTTATAACAATCAATGTTATAAATAATGTTGAATAATTATTTATAAATAATGTTATAGCATAACATTATTTATAAATAATTATTCAACATTATAATGTTATAACATTATTTAGTATAACATAAATGTTATACTAATATATGCATATTCACCAAGTGACAGTTCTACAAACTGCTTCCTCAAAAGACGTAGGACCACGAACATGACCTTTAGTCTATTAAACTAGTGTATTCGTTAATAAGAACGAGCATTCTTAAAAAACATAATCCTAAATCTTGGGAGACTTTTGTGAGCCATGTCAACTGTGCAAAATTTATTCGTATAAGAAATATTTAACCCCTGCCTTTTGCTATATATTGTGCTAGGTGTTGGAGTCTAAATGATTTTCTTTGGATATTAGGAAAGTCTTTGAGAGGTAAGAGATAGGGAAGGTAAGAGTATGTATTCATCTCACACTGAAAGTCCTGGCTACCTACATCAAAGGAATGCTTTATGTTTTAGGCTTTCCGTAAGAACTTAGAATATTTCTGAGGATCCCAGACACCCCTCTGGAAATGTCATGCAATTTTAAGCCTCTACAATGCATTCACACTTAAATGCTAACTGTAGTAATCATGAAATAAATGCTTTTCAACATCACATAGTGTTATTCGCATCCACTGGGTGTTCAGTGGTCTTTGCATCTGCACTTCTGGGTGGTGCAGTATCTTCACTGGTAAGTAAGCAGAGCTGGACTATAGGAAAAAGAACTCCCAGCAGAAATACAACTGGATGCATTTCCATCCCTCTTGGCTCCATATCTCTTTGTCCATGCTCACCTTCCAGGCTTCCAGAAGAGCCCATATCTTTCAGCAAACTGACTTCTAACATGAAGGCCATTATCTCTACAACTGTAGATTAGCAGGTAAATGCTTGCTTACCCTCTAGTCTATGTGTTAACCAGAATTGTTATCACTTCAGATTTAGATTTGGCTGTCACAATAAGGTCAAATGGATAAGAAGAGGGTGTGAGGGTGTGTGTGTGTGTGTGTGTGTGTGTGTGTGTGTGTGTCTGTGTCTGTGTGTGTTTATTCCCTTTTCTACAAAACCCCTGGCCCTAGTGGTAGGAAATGTTAAGGAATGTTATATCATTCTTATTATTCTATTATTATTATTATTATTATTATTATTATTATTATTATTATTATTATTTATACAAGTGATAATGACATAGACTTTCAACATTATTAAATAAATTAGGACCCTAAAAGCAAAGAGCTATTGATTAGAGAAAGAAAGCTGAATGCCTTAAGAATTAAAGAGAAACAGCAAATGACCTCTCCTTGTTAATTTCCTTCTTGGCGACAAAATAAGAAGGAATAGCTAAGGAGCCAGATCAAAAAGGGTAGAAACTGGCACAACACCTCATGTTGTTTGTTCTGTAAATCAAATGGTTTTCATAATCTTTCAGACTACATATTCAGGATGAAGGATGAGAGCCCATGGTTCTCAGATCAGGTGTCACTGCCACGGAGATTCATCTTATTTAATGATACCCTCCCATGTTCTTATAGTAATAAACACTTGTTTTCTCATCTCCAAACTTTGCAAATAAACTACTCCCCATGGTTTCTCTAAATTCAATTTTTAAGATTATAAAAATAGTGAATAAGTCTACTCTCCCATGGGTGTGCTAATTACTGTTTTAGTTAATGCTAGCAGAAAAAAAATCGCTTGATAACAGTAACTTAACTGGAGGAGGTCAAATGGCTCATTCCTTTGAATTAATTAATGCAAACCACCTTTTCATTAGATATTAGTGCTATAATGTATATTTCATGGATACGTGCTACTATTACTACAAAGGACTTTCGAAACAAATACCATTTAATTATAATGTTTCACAGTTTTCAGAATTATTTAATACACATAGTGCCTAGCAGCTATGAAACCAGGAGGAAACCCTTATTTTCCATTACAAGAGTGAAAATTGTTTCTCATTTCTCCAATTATATGATTTTCAGAAGGGTTCATCACCCGGAACACCAGAATGTATGAACGCCGGAAATGCAGATGACAGCCAGCCTCAGAAATGCTTATTCTAAATGGGAACCAAACTATGTCTCTTTATTATTTGCGATAGCCATCCCATGATGGAAATAATCTCACTGTAAAATAATTTTTTTAAAAATGAAACAGCTATGGGAAGCTTGCAAAGTTCTCTAGACAAACCTTCCAGTGACTCTTAACGAAGGAAACATTTATCAAAGGGTCAGGGAGGTTAGGAAAACTATACCAAGAGCTGAGGGCAGCCTCGCCAGAGAGACTAAGATTGTCCCAGGTGAGCCAGTGTCCGGGCTGCGGATGGAGGCGGAGGGCGCGGGGCGGGGCCCCGCATGGCGGGCATCTTTTTGGCCGGGAGACCCCCTGCTCTGTTTCCACCAGCTGGGGGACTCTTGAGGATGGCGCCGGGTGCCCGGGACGCGCTGCCAGCAGCCTCCCGCTCGCGAGGAGCATCTCCGCATCCGCCGCTTGCGAGGCCAGCTCCGTCCCTCCGCCATCCTCCAGCGCTCCGACATTTTTCACGGAGACAGGAAGGTAGCCAGGGGAGGCAACCGCCGAGTGCCCGCACCCAGCCTCTGCCGCAGCACGAGGAGAGGAGAGGAGAGGAAGAGGAAGGCTACCGAGGAGGCAGCTATGAAACTGTGATTCCAATCGATCATGAAAAGAATCACCATCACCCACAGGAAGGCAGTCTCGGGTACACCCACCCCGGCAGCGGCTAGGGCAAGCTTGGGTGGGCGTTCCTGCTCCTCGCCCCCTCGGGGGCTGGGACTCTCCCCCAAGCCCTGCACAAACGAACTCCTTTTCCTTCGACCAAGAGGGGAAGGAACAAAAGAGACCCCCACCAGCCCCCGACACACAGACACCTCAGATGCTCAAGGTATGCGTGTTTGGCAATCCCGTTTTTACAACGTCCCCACCTGAATGGTGCATTTTTTCCCCAAAGGTAAAGAAAGAAAAAAAAAAAAAGAGCACCCGAGGTGATCGATCGGATGATTGGACACTGTTAATTTCACATTCTGTTTTCTAACAACCAACCAGAAAAAGAAAAAAAAAAAATCCCGCAGGACCTCGCGCCCCCGCAGGGTCTCGCTCGCCCTCCGCCCAGCCCTCTCGCATCCCGGTCCCCGGAGGCGCCCCGCTCTCCGCTGGGGACCACCAACCCCGAGGGTTCCCGGGGCGGACGGGACTCTCGCCCAGCCGCCCCGCAGCACTCGGGGGGCGGCGAGCAGACTGCGCCGAGGCGGCAGCACCGCGGGCTCCAACTTCCCAAACCTGCCGCGCGGCCCCGCTCACGCCCGCGGCGCCGCGGGCAGCGGGCAGCGCCGAGACCCCGGCGCGGCAGCCTCCCCACGCAGGGCATTGGCGGGCGCACTCTCCGCCCCCTCGTGCCTTCACCTCCCTCCCCCACCACCTTTCAAAAAAAAAAAATTTTTTTTCATCCATTGGTGCAAAGCAGACATTTTGCTGTCATTTACCTAGCCCCGCTCGCTTTCAGTGGCAACATCTTACCCAGGAGCCTGGAGGTGTGGGCGGCTCAGCGATGGGTCCGGGGGCGCGCGGCTGGGCTGCTGGGTCCTCTAGCGGAGCCGCTTTGCTGCCATCCGTCCAACTTCAGCACCCAGCGGGCGAGGAGAGGTGAGCGAGGCGAGGATGCTGGGGAGGCGGGAGGAGGACGGGGAGGAGGCGGGAGCGGTGGGCGGGGAGGGAGCGCGCGCCGCTCAGCACCGCGCATGCGTCCCGCGCGCGCCGCAGCCCCTTGCCCCGCGCGGCCGGAGGGGCCACCTCTGTCCCCGCCGCGCGGCCGCGTGAGTCACGGCCCCGCCCCGCTCCACCACCCACCCACCTCCCCACCCCCGCGGCGGCCCGGCCCCCGCGCGCTCCCCAGGGTCCGGCGCCCACGGGACCGAGGGGCTCCCGCGGGGCTCCAGGCTCGGGTGACTCCGGGCCAGAGCTTCGCGGGAGCCTGGAGACCGGGGAGGCTGCTGGAGCGCAGAGGCTGGGGCGCCCAGACGCCTCCAACTTCACGGTCGCCCGCAGCCCGAGTTATTTTATCCAGCGCTTTCGCAGAACGCTTGAAACCCGAAGCATGTGTTTAAGGGGCAGAACGGCGCGGTTGCAGCGGGGTCCCGGGGGAAGCGGTCCCTGGGTGTGTGTGTGTGTGTTTTTTTTGGGGGGGGGGAAGTCCTAGAAAGTGTGAAGAGAAGCAAGTTTTGCTTACCCAAAGATCGAGTTTCTGGAGTACTTTACTTTATTGACGTCCTCACTCACTCAGATATCCGACCTCTTCCCCTAAGAATGATTTCGGATACTCAGTGGTCTGGGGCGTTTGTTCCGTCTCAGGCGTCGGGACGGCTGGAGTCAGAGTTGGGAGTGAGAGAAGGCTGGAGTCGTGAATTATTGACAGAGGTGTGAATGCCTGGGGCCTTAAGTATCCTTCCGGGACGGGGATGCTCAGTAGCTCTCGGGTCGGATAATTGTTCTGTTCACAAGCGGAGCCCAGCTTGGTGTGAAGGCGCTTTGGATACTTAATGCATCATGAGCGCTAGATTGCATCTCCGATGATTAGATTGAAGTGTTTGTGAGGGTGAATTAGGGAAGCGGGTGTCTCTCTTCAGATGTGTCATCTGTGGGAAGAGAAGCAAGTTCCTGGCAGGAATGATTAGGCTTTTTTCCTTAGACCTATTTAAAACCGATTACTTGTAAATGTATATGATTTCCCTTTGTGAGTCCTTACGGTGTTGGCGTTACTTCATGCTCCCTCCCCCACTTGATTCAGGTTTTCTCCAGGGGCCCCCTTTCTCTAGGTACATCATGGCTTTGGGTACTAGTGCTCTTCAAAGTATATTTCCTGGACTGGTGCTGTCTGCAAATCATTCCTTATTGGTCTGTAATGAGAAATAAGTACAGAAATTGAGAGTAGGATTTAGAAACATCTATAGCAATTTGACATTGTCTTGGCACCCAAGCACATTTGTCAGTTGTACCTTGTGTCTTATTTTGTTTGTAAAGTGTTTCGGTTTTGTTGGATTTTTAGAAAGGTATTGGTCCATGATGCATTGAAAATAAAAGTCCTTCACCAAAAATGACTTGAGCAGCACTGAATTCTACCTAACTCCTAGATTTACATCGTCTGTCCTGATCTCTCAACTTTTATGGCCTCCATACTTTTGCAACTCTACTTGAAGAATAATTATAATAGTTAATATTTAGTGAACAATTTCTGTGTGCTAGGTACTGGTATAAATGTTTCACTTATGTTTTTGTTTTTTTTTTTTTTGCTACAAGATACATTCTATTGTTAGGTTTAACGGACATCTCAAAAGCAGAACCCAGATGTCCACCCCCTCCAACCTGTTTCTCTTCAAATTGGTCCACCCCATTACTCAAGTCAAAAATTTAGGAGTCATCCTTGTTTTGTCTCTTTCTTTTAAAAAAAAATAATTTATTTTTCAATTACAGTTGACATACAATATTATATTAGTTCCAAGTGTACAAGATAGTGATTCTTAAGTTTGTCTCTTCCTTTTGCCCCCACATCCAATAAATTAGCAAGTCATGTTGTCACTCCAAAACATATCCACAATTCATCCACCTCTCTCTCGCCATTGCTATTACCTTGGTCCAAGCCTCTATCATATCTCAACTGAACTACAAGCCCCCAACATGCTCCAAACAATGGCAGAATGACTTTTAAAAACATAACCAGATCATGTCCTGCTTCTGCTTAAAACTCTCCAGTGAGTTTTCATTGCACTTTAAATACAACCCTAATCCTTACCACAGCCTAGAAGGTTCTATGAAATCTTGTCCCAGCCTAGTTCTTTATACTATGCTCCCATAGACCATAGCTATGGGTGCTGTAGTCCTATTGGCCTATTTCTTTAACATTCTTGAGTAAGTCTAGCTTATATTTGCTGTTCTTTCTGTCTTGAATCCTCTGTGCCCAGTTCTTTTCATAGTAGGCTTCTTAATACCCTTCAGGTCTCTGCTGAGATATCACAGACTCCGGCTTTGTCTAACTACCCAAGCTACTCTGCCCCAGAGTTCTCTGTTGGATCCCCTTGCTTTATTTCCTTCCAGATACTTTTCACCATCTGATACAGCTTACTTTTGTTTACTTATTTGTTATCTTCTCATGCCCCTGTAGAACAACATGTCTCAAAAGCTTTGCCTGCACTTTTCATTGTTTTATTTCTAGTGCCTAAAACGAGATTTGGCATCTGCACATAGTACTTACTCAGTAAGAGTTTAGGGAATGAATACATGATTGAATGATTGATTAACACACTTCAAAAAATATTTATTTCTTCTGACACTCCATCTTGGATCCTCATTGCTGCCTGTAAGAATCTGTTATTTCTCAGAAATGCACAGATAGGATGCACTGTTTCCTCTGTCCACTTGTCAAAGAGGGCTCCAGGCACTGACACACATTTACACTGCTTGCTGGAGCAGTGTTTCTGGAAACAACTTTAAAGCAAGCATACTCGATAAATAGATTCATATATACATGAGCTTCCCTAAATTATTGTAAATGCTCTTTGGGCAAATTTTTGCACCTATTGGCTCTTCTGTCAAAAATTTTCGTGCCAAAGTCAAAAGTAACCTCTAGGTGACTTCCTTTCATGGTTGTAGTTTGTTGTGTAATCCTTTATGTGTTAGAATCTTCAGTGATAGCGGTTCCAGGAACTGGACATGTTGCTTGTGACCTGAGTGTTGAACAGTTGGGTAGACCGATCACAGCTTTAATGACCTTCCCCTCGTGGAGTTTGATCATTTGCAGTCCATGTGTCTAATCTGGTTCTTAGAAAAATATCTGTAACACCAATGACATCAAATAATGACTGGGTCGACATTCAGTTTAATAAACTTCATTAATGTCTGCTCTATGCCTGCTGTTATGTCTTCAAGTGTTTTGCAAAAAATGTAAATGTTATATAAAATTATACATGACTCTGAAATGGATTTATTTCATTTTAGTCATGGGAATGCCTTCCTTTTGTACAGAATTTCAGAGCTCTGTGGGCTTGTCGTCCTTGAACAGCTGTGTGGTAACTGTGAAAAGCAGCATTGATCATGATGATCATTTCCATGCTGTTTTGAATGTGTTTTCAAGTGGAGAGAATCTGGGTACAGCAGCAGATTTTGGTATAATGGCTTCATAGTAAGGCACACAGGAGATTTGCAGCAAGATACTTGCAGACAAGACATTGGGAAAGAATGAACATCAAAATATTTACAGTACATTCACTCATAATTGGGGGTATTTGTCATCATTAGGAGACCTGGAATCAACCTCAGTGAGTTTAGTAGCCTTGAAAGTTTATGTGAGGAAGTAATTACGTAGCATATTTACATTTCATTCTCTCTTTTCTCACATGCTCATTCTGTTAAAAAGCAACTGTTTTCCCTTCAAAAAGCAGAGGGTAAAAGGAAGAAATTTGCTTGAATTTGGAAACCCCTGACTGCTCCATCTCTAGAGTAAAGGTGGAGAGACAGTTAAAATATGACTGCTTAAACATACTTTTTCTTTACTATTAGTAAACAGAGGTTATCATGTTTCTTCAACTGGTTTTAGTCAAACCTTGGAGACACACTCTTCTCAGAGAACTTATTTAAGTGGAAAATTCTTGTGTTTCTTCATCAATATTTGAAGGAGATGAGAAAGGAAAGAAAGAAAAGGTCGTTTGCCTCTCAAATATATAAATAAGATAATTAGACTTCCGTATTTTATAAATACTTTATTTTTAATATTAGTTATTAATGTTCTTTTAATTGTTTAACTTACCCACATTGAACTTAAAAGGCTCAATATTATTATTTTAGAATAACATTAGTCCATTTATAGTTCAACGTATTTGGATGAGTCCATAGAGGTAGTTATAAACGCCTTCGTGTGATTTTTATCGGTTATGCCCGATTTTGTGTCTCATGCATTCCTGTAATGGCTCGACAGTATAGAGTTGGTACTGAGTCAGTCTAAGTACCTTATAAAAGTGCTCATTAGATGAAAACTGCACATCCACATTCTGTCTGGTTCAGCAGATCTGTCATCGGATGACATCCCTCTGCTCCTCAGTGGGCAAATAGCAGAAAGTTTATCTCACCTAGTAAATGTGATGATGTTCAGTTATTAGATTCAGATTCTTTGTGACGGAGACAAATTCCAGAATGGAAGGGTTCATATTACATTATCTTGAGATTTTTTTCTGAATGATAGTGGCTAGATTATGGGACAGGCTTCTGCTTTTCCAAGGTTTGATGGCAAGAAGGGAGGAGAGAGGCAGTGGTTTGATTTCACAGTGATTTCTCACATATTTACTATATTTCGGTTCTTGGAAGAGCAAGTTCAGAGATGTGTAACATTGACACAGCTCTTTGTCTATCTGTGTGAAGACGGATAGTTTGCTAAAGATGTCTAGCATCGAGAAGAGCCTAGGTCACTAATTCTTGAGTTCCATATTGAAATATTCTTAAGTCTCAAATCAAAAGATGTATATTCACATTGGAAAAGTTTTTTTAAAAGCTGTTTGGTGTCTTGATTTTTCATGAACCAGTTTCACATCGTGGATATGCTAAAGTATTTTATGAAAGTTTTTTATAGACTCACGTGTCTTCGCATTTGAATTCAAGTAGAATTTACCTAATATTATATGAGAGACTATTTAAGTTTCATCTATTTACATTCACTCACTTCCTTAAAAAAAAAACTCTTAGAAAGTGTCTGTCAGTGGCATTGTGGGGAACAGAAATATAGTGGAAAAATATTGTTCCTATCTTTGAGAATTTTTAAACCAAGCGATATAGGCTTTACATACATGAGGTAACCTGAAGAAATCAATGAGAACACTTGAGCTAATGTGGTATCATCTTTTCTTTCTAGGAGGTAGGCCAGAGAATAATAAAAGAAGAAATTGTGTGTTTTATAATCAGGACTCTCAACTACACGGCATAAAAATTACAAATGATCAAAGTGGCCAATTGAAATACACACTGGGAACTTTCTTTGTATTATGTGGAGCTAGCTTTGAATGGCTTTGCAGACTTATAATAGGAATTCAAGGAAGGAGAGGCTTAGCATATAACATTCAAATAGGAAGTTATTGTTATACTTTTAGTTGACAGCTCCATAGAAGATATTAATCACCTTCAATATGCAAGGTGTGTGTGCAGGGCTCTGTGACAGCTGCATAGATGAATCAGAACCTAAGGAATAAAGTGATGAGTAGCACAGAGGCTGGAGAGATCTTACTTATCTCAGTGTTTGTAGATGACAGTGGCCCTTTGAGTCATCAGCAAAGAATGGGGACCACTTGTATATGCTGAGATGTGTGGGGTGGAAATCACACTGTAGTATCATGATTCTGAGCTGATGTTGTGAGAATTACAGGATATGTATTACAAATTTGATTAGTATGGCTTAGTTATATAAACTGATTAAGTTTTAAATGCAGAGTGAGGCTGCATTTTGGTTGGCAGTGGGTGCTGTTAAAACCTCTGGCGTGGTTAACTTATTTCATCTCTGTACCAACTCTAATCACCTGCTACTAGTATGTTGAATAGGATTCGAGGGGCAAATCTGAGATTAAGCTAGAAATATGACTGTGATTATTATCAATGTCTGATATGCTCTTGGTACATTTGTCTAGTATCTGAGGTCTCTGTTCTAGTAAATTGGGAATCAAGTGATTTTGAAAAAGGGGAATTGTGTATATTCAGGTCAGTAGTTCTTGAAGAACTCTCACACTTATTCCAGAAAAAAGAGATAATATGTGTGCATGTCAATTGCAGGGGGGTCTGGAAATTAAACACAGGATAGCAAAGAAGACCTCAATGAGAAGATGATATTTGAGTCAAGATGAGAAAGAAGCAAGTGATTGATTTGGTGGCTATCTTGAGAAAGAACATTCCAGCAGAGGAAATAGCCAGTGCAAAGGACCTGAGGTGAGAGTATGTCAGACATAATCATAAAACAGCAATGAACAAATGGGAGCATTGTAAGAGATGAGGTTAGAGAGAGAAAGAGAAGGTGATGATGCACTGCCTTGTAGCCCAGGATGTTGGCTTACGCTCTGGGTGAATTCGAATGGAGTGGCATGAAAGAAAAGCCACAGCCTTCCTCAAGATTGTCTGCAATGCGGATGTGACACAACTCTGTAAAGAGCTGTTAACTATCAATAAGAAAAGAACAACAACCAAACAGAAAATGGAGCGACCTGAGAATAGGATCTCATTCTGGCCACTGGGCTGAGGCTAGACTGAGGGGGTGAGAGCAGGAGCCAGGAGTGTGGGCTGGAGCTGCGGCAGTTAAGTTGGTGAGGGAGGACGGGGGCGTAGCCCAGAGTCATGCCAGTGGAATTATTAAGGAGTAGTCAGATGCTTGATGCATTTTCAAAGTAAGATTTACAGGATTTGCTGACTGTTTGGAAGTGTGGCATAGAAGAATCTGAGGAATCAAGGATGACTCCACTGGTTTTGGCCTGATCGCAGAAACTTTCCTTTAATAATGATGTGCTTGACTTCCTGCTTCCAGAGCCCGCCTGTCCCCACAGCTGAGACCAATAAATCACTATAAACAGGCTTAACCAACAGCCCTTGCAGGGCCTGTTCGTCCAAAGAGCAAGAGGGATTCCAGAAAGAATGCATGCCTACCTGTATGCATTGCCTGCTGCCTCTACATCTATCAGCCTCTCGTTGCTGGTGCAGTGGTGCAGCACTGACCTTGAATCCAGGCTTCAGATCTTGTCCTTTGGTTTGTTTCCGTTGCCTTTGAATTCCTACTTTGGTTGTCTGGGATGGGAGTGCCATTCTATTGCTGCAGAACTTAAATGAGACGAGGTCCTGCATTAGTGCTGCACTGTCAATTACCTGCTTCCAAAATCCTTGATGCCAGCCACCCATCCTCCTCGTTGTCCATCCACTTCCTTCTGCCAAATCTGCTGACATAGACCCGCTGAGCTGCCAGGACATCTGCCTGTTGCCGATGGTTGGCTCTCTTGGATGCTGACGACTTGCCATCCTGTCCTGGACCTTTGCCCGTTACCTGCTGTCACCATCCTCTAAAGCTCTGTGACTTTTCTCATGTTTTCAGTTCTTTCCTGTTCTTCAGATAATTCATTCATTTAAGGACTCATTCATTCATATCTGCATTTATGCATTCAAATTAGCATTTACTGAGTGCTAGCTTTGAGTCATCCATCTACTGGAAATGGTGGGAAAAGGTGAATAATATGTAAGCTCTAGTCACTCTGTCTTAAATGATCTGAGATCTAGAAGGACGTGAGCTAATGAAGGAGACAGACAGGTAAGCAATATTTACAGAGAATTGTGATAATCACCCTCAATCTATAATCATCTTTTTAAAATAGAGTCATTTTGCTGCTATGCAGAGTGTCGTGCAGTGTCTTAACGGCCTGGGACTGGAGTTAGCCTGATGGGCTGGAGTCGTGGCACTCAGGCTCACTAGCTGAGTGATGCTGGCAAGTTACTTTAGTTTCTTCATCTTTGAAATGGAAGCAATAAGTAGATGTCTTTTAGGGTCGTTGTGAGAATTACATAAGACATTCATGTCAAGAGCTTTGTCGTTGCTTCTGACGCGTCCTAAAGCACAGTGAGTTTTAGCACATCTTTATTTGCTTCCCTTCCTCCTCCTTCCCCTCCCAGCAGTCTCAGTGGGTGTAATAGGAACACCGGAGAATTCTTGGCATGAAGGAAACGCTCATTGGGGCCTGGGTTAGGAGTCGAGGGCTCCTAACGTTATGATCTGAGTCATAACGTTGCTTAGTAATTGCCTGTTTATTTGACCATCTTCCTCATAAGACTTTTCCCCTTTGTGGGCAGGGACTTTGCACGCTCACATTCGCAGCCTTGGCATCTGGCACAGTGCCATGTGTAAAGATGTGCCCAATAAATATTTGTCAAATAAAAAAAAATAATAAAGCTTCCCATCAGTGGCATCAAATAAAATGTGAAAGAAGGAATTCATCACATAAATGAGGAGTAAGGCCGTTTTAAGCAGTAAAGAAAGTGTGAGCAGAGCCCTGTGACGTGAGACCTGTCACATGTTCAGGAGCACTGGGGTCGCGTTGGAGTCACCTACCTGTCTGTGTGCACATGTGTGAGCTTTTGAATTTTTTGGAAGGTGGTCAGGAGCCAGATCACAAGGACCTGATATGTATCATAAGAGTTTGGACCTTTTCTGGGATGCAGAGCATGGATATGAGTAGTTTTCTCCCTTTTCCAGACCTTTTTCTACGAACAGTTTACACGTCAGCAATACCAAAATATTTGCACACCATCCCCAATGCTGTACAAACGGTTTGTACGCCACCATGACGTTGGAGGGGTATGCAAGCTCAAACATCATAATGCCTCCTGTTTCTCATTTTGTTTCTTCGTATGAGTTGCTCTCACTGCCCGGAATGTCCCTAAATCCCTTAACATCAACACTTGGGCTGGGCCTTTCTCCAGGCTATTATTCATCCTGTAGGTCAAGTGTCACCACCTCCAAAAAGTCTTCCAGAGTTCCTAAACTCCCAGCCAGTCATCAAAGTTCACATGTAGTGAGTGCTCACTCTGTGTCAAGCATTCTGGTGCTTACTTGGGGCCTATTCGATTAATCCTTACAACTCAATAAAATAGTTTCTGCTTTTATCCCTTTTTAAATTGAGCAAACAGATTATAGATAGATAGATAGATAGATAGATAGATAGATCTATATATATATAATAAAAATATATATATATATATGTATATACATATATATATTTTTTTTTAAGATTTACTCTACATTTCTTACATGAGCAAACCAAAGCTTAGATAAATGAGGATTGAAGAGTGGCTGCACCATGGCCCTTGATCTAGGGACTTCAATTCCCACCATCTTTGAACTTGAACTTTACATTTTCCTGCTTAGACGTGATCATGGGACACTTTCCTATCTATGTAACTTTTTTATTTTTTAGCAGTATCAATTAAGTAGACTATTAAGTTAATGCAGTCTTCTTGTTTCAGTTATGGCCTCAAAACTTGATCAAATCCCTTTTTCCCATTTCTTGATGATATCTTGAGTGGATTCCATAATTATCTGGTCACTTTTCATTATTAAACTCACTCCAACCCTGTTTAAAATTTTAATTATTTTTTTCAAAATTCTTTTACTTCCCACTGAAGGAGAGGCTCTTGGCACATTGGACTTGGAATGAAGATTGGGCACAGTCTGCTCTGTCACTCCCTCCCCCACCTTCGCTAGCTGGAAGCCAGCTCCACTGGGTCAGAGAGAGTCAGGGAGGAGAGATGTGGGGAAAAGAGCAAACATCTCTTTCTTCACTAGTCTTGGCCACTGTTCTTTCCTTGGCTGTATGTGCTTTGGAGACAGACACTACTGGGCTGTCACTTTTATTTATATGGCACATGTCCAGGTGCTGGATATCCGTGAGCACATGCGTGGGTTCTTAAGAGGGCTGGATAGGGACTCCCACTTACAGTGCCCTTATATTTGACATCCAGCCTCTGCTCCAGCACTTCCACAGCCCCTCTCATACCAGTTCCTGCCACTGGTGGTCTCCCCATAGACTCTCGTGGTTGGAGTCTCCCCACCAAGTGGGCAGCCCTCTTGGCTCAAACATAGGTAAGTTTCATGAGCGAGCAGAAAAGCATCCTGTCACCCGTCCCTTCTGTGTTGCCACCCACCTAGTCGTGGGGCTGATGAGCAAATCCACAACCTGAGCAGGTGCCCATTCAGGGTACTGAAGATGATATTCCTTTCGTAGCATGCACCCCCAGTCTAGTGCTTTTGTCTTTCAAGGTAATTTTATATATACCTCTCAATTTCTTGAATGAGAAGTAAGATGGTAACAAGCATCTTATAACCCTGCCATCTTGAATATTCACTTCTATTCTTGTTACAGCAGGGGGAAAGGCAGCTGGGGGAATCACAGAGGGTGGTGGCAGCTGCTTCTGCTCCTTCCCCCCATCTTTTTCCTTCTCCTCAGCTCCCTCTTATTCTTCCTCCATTCCATTTTCTTCTTTCCCCAGAACCATGGGGGCAGTCATCACTTCTGCCCACATCCCATTTCCCAAAACTCAGGTACATGGATCCAATTTAAATGCAAAGGAGCCAGAAAATCCACTTGATTTTCTTTTTCAGTGAATTTCTATTTGTACACTTTACTCTTTCCCCGAATTTTTAAGTATATAAATTATTTATATACTCTGACAAATAATTTTTTGCATGTTATGTATGTTTCAAATATCTCCCCAGTCTATTGCTTATTTTTTAACCTTGTTTATAGTTACCTTTGTCATATGGGATATGCTAACTTTATAGTATATTTTTCTTTGTGATTTGAGCTTCCTACATCTTGTTTAAGAAATTTCTTTTAGTCTTCATGTAAAGAGATATTCTGTATTTTCTTCAGAGAGTTTTAAACTGGGTTTTAAACTTGCTTATTTAAATTTAGTTGGGCGTATTTTATTTTATTTTTCCATCTGACCTAATTTGTGATGCTGCCTCTGTATGTATGAGGTTTTCTTTTATATACAGGTTCTTCTTTTGTTGTTCATGTACATGTTGTTTATTTCTATTGTTTCCAAAGTTGTTTTCATTGATATGTTTGTCTATTCCTTTAGAGATAAATATTTAGTTACCATAGTTTCAAAATAAGTCCTGATTCCTCCCTGTATTAGTTATCCTTTAATTTCTGGTTATTCTCACACATTTACTTTTTCATATGCATTTTAAAATTAGCTTGTCAATTTTTAGCAAAAATTCTATTTGTATGTTGATTTGAATCACACTGATTTATGGATATATTTGAAGAGAAATTAAATATATAGTATATTTAATCTACTCATAAGACATTTGTGTATCTTTCTATTTGTACTTTCATGTCTTTTAATAATATTTTCCAATTTTCTTCATATAAGTGTTATTCATTACTTATTTGGTTATTCCTAGGCAATTTATACATTTACTTATATTGGAACTAGACTTTTTTTACTTCATATTTTCTTTTTATATTTTATATTTACAGGAAAGTTCTTTCATAGTATATTTCATGCATGTTATCTAACTACTTGCTGGACTTTAAAAAATTACAATATTTTATTCAAATAATCTATTTTTGGCAAAGAATGTTGTTATTTATAATACCTTTATTAAGTTACTTTACATAAGTAAACAACTTAGAAAAGTGCCTGATATATATAGTAAGAGCTTAATAAATGTTAAATAGTAGTATAATTGATTTCATTACTATTATTTTTGTGGTGCACGAACATAGCACCTGCAAATAATGACACATTTTTCTGTTTTATTTTATATTTACACCTCATTTTTTCTGTTTTATTGGGTTGATTTGGAGTATCATAAGTGACAGTAGGAATGTACCTATATTTCAACACAAGGCGATTTTTTTGCTGTCATGGTTGGCAAATTCTTTGATCAAGTTAGGAAAGTCAGCTACTATTTCTTGTTGACTAAGATCTTTGAAACCATCATGAATACAAGTTGATTTTTACAGAATGCTACTTTTTTCATCATTGAAATAATGTTTTTTCTCTTTTGGCATGTTAATATACAAATTCTACTTCTAGTCATTATAATACGGGAAGATAAGCTCAAAGAGGGCTGGAGTTGGTGTTGAGTGAGCCAACGTACATTCTCTGCTTGGTAAACCCCTCTGGCTTTTCAACAGGCACCTCTACTCATCTTCCAACATTTAAAATTTCAAATAACCTCAGAGTAACTTCAAAGTGCTGCTGCCTAACATAATGCATCCATTTTTGTACAAATCAAAACAAACCTTCTCTCTGAAAGCAGTAGCACAGTCTCATCAGTTCCTGAATTAATTTCTGCTATATATTATTCTTTTAGTTCATAATTCAACAGCATCTTGGTATCCTGTAGTCTTTGCACTAAGATATCATTACTTGTACATCCTGTATATATATATATATATATATATATATATATATATATATATATATATATATACACATATATATTTCACAGGTAAAAATGAGAGAGGAAAAGAAAAGGAATCATATACAAATAAGAACATAAACAAACAATGAAAAATGTGGATTATTGTTATAGTCCTCATTTATAAAGCTGATTATAAGGTCATATTTATATATAATAATTTCTTTCTTAACTTTTCATTTTACATAGTTTTTGCTCTTAGCCCATATTTTCACTGGACAGTTTCTTTAGATGACAGATGACTTGAAATTTATTCCTGAGACATTTGAACTCTTGATGATCCTGCCTGTACCAGCTTGCTGAATTATTTCTTTCTCTTGTACACATGCATGTGGGTGAAGTGGGAGGGATGCAGCAGGATTCTCTAATAGACATCCTTCTCTTTGTCCCCAGCCAAGCACGTATCAGCACTCCTGCCTCACCTTGATAGCAAGACTCATTCACCCAAGACAACACAACAATGAGTGTGGAGCTTGACCGTCTTCCCTTTGGAGGGGTTCTTGTTCCTGTTGTCCTTCAGGACCACCCTAAATGGTAAATATACAAATTTTTGTATATGGAGAGCCATAGCAATCCACTTGTGTGTGATATTGGGACATCATGAAGAGCCTTTTGTCAACCAGGCTCAGTCAATCAGAGGGAATTCTGAATGGGGCCCAGGTGCTTGCTGAGGGTTAAGTGACAGGCAGCAGAAATAGGTGCCCTGGGAGTGTGAATTCTCTACCCTTGTCACTTTGTATTCAAGATCTGCCTAAGCCTGATAAAGTATATACCTCTTCCACTTGGAAATGTAAGTTGGACGGGCCTGCCGTACTTTATTTTTTTAGATCAGATGACACCCACTTGATGACTTGCTTTTCAGGTCACTTGATTACTTGGTGTACCTCATTCATGTGTTAAGTCTATATCATAACTTAACAGCAAGTCAAAAACTGTTTCTTCAAATCAAAACAGTTACTTGCTAAGGAGAGCATGGCTCTGTCCATAGCTTCTGCTGTGATTTTGTGTTTAGGTCTTCCACAGGATTGTTAGAGCAATCTGTTCAGTCACAGATAATTTGAGCACTGTTGGATCCATGGCCAGTCATAGGTTAAAGACAGTTGCAGATTCTTTACTACACTTATTGAAAAGTATTCTAATCCTCTACCCTAGAGTCTGGGATGGCTTTTTAACTTGCTTGATTAATAAAGGATGGCAGAGGTGATTCACAGCCAACTCTGAGTCTAGACTCTTAAAGAACTGGCAGATTCCATTTTTCCCACTTTGAACCCTAAGCAGCCTTGTAAGAAATTCAATCACTCCAAAGCTGCCATGCTGTGGGGAAGCTCAAACTACACAGAATGACCATATAAAGAGGCCACATGGCGAGATGACCTAACTAGCTGTCAGTAATTCTAGTCCCTCAGCCATTTGACGTGTCTCAGGTGAGTCTCAGACATTGTCGAAGAAAGATAAGTTATCCCCACAAAGCCCTGCCCAAATTTTACTAAATAAATGATTGTTGTAGTTTTAAGTAATTATGACTTGAGGTTGTTTGTTATGCCATGATAGCATAATAGACAACAGCTCATAAAGACCAGTTGGCACTGAAGTCTGACCCAGATCAGTCCAGTTCTAGAGTTTTCTCTTGCACTGACCCCACTCAAAACTGTCAGCCTCATGGATTCCTTGGTAAACATGTCAGAGCAGGGCATCTATATGCAGTATTTATATGTTGCTTCCAGAGTCCAAGAGGACCATCACATGTTGTGACTTTATTCTAGAGGAAGGATATATATCTATAAAGCAACATATATTTTATCTGGGACTTGAAAAGGAAATGACAAACATTGGATACTAGAAACTTGTTTTAGTGGCAGGTCTCTGAATTTTTCTGGACTTTATTATCCATCCTCTGGCATGCATATTTTTTCCCTAAAGTATTCGTATATGCTACTTCTCCCTCACCGGGCTCCATCAGCATGATGTTATAAATATAGTGAACCATGGTGATTTTCATAGGCATTATGTTGTTGTTTAATATTTATTCAACCTTCAATAAGGATAGAGGTCGAGGACAATTTCCTTCTCTGACCTACATCCAGGCAGAAGACCAGAGAAGCCCAACTCTTGATTCATTTGGAATAGTTATTTTGCGTGTGTGCGTGTGTGCGTGTGTGCGTGTGTGTGCGTGTGTGTGTGTGTGTGTGTGTGTGTGTGTGTGTGTGTGTGTGTGTTTTACCTGGGCCATTCTCTAAGTTTTGGTATCTCTGACTTTGCTAGAGAATCAGATTAATAAAGTTTTGTTGAAAATCACAGCCTTTTCTTAACTGCAGGGAAGAATTAAGAGAGGTCTTGATGCTCAGTTGAGGTGCAGGAGTCTGGACAAAGTTTTTTGAGAAAGCTGGTGAAGAATTGAGAAAACTGGAGCAGTGATTAAGCAGCCATTTTAGGTGAAAAGTGAGATACATGAGATATTTCTTCACAGTAGAGTTGTGGATTCATAGTGAAAATATTTTTTTTCCTGTCCTGTTGTGGAAAAAAAAAAGAGTCTACATATTTTATAATTTCTATATTAAAGAAGAGGTTCTTTTGTTCTGGAAGCTAGAGGAGATGAATGAAATAAATCCTTTAATGTCCAGGGGTATTTATATAAAATATCAAATAATAAAATTAAATAGGTATAGCAAAAGATATAGTTTAGCACATTCATTATCATACCTGTTGTATCTAAAAAACCCCCAAAATACACTGAGATACATTTTCTGTTCAAGATATCTATGATAATTCATCAAGATAAGATAGAAGTGTTTTTGTATGATTGACACTTAGAAACATTATTTTAGCTTTCTTTATGATAAATGAGAACTCCAAGTGATATATTTTGATGGATTTTTTAAAAATTCAACATTCCTCTTTGCCTGAGAATGGTTTAGATATTTCATAGTGACACCTGATTTTTTATGGCAGCCACTTGCTCTCTGGTATGCTTTGAAGGAGGTGTATGTGTGTGTACCCACGTATTCCTTAGGATTTCACAGATGCCCACCACATTTAGCTGAGAGCAGAACCTTTTTATCACTTAGAAGACCTCTTCTTTGCAACTGAGTAAGTTAGTGAAGAGCTAGCTCTTGCTGGAGAGTTTCCTGCTTTTGGTCCACAGGGCTTGTGGTCATGCTTAAAACAGATGGAGCTTCTTGAGTGGTACCACCCTTTTATGAGTGTTGAGGGTCAGTGAGGTGATGTGGGTCTCTAGGGCATCATCAGGTGTGCTCTCCTCAGTACTTAATGCTCTCAGACCTTAAAAGAACTCCGAGTGGTGATTGTAGGGTGGTGTGGTGTTCCATCATCCCATTTTGTGGGTTAAGTTTCTCACACTCAGACACAACTTAGTCATTTTTTTTTAAGATTAAAGGCAAATATTACTCTACATTTATGTTTTTGTTTGTGTTTATTTTTAGTGGTTAATATGACTACACATGCTATTCAGGAACTCAAAAGTTTGCATGTCATCGAGATGTATTTTCTCCTCATTGGTAGAAGTAAGTCTAGTTGAGACCAGAGTACAGTGCTTGGCAGTTTTTAATTTTTAGGCCAGCTATTTCTGCTCATTTGCTGTCTTGGTGAATGTTCTGTCAATTACTTCCCCCTATTACTTGAAGAATTGTTAGTAAAGGGAATTATTAGGGTCTTCTGGACAATAAATGTTTCCAACTTACCAATAATAATTTATGTTTTAAACTATACCTTAGCAATTAAAAAACTCTCTCCCTTTTTTCATAGTTAGAGCTGCTCAATAATCCCTTTCTCTACTACTAAAACAAGCTGGGTGTGAGTGTATGTTTTGGGAAAGGAGATTTTCTCTGTGTATTTTTCAGGATTAGTATCAGTTTAATCCTCCAGAAGGAGATGGAAGTGAAGCAACCCACTTCTGTTTTCATACCAGAGACATATATCCTTTTCACATTTCAGCATGTCTATTTCAATGCTTTTGAGTGGGAGAGGTTTGTTGGTGAGTATGACTGTTGGAAAAAGATAAGAGAAAAAACTTAAAGATAAATTGGCAATCCTTTTCCTAAGTGACTCTCATTTTAAAAAGAGAAAACAGGAAAGCTTCTATTACTTCTTATTTTAGAACTTTTAATGGAATGCTGGTAAGAAATGAGAAATACTCATTTAACAGTCATCACAAGGTTGAATATAACTCAGTCATAGTATATTTATCCACTACTCATTTCTCTTTCTATACTAGTATGAATTAGGAAATTAAGAAAAAATACCAAATTAATATATACTTTTATGGAGAAAAAATTGTGAAAATAAAAAATTATTTGGAAAGAAATGTATCTTCCTATTAGGAACAAGTAATGCACAAGTTTACACAGGGTACAGAATTTAATGCTTTAAAACCACTGGATGTTGAAATTGCTGGTTAATTACCAAGTTATAGACACATCATAATTTTAGAATCACTCTGCTTAAGTCTAAAGTATGGTAATTCTTGTGTGTCATGTCCAACAGCTCTTAAAAATAAATTTTAATTTTTATACTTTGAGAAAAATAAAATAAGAATAGAAAAATAGGCATGAATTAGAAAGAGCACTAAGTATGAAAACAGGCAAATATTTTTATTCGTATCTTACAAAATCGTGTGGATCAGATGATATTCTTAAGGTATTTAAAAATATAGCTACAGTTTCAAAAAGTAGCAATGTAGTTTGATCAAAAACATAATACAAGAAAAAAGGCATACAGATATATTTATACATATGATCTTTGAAGAGTCTATCATAGAACAAAAACTGTGTTATATAATATTTAAATCAGGTGAATAAGAAATTTTTATTAAAGAGTTTAACAATATTTAGACATAATGTGTTCTCTGCTGTTATCAGTTTTGTTCGAAAGGCTCCATGAATATTTGTACTTAAAAAGCTGAAACCATATTTTTTCATCAAAACATTGCTGGATTTGGCTCTAGAATATAGTACAAATGGAGAAAAAGTACCAATAAGTTTATTCTTCCCTTTAAAACACATTTTAAAATATTGATCTAAGGATACAAAGTTTTAACATTCACTTAAAAAAAATAAAAGACCAGAAATAAATATTTAGAAACATAAATATTAATTACTTTATTAAATGCATAACAATGTGAATGTAATTAATGCCACTGAATCATACATTTAAAAAATGGTTCAAATGACAAATATTTTGTTATATATGTATTTTACCACAATAAAAATATTCAAAAATAAATTGGATACTTTTATGTTTAAATTAGAATATTGATTTTGTAATGTTAATTTTTAAAGAAGGAAACAACATGAGAGTGTAGGGAGAAAAAATAAAGGTTGGCCCAGTTGAGGTTTAATTTCTGTAAGATGCTATTCTCCTTTTATATGATTGTTTTCCTGCGCTATTACATGTAGTGCTAAAGTTCCTTTGAGTTGTTTAACTGTATTCTATCTGAATACAGTCTACACAGGAAACTAAAAAGATCTGTCTCTAAAGCTGTGCTCATGATGTTCTTGACCCCTGTCCCTTCCAAATAAATATTCTTACAACATAGCGGAGAGACCATAGTGAAACTTGCATCAATAAAATCCAGTTTTAGTAACTTTAAAAGTAAAGGTTAGCATATTCATGTGGTAATGAAATCCTAAATGTTCAATACTTTGTGAGTACTTGAAAGTTAATGAAATATAAAAACAGAAAAGAGTAGAAATAATGAGAGTAGGTCTTAGAACTGACAATCCTAAGTGGATGATAATACAGCAATCAATTATCTTGGATAGTAGCTGTGTTTTTTAATTTCTCTTTGAAATTGAAAATTTCTGGTAGAATATTTAACCTTCCAAATAAAATCATGGAGTCCAGTAGAAGTATGGCGCCCAGCTTTCCCATTACACACCTCTGTGCAGAATCATCTCATGCTTCACTTTGTAGTGAACAGGAGTACATCAGTGACTCAAATTTGCAATGATTTGCAGTGATTCTTTGAGTCCACATCACGGCTTGTCTCTACTGTTGCTTTCCAAGTTCTTTTCTTTTCATTCTTCTCTTCTCGAGAGCTGCTTCTCCACCCAGAGGTGAAGTCAGGATATTCTCATAGCCCTAATTAAAAATGTTAAGGTTCAGAGATTCGGTTCTCTACCATGTTTTCTAAAACATTGCTTTGGGCCGGTCTTTGCTCTACCCAACTCCTTGCCGTGTTCATGAGTTTTGACTCTAATTGGTCACTTTGAACGATTATTTTCTTGCCTTTTATTTTAATTTTTACCAAGACCGTGGAAGAGTAAGGAGTCATGGTAGGGTAGGGCACAAATGAAACAGTCAACTCCTAGTCTTAGGCTCCTGTTAGCCTAAGTTCATTCAAATAGCCTTTTAATTGACCTTGTCCTCTTTACACTTACAGCTACTATCAATATTACTCCCTCAAAGCATTTTTCAAAATGCAGATGTGATAATGCTCTTTGCTTAAAAATATTTTTATAAGTCTATATGATGGCAAATTTTCTTTATGCATTTTATTTACTACAATAGAAAAAATAATGGGATAAGAATTACCTTTTCGTGATGTGTCTACCATTCCAAACAGAGCCACTTCCTTTCCAAAATTAAACTTTCTGGTTCTAAGACATTGCATTGACAAATCAGATAGACATGCAGGTTACTATAAATCCACTACTAGTATCAGCTCTGCTAAACTTATCTTGATGTCTATCTTATATGAGCTCCATTTATTGGACAATCAATATAAATAGAGCAGGGCAAGAAAGAAGGCCTTGAAATATAGAAGGACTTCATGTTATAATGCCAAACTCATTTTTGATAAAAGTCAGTCAACCTATACATCCCTGTATGCCTTTTAGAGGAGAGTCTTTAATAAAGCTACTGAAATTTATACTGGTCTTGCAACATAATGATTTCTGAAAAGATCCACTTGGTTTCTGAGGTCTGTTGTCTTTTATTTTTTCCTTCCAGAGTTTCAGCCGGTTTCTTCACTGATTGTGAGGTCTGTAGAGAGACTGACTAGGGCTAAGGTTTCCCCAGTGTACTTTATGGGAAAAAGCCAGCTCTGTTTGGTTGTAACAATCCTTTTAAAAATATGTGGCTTGGCCTTGCCTAATGCTTCAGAATCCTGTAATTACACAGTACTGACTGTGTTCTCTGTTCTTAAGCCTAGTCCCTCTAAAAGGACTCTGTTGCCTCAGTTTATATTTCTTTGCATACCACCCTAAGGAGACAGAGTTGGTCTCTGTTCTCAAAAAAGCATTTTAATCATAAAATTTGTATTTATGCAAGTACTTATGACTTATGTAGATATGAATTGTAATTTTTGGATTCTTTTTCAAATTAATCCACTTTCTTTTGTCTTCATGGATTAGAACATACTGCTAAGTAGTGACAAAGTAGTCATTATCATGACCCAATCCTTGAACAACTTGCCTTTAACAGGAAACCATACAACCTAATGTGAAATGAATGTCTTATCATACATCCATACTGCCTACAAGCATGCAGCCAAATTGAAAAATCCTTTTAGCTTTCTATCTTGTGGAATAAAGGAGAAAAATACACGTGGCCCTAAATGCATTGGGAATGCAGAAAATGACCCAAGTAGCCAGTAATATGAAATTGTCCTTTAAAGCTACTGGTGACTTAGAGTCCCTGTTGAGCTGCTGGAAGTCAGAGAGGAAGAGGCGTTAGTCACTAATGCTGAAAAATGTTGGTGGCCTCAATCGTTCTTTGGAGCAAATCTGTACATATTTATAAGCGATGGTTTAGGAATTATAGTAATTTGATACATCGTTGATTTTTATAAACATTATAAATTGATATAAATATCTTATGCTATGTGTTTGCTTTGCTGAAAGCACTTGTTGAAAATTAAGCACTTAGTCACAGAAACATCTGGGCAAGAGTGTGGATGACTCAGGACAAACTCATCACCATTATTGAAATTTAAAGAGCATGGCTTCCTGGCAATGAGTCATGAACATCATATTTTCATACGGGGGTCTCAACCACTTCTCTACCTCCTTAACCAACCTCTGCTCCCCAGCCCACTCCATATTATCTGGATGGATTTGCAGGCTTCCTTGTAGAAAGAAAACAAGCCATTCTTATTGTATTTTAACAGTTGTATTAATGTTTAATGACCTTATATAGTAGTAATCACAAAAATATATCTTTCTTTTTACAAAAGATATTGATAAAACTATGAAATATAAGAATCATGAATAACAACATGGGGTGGTCATTTTGTATTATTGCTTACCTCAGAAATCAAGAAAAATTTATTCTAAGAAGCAATCAGCCATTTTTGATTAAACTAAATTCTAATTATTAGCCTTGCTAGTATCAATAAAAATTAATAAAAAACTATCACTGCCATATCCAAGCTATAGTTTCCATGATGATTGTTAATATTTAAAATAAGACCATATACATTCTTTTGGATTAAGATAGAGGATTGCATAAATACGTCTTTTAGAAACTCCTGCCTTAAATGTGTTTTTAATTATGTGGTATTCCTGGGCCTGCAGTGCTCAGACCACATGTTTAAATCAAAGAGTTTTTAGTAAAGGATTAAAGCACTTATATCCCAGAGTGCTGGCTTTTTTCTTTTCCTCTTTAAAGCTTGTCACTATTTGGCACAGACTGAATCTTTGATGTACATATAAGGCTTGGTTTTTACTTTAATGTCTTAGTTTATGATCTATTTTATAGATTAAGGATGACATTCTGGGGTTGAAAAATGGTAAAATTCTTTCTAAAAAAAAAGAAATTCTCCAGCCTGGAGCAGCCATTTGAAAATTATTTAATCACTGTAAGAATAACCTTAAAAACATTAGGTAATTTTCCAAATGATATTCCCAAAGGTGAGCAGCTAATTTCACACTAAGAATAACCTCATCTAGGATCAGAAACACTAAATACTGCTGAGCCATGATAGTTTCTATTAACCAATGATTTTGGAAAAATCTAAGTAGTTTTCCATGTGTTGCCTAGTGCTGGGAAGGTTGGCTGCTTTGTGTCTGTAAAATTCAACTGCATCTGATTGAAATATAAGATGATTTAAGCCAATCTAATGTTGTCTCTGAATTCTAATAAAGCAGCATGTCATTAATCTCTTTAAAATGTAAGAAAAATAGAAATAAAAATGCAAAACAAGTTGACCTTTTGATAAGTCTGCCAGTCAGAGTATAAAAAATTAGGTTTATCAGAATTTTTAAATTAGTAATATATTAGAAAATTAAACGTGAAAGAAATAGCAACTGAATTTTGCACATCGTCATACTTTTTTAGCAAGCAAAAGTGTTACGCACATATAAAAATTATAGTAATTTTCTAACATTTACTGGAGACTTACTATATACTCACTGTTATAGTGCTTTTACTGGTCTCATTTCCTTTCCATTTAGTATTGGGAAATGGATCCTGTCAGGGGGTCTTTGTCTTCTTTTCTTCACTGTTTGCTCCCTAATGGGTTTATCCGAGTGCTTCTTAGTTTTAACCTGAGGATATTGAGGTAACAGCATCTCTATGACCTGAGACACTTGCATCAAAGTCTTAATACTTGAGATCTTATTTGCACCTTGAGGTTCAGTATCAACTTTTCAAGCCGTTATGGCTTTTGACCAACTGAACAAAATATTGAGGAACACTCGCATAGTCAATCTTTAATTAAGATTAATTAAAAGAAAAGTTACTGATGAACTACAGAATTTTGTATTTAGTAGCTATTATTTTTATGATCACAATACATTTTTTTTTATAATTCTTTAATTCATCCAACATGGGCTTATTTTATACTATGTGTCCAACACTGCGTTAGAGTTGGGATATAAAAGTGAGTATGAATAGACATGGTCTCTGCCACAGAGAGCATAATGTTGTGGAGGAAGAGATTACAGAGAGAAACATAATTTAAATAACCATGCAAACAAATATACAAGTGCACCCCTGACAAATACCAGAACGAGCTGTCCATAGCACTATGAAAGTTTTAATCATGGGATGTAATGTAGTCAGCTGGAAAGGATGCTTTGAGGAAAGGATGTTTGGGCAAAATGTGGGACAAATTCAGGGAGAAGAACATTGCAAAGGTATTGTGGTGTGAGGGAGCATGGCAAGTAGGAGGAATTGAAAGAAAACTGGAATGAATAGCTACAAAAGGGAGCTTAGAACAACATGATGCTGGGATTTTAAGTGGGATCAAAATGTTGCAGATCTTTATGGTTCAAGTTAAAACATTATATCTTGTTTTTAATAATAATAGTCATTAAAATGAAGGGTTTTAATTAGACATGGGAGAGTGCCATGGTTAGATATACTTTTCTTATAAGACCACACAACGAAGGGTGACTGGCGTGGTTGCTGTTAGACTTACCAGTAGTTTAATACAGTGTTCAAGCTGAAAGATGTTAGTAGCTTTTACGTCTAGTTTATTAAAAGGTACTATGATTAACTAAGTATAATTATCAAACATAAGTTTTGTTTTCTCCTTTTACTTTCTTCCAATAAACCCTCTTAGATCTTGTTTTACTATCTCTTAGAGACCTCTGACAGACCCATATCTATTAGATAATGCCAGTCATTTGGTCCAGTTCATGTTGGCCTATTTAAAACTTTGGTCTCATGGGACTTTGATACTTTCCTCCCCTCTTCCTCTCAGTGGCATCCAGGCTTTGGCATGGAGAACCTGCAGTGATGACCGGGTGCTACCTTCACTTTCACACCTTCTCCCCTTTTTGTTAACCCTTCCTCCCTTGGTATGCTGAGAATCTGGAGATGAGTTTAGGAGAAAAGGCGTCAAATGCCTTTTCAAATGATGGTGGTTTTCTCTCTTGACCATTATTATTTGTCTGGTGAATTCTAATAGGTTGAAGACATTCCTTTAGGGGCCGACTTCTAAATGCTATTTTCTTTGATGGAATAATGTGTGAGTTCTCTACATAGTATGTTGAGGGCCATCTCACTGCCTCATTGCTTCACTGCTCTTACTCTCACTTCTCATATCCCACCCATACCTTCTTGCCACTGGCTTTTCCTTTTCCGGCAGCCAGCCAGGCCTCCTGCATGAGGTGCTGGCTGGATGACACATGCAAGTAGGTTCCGTGGTGTTTACCGGACCCATGGAACATGTATTCATCCTTACTCAAACCAATATGGGGATTCAAAAGAAAATGGCCACATCCTGATTTAACATCTCTTCCCAGTTCTTTGTTCTCTTCACTCAAATAGTCACAATTAGCATATAAACAAACAAAACAGAGAGAGAGAGAGAGAGAGAGAGAGAGAGAGAGAGAGAGAGAGAGAGAGAGAGAGAGAGAGAGAGAGAGAGAGAGAGAGAGAGAGAGAGAGAGAGAGAGAGAGAGAGAGAGAGAGAGAGAGAGAGAGAGAGAGAGAGAGAGAGAGAGAGAGAGAGAGAGAGAGAGAGAAAGCCAATGAGAAGCCATAGCCAAACTCTTTACCTGACACTGGGGATGATGATGGTGTTCATGGGTGATTGGTGGTTCACAAAACTACAGAACTCTTCTCTAATTATAACTTCTATTCTCCTTGAATCCTCTTCCCCCTCATAGGCATCTGCTTTTATAGACTGGAGGAAGGCAGTGGGATCATGGCCGGAGGCTTCAATGGTTTCAGATGCTTCTTAGTAAACTCTCAGGAGGTATCTGACCCCCACATCTTTTCTGGTGTCCTTAGAATATGGGTCATTTTTACTGTATGTTTCTAACTTTAGATCCTGCTTTGATCCACTGCAATGAAAAGCATCTTATTTGGACTCCTGTCTGGCTTGGACTATAACAGTGTTAGAGGAGGTGGAGGCGATGTGCTAGGCCAGAGAAAGGCATGATAAAATACACAGTGTTTGGTGATAGATTGGACATCGAGGGTGAATGAGAAAGAAGGGAAAAGAGTGACTCAGGTTTCCGTTTTATACTGCTCGGCGGCTGGTGGCACAAGAGAGGACATTTGAAGAGGGTCGCCTTAATTCCACTGTGTTCCATAGGAAGAGGGAGCAAGATGATGAAATGACATGTGTTCAGCTCGAGAGGATATCAGATAGACAGGACTATGTTCAGAGATGTCCGGGCCACAGGTATATAGCAGGGAGTCCTCTTTTATAGGTGATAATGGAAGCCATGAGTATGGATGGCGTTGCCAGAGAGAGAATTTTGTTTACTCACACACGCACACGCACACACACACACACACACACACACATGCATGCATACATATGTACACATATATACAGAGGAGGTATGTGAACATAGACATATACGGAAATGTGGACATTAGAATGAGTTTTAAGGAAAGTTCAAAATGCTGTCATTATGTCTTAGTTATATCCACTGTCACTCACTAGATATCTCTATCTCTATCTCTGTATCAAATGCAATATGGCTTGTCCTATAAACTCAGGTAACCTGTTGATGGGCACCCCTTGGTTCCTACAAAATCAAAAGGTTCATGACTTCATATGACAAGAAACTTCAACTAGATTATTTTTCTTTTGAATGCAGTGTTCAGAGAGTAGGAAGGGTGTGGGGAATAAAACTAATCACCTTAGAAAATATGACTTGATGATAAATCTAGTTTTCTGGGGAGGCATCTACATCCACCTCAGGACAGAGGCCCTGAATGGAGCAGCACCATGCCTAGCTCAGGGGGTGAGTGGGAATATTAAGGCCTGGTGGTCACTCCAGGAGAGAGGAGTCCCATGGCAGCGAGGCTGGGAGAGGTGGGCAGAGGCTGTGGCTGCGGCAAGTGAGATTTTGAACAACCCTGGGGATCCTGATGGCGAACTTGGGGCAGAAGACTCGGCGATTGTGACAGAGGTGCCCCAGAATGGAGAGTGTTCTGAGAACTGAGAATGTTTTGCCATTGCTATAATAATTCTCCTATAATAATAATTTTTTTTAGGGTGGAATCGCTGAAGCACCTACTGAAAAAATGGTGTAACAATGAATAATAATAACTGCCCAAAATTAATACTGTGTATTCACATCTTCTCTTATACTCAGCCCAAGGCTCCGCCTCTTGACACTCATGGGTGGAGGACGAATTTCTCCCACAGATGCCTCAGATGGCTGTGCTGGTTGAGTCACATCCCACTGGTGGAATTGCCTATGACAGCAGGTGAGGGACTCTGGATAAACACCTGTGAGCTTTTGGGAGGCCTGAAGTTGCTCACGTTCTAAAATCTAAATCCAAAGTGCCAGGCACGATCAAGTAATAGAGACTTTATCTCAAAACCCCAGTGTCTGGACTATGTTTCCTGATGCATGATTAATTAGGACAATCTCTTATTTTGGGAAAGAAACGTCTTACTTTAATCAGTATTGTCCTCAAGTCACTGGAGGCTCTAATAGGGCAGGGAGTTTTGTTAGTACAATTGCACTTCAATTTGCATGTTTAAGAGACTTTAGGAGTCTAAGGACATGGCTGACTTCATATTATAGATTTGTCTTCCCTGTCTGTTAGTGTTAAAAAGCACTCAAGATTAGAAAATAGTTATTTGCCCCAGTGGTTTTCACTCTATTTTTCATGAAGAGAAGCTTCTGAAAGAGGTCCATTAAATGTGTTGCCCAAAATATCCAAACTAATGAAAGATAATTTTTTAAGCCATTGGGCTTATTTATTATTCATTTTTTTTGCAATATTTTACATCACTATAAAACAATTTGGTTTTGGCACACAATAGCCTCATTAAGAGCAGTTTATTCTCTTAATTTGTGGCCTAATTTTTCTGGCCTCCACTTTATTCAGCTGTGGGCGGGGCTCCACTGTTGTAAAGATCCCTCAAATGTCCAGCAGGGACATGTGAGCAGGATCATGCCAGAATCTCAGGGGGGTCAGGTTGTCAGGTGTGTGACAATATTCTCTGCAGCTTTGCTTGGGCAGGTGCCCAAAGAGAGGTGTAAATTGTCAATAGCCCTGATTCCAGGACCTGGGACAGAAATGGACTTCTTCTGGCTCTATGCCTTTGATATTGTTGTTGGGTCACAGAACATTAAAAATTCCTTTAGAGAACACATTTACCCAATTCACACAAAGTACATAGAAACAAATCATTCTGTGTGCAGTGGTTTAGAACAATTTTCCAAGAAGATGCCACTATCCAGAAGTTTTGCTCCTTCACCTCACCCCCCAAAATAATAATAGTGATAACAATAACTACAATGACAGTCATTTCGTGAGCACGAGTTTATACTGGGCTCTGTGCTGGCTACTTGCTCTGCATTATCTCTACTCTTTACATCAAGCTTGAAAAGTAGATATTGCTACTGCTTTTATTATTGTTATCATTATTCCATTTCATTGAAGAGGAATCTGACACTTAATGAGTTGAGTAATTTTTTTAACCACACAACGGTTGTGTGTAGAACTGGGGTTCAGAGACAATTCCATGTGACTTGGAAGTCTGTATTCTTTGTTCAGTGCTGTGCTCTATAAAACCTGTTTATTCCACAGAAATCTAGGCAAATGGCCATTTACAGTACCAGCTGAGAGCTCAAATAAATAATATAGAGTTGATCCTAAATTTCTGCTTGCTCAATTTTCATATAGTCGATGAATATTTCCTAAGCATCTACTATGAAACAAGTGTTGCTCTAAGTTCTGGGACACTGCAATGAACAAAACACACAAAAATCATTGCCCTTGTGGGACGTGTATTCCAGTAGGCATAGATGGATAATAAATACATTACTATATAAGACATATGGTGTTTCAGGTGGTAGGAAGTACTATGGGGAAAAAGAAGTAAGGAATATTCTTGTGGGAGGTCCATTTTTAAATATGGTGTTTATAGAAGGCCTCACCAGGAAGGTGACCTTTGAGCAAAGATATAAAGCAAGAATGTGCCATATAGGCATGGTATATAAGGGAAGGGAATGGTGGGCAGAGGGAATAGTAAAGCAAATGCTGTGGAGCAGGGGCTACCTGGAATATTTAAAGAGATGGTAAAAGTTGGTTTGGCAAGAGAGAGAGAATGAATTATAATTTAGATTGACGATAGAAGCAAGACAATGGGAGGGAAGATCGTGTAGGCAATTAAAAATACCATAGCATTTACTTTGAATAAGTTGTAAAACCTCAGAGGATTTTGAGCAGAGGATGCCATGAGGCTTCTGGGTGACAGAAGATTGTAGGAAGGCTAGTCGAAAGGAACAATGCGAGGTAGAGGGTGATTGCAGAATTCTCAGTGAGAACTGTTAGCTTGAGCCTACCGGAAGGCTAGAGTAGAAGTAGCAGAGATGGTAAGAATTGGTTGGATTTTGTACACATTTTCAAAGTAGACCGCACAGAATTTGATAACAAATTGGATATTGGGTGTGAAAGGGAGAAGTCAAGAACAAGGTAAAGGTTTTGCTACTTACTGATGTGAAGGAGACTATGGGAGACTTGCTGTAAGAGTATCAGGAGTTTGATTCGAGATGTGTTGTATTGAGATGTCATTCAAAGGGAGATGTCAAGTAGGATGTTGGATATACAAGTCGTGTTTCGAGAGGGGCCATATTCTCCATATTAATATTGGAGATTAATTAACATTAATATTAATTGAAAAAAAAGAAAATGGTTGATTTTCTTCAGAAAAAGAAAAAATGGTTCATCCTGGGAATACAAGGTTATATAGATTAAAAATCAAATTCACGATGAACCATTTAGGAAGGAAGAAAAGATGTGAGCATTCAGTCCTGAATACTAAGCTTGGTGCTAGGGGTCCAGCTGGTCACGAACAAGACCTAGTTCTGCTCCGAAGTGCTCGGGGAATGGCTGCCACCTGACCATTATGCCGTGATGTGGGGGGACACTGGAATGTGACGAGGAAGAAGACCTGTGGCTGCCCCAGGAAGTCAGAGCAGTAACTTCTTGCTGATAGCAGATGCTGATGAGATAAAGCGTTGGGAAAAAGGAAGGAAGGACCCCCATTCAGGCCGTGTGAATACCATATGCAAAGGTCAGAGAGGAGGAAAGCATGGCACCCTTGAGGAAGTGATAGGTGAGTGGGGTGTAGCGGCAAGGGGAGGAAGAGAGAAGCCAGTCATATGTAAATCAGCACTGCCCACCCGGCTTTTTGTGAAATACTGTGCCCCTCCACAGGAGACAGAAGGAGATGCCACATGAGAAAACAACGCTCCAATGCATCAGCAGCAACTAAACAGGTTTTTTCACTGCTGTGTTAATGTTACTCCTTTTAAATAAGATAATTTAAAAACACTATTTGCATGAATTTGAAGGTCTCTGCAAATGAGATAAGTAGATTTGAGTTTGATTAGTAATCTTTTGGTGTTTTTTTTTCCTTTTAAAGAAACAATATTTTATTAAAGTGTAATCGCAAAGATTAATGATGGATATCTGAGAACATTCTCTGCAGCAGACGGGCACTGCTCACTGCTCATACTGATGTGCTATGAATGGACCCTGAGGGACCCTAAGAACCCTGAGGGACCCATTTCTTCTGTTTGCTGAAGAGGCTAGGTGGGGCACCAGGCAGCTCCAATTGCAAACATCCTGGTCTGTTTCCCTGCTGTGCTGTGCAAACACTGTCCTGTTCTCTGAATGTGAAATGGATGGGCAACACTATGCCACGGTGCTGTTCTTGATTTTATTGTCAGTGTGTTTTCCTGTTGTCTGTTCCATTTTGATCTTCAGACACCAATATGTCTTCTAACAAAGAGAGGCTGTAACACTCAGTATAGGAAGCCAGCCTGTAATCTTAAAACATGAGTACTTTAGCAAACCATTAAAAAATATTTTATGGTTAGTGATCTCCGTTTCATGAAGACTTGAGGGGAATGATCACATAATCACATAATCACATAATTATCACATAATTACTAAGCATCCAGGTACTCTGATAACATCTGGGGCTAGCATATTAATCACCACGAAGAACACATGAATTAGTGTAAAGAGCGGGTTTGAGTTCTGACATCACCACTCACCAACTATGTAACCTTTGCAAAGTTACTTAACATCTCTGTGCCTCAGTTTCCTAATTTGTGAAATGTGGAATAATCATCATATACACTTCAATTGGTGAACTAATAAAAATGATCAACCTCATTAGTTTATTGATTAAAAAAAAAAACATAACCCCATGTAGTTGCTGTGAGGATTGAGATATTACATACATGGGGTTCAGAATAGTACCAGAGGCAAGTGCTGTAAAACATTAGCTATTATTTTTATTTTCAAGGATTCCCAAGGTAAGTGGAGGAGCACAGTCGATCAGATATCCCTTCCTGGGTAGGGATTCAAAAATGCAGGGGATTTATCTGAAGTGGTACCTTGAATCTGAGATATCTGTGATGTAGGTCTTAATGATATCTTAAGCAGAATGTTCCTGTATATTATTTCACCCCCCTAATTTTTTTTTATCATTTTATGAGTCTGTAATAGGATACTTTTCAGGCTTTGAGCCATCTAATATCTTTTAATGCATTCCTTTTCTGTTTAAGTTTAGTCTGCGTTGGTCTCTGTTGTTTGTAAACAGAAGCCTTGACTAATATATCTACATTTGGATGTTTAGGAAAAAGATTCAGAGGATTATGAATCTTGCTCAAGTTCTTGAAGTCAGTGAATAGTATAGAAGGAATTCAATGTATATTATCCTCTAAGATTTTCTTAAGTTTTCTATTGAGTGATCAATACATTTATTTACTAAATGGTGATATGGGTTTTTATTTTTTTTCTGGTATTCAAAAGGAAGATTTTTGAAATTTTTAAACACAATAAGGCAATTACCTAAGATATTTAATAACACTATATTTTGTCACTCTTCACTGGCAACTGCTGTACCTAATATTGCTATGATCTTGATGTGTCTCATTGTTCATCTGGAGTAATTGCTTTGTACAAGCTGAGTGTAAAACAAGTAAATATTAAACCACATTATAATGTGTGCAGTTAGGAATAAGTGATGAAATGTATATTGTATCTTAGGGTATTGGTTTAGTTAACTAATGAAAATGAACTATGATTTAAATATTTAACAGTATGTTCTAGAGAAAATTATTTGTAGAATATGATATGAAGCAGACTCTTGAAACAGCCTCCAGAGCATGATGAATGCTATGAATTTGATTGCCCCGATTCCTGGCTATGGGATACTTCCTTAATCTTAACTACCAAAGTTATTGTGTCACTTCATGGACCTCAGGGAGTGCCATTATAATTTCTTCAGAATTGTGTGGTGTTTTGTAGAAATGATTTGGCCACACCAGTTTCGTGCAGTGATATATAGGCTTTGATGATGATGAATGGGTCATCAAAGCAGTTGGGGATGAACAATGCCAAATTAAACCATAAATTCAGACAATAAGGAGGAATTAGAATTGAGCTATTAAGCCAGAGATAGATCTTGAGACAGACCACGGTTGAACATGAATTTAGGAATTAAGGAAGCCACAGACTTACTCAAGAAAAAATGAGAAACATGGAAGATCAAACAGAGGAGGATTTGGGAGAGACAGAATAGTGGACAGAGCCAGTTTTAGGGGCAGTGGGCTGTGTGTCTTGGCTTTCTCAATGCCTGGATGCCCAGGATGGTGATACCCCATCTTGGGTCACATACTAATTACTCTGTGACAATACTTGTGAGAAATCTACAGGGAGTTTATGGGTAGATGAATCTGACCTTTTCTTGTGTGTAAGGACCACTTAATCAATCCAATGACACCTGCACTAATTGAGAGACTAATTGAGCATGCTATGGCACATGACATCTCAACAGTGGAAATCTAGCCACAAATCAGAGTAAAGAATTCTCTTCTGCACTGATCTTTGGCTTTAATTTTTTTTTAATTAAAGTAATTTATGTATAAGATATAAAATGAAACAGAACAGAAGGCTTATCATGAAAATCAACAGTGCCCTGCACACCCTCAACATCCTGTTTCATTTTCCAGAGGAAAGGAATATTTCTCTGTATATTTTTTGTTCTGGCAATTACTCATGTATCACTGGATTTATTAATGTATCTACTTATTTAAATATTTAAAAGAATAAGATTTAGTTGACACTATACTCTCTTTTCCCATCCTCTTACCATAGTTTTTGATATAGTTCTGTCAGCTGTGTTTATGCCTTTAAGTAATGTTTTTTCTTATTCCATCAAATTTAAGCAATATCTCTTGACAGCCTCTACCACCTTGAAAGATGTTGCTGGTGCCTCTACCCTGTATTTGCCTGTACTTCTCTCACCCTTCCCATCTGATGTCTGTTCCATCTTTACTCTCAAAGTTACAACGTGTATACTGTATTCTGCAGCCACAAGAAAGATTTTGTATTGTGTACACAGATTGATTCCAAAAAGTTAAAAATATACTAGTCAGTCTGTTCTGTTTGTTCCTTTGGAGGTTTTCTTTAATGCTGTTGTTTTTCTTTCTATGTCTGGTGATCTTTAGTTGTTTATTCATGTTTAAGAATTTGAAGGTATGGTTGAATTTGAAGGAAACTAGTCTGGGTTTCTCTCCTGTGGTGTTATCTTTTTCGTATTGGGTCTTTTCATTGAAGAGAGAACATTACCCTGAGCTCTCTGTGTAGTAAAGGACTTATCACCTTCCCTCGCCAATGAGAGGAGGAAAAAGAGAGGTTAGTTTTCAGAGTAGGGTCCCCAAAACTCTGAAATGGGAAGTGCTTTCTTCTGGAGTTCCAAAAGTCAACCTATCACCCTATATTTCCATAGCAGTTTGTTAATTTATGTGGAGTTCTCAGGTGTTTGCCAGGGTAAGATTTGGGCCACCTCAGGAGTGGAGAATGAAGAGAAGTTCACGTTTAACATATTAAGCCTTTCTATAGAGAGGAAAGAGGTGGTTGCCGGGAGGAGGGTGGCAAGGGAAATAGGGAGAGGTTTACAAAAGAGTACATACTTTCAGGTATAGGCTGAATAAGTTCTGGGGACTGAATGTCTGCTGACTACAGTTGATGACACTGTATAGTATAATTGAAATCTGCTAGGAGAGTAGAACTTAAATGTTCTCACCAAAAAAATCAAGAGAAAAGGTAAATATGAGAGGTGATGAACGTGTTCATTGACTCAATGGGGGGAGCATCCTTTCACAGTGTATATGTATATGAAATCATCCTGTACATTTAAATATCTTATGATTTCGTTGTCAATTAGACCTCAGTGAAACAGGGAAAATGACATTAGTTCTGAAGATGTTTCCTTGTCATACTCCTTTCTCTGTCTTGTTCTCACCAGTCTGAGTCTGACACTCTCTGGAATCCGACTCCTTCGTGGTCGCTCGCCTCTTATTTTTCACTATTGCTTTTAATGTCAACAGGCTTCCAACTCTATTTCTGTCTTTCAGAAATATGTTAAAAATCCCTTATCTTTGTGTGGACCATCTTCTCTGATGTAGTGGGTTTATTTATGTAATATCATTGCATCGAGGATATTGGAAGGGATGGAGATAAATACTAGCTCTAAGTACATTCTGGAATCAGAAAACCAATGATGACTTTTTGATACCTCTTTGGAAAGATCTCACAGACGCCCTTCACATTAAAAAGAAAATAAATTGAGTTGCTATATTTATAATGCTTTTAAATATGCATAAAACTACTTACATTTGTAATATTATTCATCCGTACATAGAGAGAGGTCTTAATCTGACATAATTGAGGCATCAGTTTTCTCTGTCAAGTGAATTCTTGAATGTTTCCTGAAAGATAAGAGTAAGAGATATTTATTTTATGTATTATTTTTTGCAATTTTGTTTTTTATTAAATTTATTTTTAATTTTTTTTTTATTTTTTATGCCTACAGCACCTGGCTTTCCTAGATGGTCTCCCATCCAAGTCCTAATCAGGCCTGACCCTGCTTAGCTTCTGGGATCAGATGGGATAAGGCATGTTCAGGATGGCATGGCTGTAGATTTTTTTTATTAAATTTATTGGGGGGACATTGGTTAAAAAAATTATATAGGTTTCAAATGCACACTTTAATTGCATTGTGTGTTCACCACCCTTTTAGATCCTATAGTAAATTCTGATATTCCTCATGGGGCAAATCCAAGGTCATTTTTGTTGGCTCGATAGTGTTTATTTATGGGGGGGGGACGATTGAGAAAACCTTGAAGAAAAATTTCAAGATTGTAAGAAAAAGCTCAAAGAAACCATTTCACGGAAATCATTAAGAGTCAGCTTCTTCTGATTTACTGCTGGCTGGTTTTGAGATGTCAAGGAGCCTCAAAGGGGAACATGACCTTGAACTGAGAATGGAGCCAAGGCTATTATTTCAGTTTACATAGGAAGGGAGAAGGAGCTAAGGAGTCAGACTTCAGCAGCAAAAAAATTAAACAAGCATAAGATCAAAGACTTCTAAATAATGGAAATTAGGGAGGGACTCTTAGGTGCAAAAAAAGATGGAGGCTTAGGTATGTAAGCATTACTGAATAATCTAAGTGCAGATTTCATGTTTCCAGTAATGGGGAAGTTTGAATCAAAAACTGAAAATTATCCCTGGAGAGTTAATTTGTTAATTTACTTAATAATCCATTTATTCATTCTTTAAATATTTATTGAGCAAATATTAAGCTGTTTACTATGAGAATTTTGAGGATCCAGTGGGGGAGAAACTCAGACTTAATTTCTACTAAGATCTTACGTGGATCCCAACAACTAAAAAGGCTATAATCTTTCCAAGATCTAGCTAGAGCCAAAGCACATCAAGGTAAATCAATAGGTTTTGCCATGACTAATGTGTTCTTCTATGCCAATTACAGTTATGTATGAGATTTGTCAAATACAAATATTGGCATTAATAAAGTAAATACATTAATGAGAGTCTGGACAGTCTTAATCATCAGCTGAAAAATACCTCTGTAACATGCTATTCTCAGCAACATATTTAGATATAAGTGATATGGTTTCCCCAAATTTTGTAAAGAGAAACTATGGTTAGTTTTCTGAAGCCTTCATGGTCCCAAGGAGTTTTGATGGGGCACATAAACTTCACCTCATTTCCAGCTGAGAAAATAGAAAGGTGTCAAATAGTTCACTCCCGTCAGATTCCAGAGTCAACATGTTGGATTTCAGTACACACTCGCAGTCCCCTTCTGCTTCTTCCTCATTATCTGAATGTCTGTTTGGAAATATGCAATTCGATAAGGCAAGCGGAAGAGTTAGTAGTGTAGAATCACATTGTCTACCTTTAGAAATCAACCTGAGAAAAAGTGTGATGGAAAGGAATGAACCATGTACCCATTTAACGAGCTAAAACTACATCAAAGGGACAGAAAGAAACTACCTGATAATAAAAATGTTGCTTTGATTGAAACCGGGCAAAAAGCCAAAGGTACTGGATGAAGACTCTTAAACATACTGAATTGTTTCTGGATCAAACACTTCATAAATCTAAGGTAAAATGTGAAAATTTTTTTGTAGTAAATTGTGAGGCTACATCAAAATCGGTCTCTTGCTGATCTCCAGAGTTGAGCCATTGTTCATGAAGTTTTTTTCTAATGAAAAACTAGATATAGATACATGTATTCGTGTAAAATGGATTTGTCAAATGTCAATCATATTCAAGAATTTCTCATCAGGAATTCTGAAAAAAAAATGACAGCCATGTTTTTTTTTTCTCTTATTTCTTTGATTATAAAGAAGTCACTTAACAAATTCACTAAAATGTTTTTTAGAAAAACTAAGCATTCTTAGGGTATAAAAATATCTATACTTGGTACAGCAACTTTATTTTGATAAAGTGATACCAGTAAGCTACTGTATTATATCTCAGGCTATTGCACTGTTGTATTGTCCACGTTGGGGATTACTGTTTAAGCTCTGTTCCCCCTATCATACTGTAAAACTCTGAGGAAGGAACATGATCATTTTGTTCAAGAATGCCACATAATAGGGGACCAGCAAAATTTTTTCAGCTAAATCTGTCCAACATTGTTATAGACTGAGAAAACTAGTTTGTATGACTTGAACTTATTTCTATATATATTCATGATTTCTATCTAAGTAGGAGAGAATTTATACAATTCAGTGAATTTTCGTATGACTATCTACGAGCTCACAAGCAGATATATTAGAAATAAAATAATGGGAGTTTAGTAAGTCAAAGTTGAGTGCAGATTCGAATAGATTGCTGGTGTCCTTGAGATGTGACAGCTCATACAACCTCCTGGGCAGGGTGAGTGTCAGGTAGCCAGACACTTCATCATTGCAGAACCATGGTAACCCTGAATCCTTGGCCATGCAGCGTATTAGGAACCCCAAAGAATGGGGAGCAAGGAGGTTTAGTGGAGGAAAGAGATAGATAACAATTAGTTTTATCTACTACAGATAAGCTATTTTCCACATCCCAAATAATTCCAAAGAAATAGGAAAAAAAAAATCTACTGTGGCCAATTTAAAGGGAACAGAGTAAAACAAATTGCTTCAGTAAGAGTTTCTAACCACATGCATTCTTGGTCTCAAGTGGATGCCAGGACCAGATCACAACAGAAGCAATACCAATTGGTAACATTTATTGAGTGCTTAATATTTTAAATACTCTGTTAAATAGTTTGCATGCTGTTTCAATCTTCAAAAATTTTTTAAGATATGCACTGTCATTTGATACATTTTGTAGATGAGGAGGCTGCAGGTAAGACAAGTCAAGTGCCCCAGGAAGTAGAGTAAGAACTCAGACCCAAGCTGCTTGGTTCCAGATCTCATGCACTTGACCCCTGTGTCACAGTGCCCGATATCTGAGAAGTCTGAGAAGTTTATAGGGAGACTAAATAGATTCTCATCCTGAGAAATTTGGCTGGCAGGGACTGTACGATGGGAGCTAGAGTCAGGAGTTTCATGGGAAAAGCCAGTGAACCAGTACAGAAGTTTCATTAAAACTAGGAAATTATTGAATGTCAACTGTAATTTAAATTGTAAATAATAACTAACTAATGAAAAAAGTAAATACATAAATAAGGTTTTCTTAGATCATGTGAATTTGAAAATATAAGAATAGGAGATTATATAGAGAGACCTCAGCTTGATTGTCTTGTGGATACTTAGTACTCTGTTCTCTCCTAGGCAGAGGGTAGCAGACAAAAGCATTTCTCCTAGGTAAGGAAGGTGGTATCGTTATAAATACCAGATCCATTATTCACCGTCATAGGGCACTAATAATTAACTGGTTTGCCCAGAACACTGGTGTACCTGTTACTCTTTAGTACTAAATGTCACCAAATTGAATCTTGTTGTTCTTTATTTTTCAATTTTATAAGTATGCCACAAACAACACACAGGAGGGTTGAGTTGAGGATAGTTTGAATTGTTCAAAGGTATTCATCTTCTTAATGGATTTAATAAATACTTATTAAAGTATTTATTAAAGCACCTATGGTTCCAGGCACTGGTCTAGAGATAGATCAGAAACAAACAGATGTATATTTCTACATACTTGGAGCTTGTCTTCTGATAAAGACAGGCAATAAATAACAAATACAATAAATTCATAAAATTATGCAGAAGATAAGAAGATGCTGTGAAAGGAATCAAGGTAAGGGTGAGTTTAAGGTTGTAATTTTAAGTAGCTTAGTCAGGTTACAACTCATAGAAAAAGTATTATATGAACCTTAAAGATCAACCCTTTTGCATTTTTTTTTAATATGCCACTCTTTTAATAAATTTGGTTTTTATTTTACTTCACACAGGAACTCCATCTTTAAAACAGTCCTTCTGAGTTACTTTATAAGTTTCTCAGGTTATTTTCTTTATCTTTGTGACTTTAAAAATTGATGCAAAATATATTTAAAAAGTGCAAAAATGTTTTAAATAAAAAAAACAGTTTTATTAGGCAAATGAAAGGTTTACAATACTAGAATCAGACGTGTAGAATTTCAGGTAAAAAGCAGTAAGTGGCTAGAAAGCATTAAGCAGGGCAAAGAAAGATTAAATATTTCAATGTAAAAATAAAAGTGTAAAGGACTGAAATAATTTTTAGTCAATTATTCTGTAATTGTGCAGTGAGCAGTGCCTCTCTCGACTGGTCACAAAGCCAAAAACCTTAAAGGGGAAAACATTTTGATCTTTAAGTTCAAAATTTCAACCTTCAACAATGTCTGAAAATGTAGACACATCAACAATTAAAAGGCAATAGCAAATCTGGGGAAATATTTGCAATGTTTATGACAAACAATGATTAATGATTTTAATGTTTAAAAACTTTTAAAATAATAAAATTTTTACAACTCAAAAGGTAAATGAGTAAATCCAAAATGAGACCAAAAAAAAAAGAGAAATGAAAACAGCAAATAAACATGATAAAAGTATAAGTCCCTTAGAGATCCAAGAAATGCACAGTAAAGTGATTGTTTTCACCTGCTGAATTGATGAGTGGTCTTTTTTTCGTCTTTTTGTTTTAAAAGTAATAATAGCATCTTGAGTTTGCAGGTAAATGGAAATTCTCATACATTGTTGACAGGCATATGAATTAGCAATTTTCTTAAAGGCAATTTGGTAACTTGTATCAAAAGCCTTAAAATATTCATTTTCTTTGACTCAGTAATTTCACTTCTAAGAATTTATTCTAGGGAAAAAAGTAATTTATTCACACAACAATGTGTTATAAGAGAGTTCAGAACAGATGTATTTATGCTAGAAGGAGTTTTTTTCCATCGCATTTTTCTAAAGATAAATCTTGAAGTAGAATATTTTGCAGTCATTAAAATTTATATTTTTGAAATACATGTAATGACAGAAAATTCCCATGATATAATATTAAATGAAAAGAGCAGGTTAATAAATTTTAAATTACTTAAATTTTATTTTTAAAGTATATTTATAAAAATAAATTGAAATATAAAAATAGCAATGATTTTGGGGGATAGTAGAATTATGAGTGATTTTTTTTACTTAAGTTTATTGGAGTAAAAATGGTTGATAAAATTATATAATTTTCAGGTGTACATTATAATTTGATATGTATTTATTCTATTGTGTGTTTACCACCCAAAGTCCAATTTCCTTCAGCTATCATATATTTGATCCCCTTTACCTATTTCACACTCCCCCTACCCTCTATATTTGACCTTTTAGCCTGTCTACCTCCCCCATCTTCCCTCCCCTCTCCCTTCTGGTAACCGATAGTCTATTGTTCCTGTCCATGAATCTCTGTTTGTTTGTCCTGTTCATTTGTTGCTTTTAGGTTTATATCCCATAAGTGATATCATGTGACTTTCAACTTTTTAATTCTGGCTTATTAAGCTTAGCATGATTACCTCAAGGTCCATGCATGTCATAAATGACAGTATTTCATCTCTTCTTATGGCTGAGTAATATTCCATTGTATATATGTACCACAGCTTCTTTAGCCAATCATCTGTCGTAGGACACTTTAGTTGCTTCCTTGTCCTGGCCACTGTGAATAATGCTGCTATGAACATCAATGTGCAAATATCTTTTTGGATATGGGTTTTTAAGTCTTTGGGGCAAATACCCAGTAGAGGGATTGCTGGATCATATGGTAGATCAATTCTTAGTGTTTTGAGGAACCTTCATACTGTTTTCCATAGTGGCTGTACCCATTTGCAGTTCCAACAGATGAGCAATTTTTATTGTATTGTTTTACATATTCCCCAAATTAATTAATCAGAGATCAATTTTATAATAAAATGTGATTTAAAAATATTCAATGCTGAAAGATAATTTGGGCTTTTTTTTTTGCTTAGTTTGAATTATTTTGCTATTTTTCTAATTCAAAGTTATTCCTGATTCCCCAGATAGAATTATCTATTCTTCTATTGTGTCATACACAAAAGAAATCTGTTTCCAAAAATATTATTTAATATATTCGCTTCTATCTCTTGAGGTGTAAGCCCCTCAATTTTATTAATATTAGAAACACAAAATGCCTAGCGAGTAAGGTATTTTGCAATTATTGATAATGCTTATTAAATATTTGTTGAGTTAAATGAATTTATTCCAGTTTAGTTATGGAGATAAAAATTTATAAAAAAAGTAAGTGGTTTATAAAATTATCCAATAATAAAAAAAATGCTTTGAATGCGGGCATTGTAATTTTGTATATTTTTAATGTGACAACTAAAATATTCACATTTTTTAAAAATGTTGTCTAATCTTGTTCTATCTTCTTTTATATTTTATAGCCATCGATACATTTTTAAGTAATCTATAGAAAACCTTCTTTTAAAAAACACATTTGTAATAGAGGATTTGAAATAAATTTATAACACTTTAAAAATACTATGGTTACACATTTAAAAACCCACCAACCTTGAATTAAAGACGGTTCTGATAGAAACTATAGTGAATTTTCACAAATTATAATGTCTAGAGTCAGTACATTTTACTAATTTTTATATAGATTGCATTTCTCCTTTACATAGAGAACTGATATACATATTTTTCTCCTTTTGGAATTTTAAAAGCAGGAAAATAATAGGACAGTGTGTATTACAGATTTATGGGGCACCTATAACAAGTATGCCTAAGAAAAAGTATTAATAAACTTAAACTGGATTAAAACTATCCTAAAGACGTTGCAGCTGTAATTAGCGAATCCTATATATGAGGAGTCTTCTTATTTATCATTTTACTAGCCCGTCAGTCAAGAGATTTTTTTTAAGGCTTCTTTGGTTCTGTATTGTGATACATGGGGCTTTAAAATCTAAGTAGAGAAGAAAAGAAAAAAATTTAATTGAAAATAACTGAGTGTGTGACGATCATATGGTTCATGCCTGTTCTCCTGGAGTAATTATTAGTAGCATTTATTTTCTGTCTCCTTACTGTTGAAGAGAGTTTTTATCATCACCCTAACTATGAGGTACATTAAAAATGCCAAATGAGTGATGTGTGTAAGAGAAACTTGAAGACTTAAGTCCTGAGCATTTTCCATGGTGGCCTTCGTATATATTTGTCCCTGGCAGCTGCTTCCACCCACTCTCATACATGACATAATCCCGAACTATTTCTCTTCATCCTTTAGAAAAAATCCATGCTGCCCAAACAATGGCTTCTAATACACTTGAAAAATCCCTGTCTTCCCATTTCCGGAACTAGCTGAACTTTGACCAACCTCCTTCCTCCTGCTAAAGCCCCATAAAACATTCTACCCCCTTCCCCAATTTAGAATGCTCCTCCACTCCTTCAGGCCTTCTCATACTAGGCAGTTTCGAATAAAGTCTTAACTGGATAGTGCTCTGATTGATTTTCTTCCCAAAGGAGGAAAAACTCTAGGAATTCAGAGGTGAGATAGGACAGGACATTTCTTTTGTGATTAATGGAGATTAGTGGGGTGAGGGAAATATTTGAACTGAGCTTAAATGGGTGAATTATGTGCAGATTAAAGAATAAATTTTATATAATATTTATAATTTATTATCAGGTATCAGTTTTCACTCAGGTATTCCTACATAATACAAGGCTAAAAATATTGTAAGACAAAATTAGAAGCTGGAGAACTCCTTGTAAGGTAAATATATGTGCAATGAAAGTGTAAATAAAACCAGCAAATATAGAAAGTCTCATTCCAGAGGGGATTTCAGTTTTCTCCTAAAACCTGTATGCTTTCTAATTCGTGTAGTCACAAAAAATTCACTCTAGAAAGTGCTTTTAAACCAAAAACTGTTTTCTTTGTATAGCAAAAGAGCCAAAGATTTCAGAAAGCTAATTCAAGAACCCTTTGACTTATAATGTGATAAGGACATTATCACAAATAACACACATAATGTTTTCATTAAGGTGTAAACGCAGAAATGATATAACCACCCAAGAATTTACACTGAATTCTAAGCCACTCTTAGCAATTAGGTTGTACACATGTTCATCACTGCAAATTTCATTTGACTCCTAAATATATCCTTTTTCTCTCTTCAGAGTCACTATTTGTTTTAGTACTAAAAGTACAATTCTTTTCAACTATGGCTATGGAGGAAGTAAAGGGGTATCTATTTCTCTCTGAAGTCTGGGATTTGAATGCACTTGCAGAGCCTTGTGGTTACCTGGTCTACCCGTTGGGTGCTATCTTAGAAAAATGGACAAAGACATCACTATGGACCAGTGGTGTGCTGGTAATGTTTAATAACAGGCTCTTTGGAAAAACCAAAATGGGGGAACTGATTTGTAGTGTTTGCTCATTTCCATATTATAATTACTTCCATTGTGGCCATTTCAGGTGACCAATGAGATGTTATTGAAAGCAGAGTTAGAAAGAGATGTGTAGCAGAACACCATTAGATAGTAGTTTCATGATACAGACAGAACAGTTAATAAGTTCAAGATCATGGCTAGAATTACAATGTAGGAAACTAGTTAGGAAATGACTGTTAGATATGTATTTCCTACATTTTAATATAATTTATTTAATTGAAAGTTTACATAACTTTTAATAATGGCTGTGTTAACAACTGGCTTGCAAAATTCCTAAAGATGTAACTGTGGGCTCCCAGGAGTTGGTTAAGAGCAGGATCAACAACAAAAGCTCATGTTCAGAGCATTATGGTGATGTTTTCTCCCCATAGTCAGAAAACATTGGTCTTGGAATCAAGAAGTAGAAGTGGGGTAGAAATAAATATAGATATAGATACAGATAGATATATATTTGAATAGTATATATAGAATATATATAGTGTATCACATTGAATAATATATGAAGTTTATACTGTCTTAGTCTGTTCAGGCTAAGATAAAGACCATGGACTGTGTGGCTTAAACAACAAGCATTTTCTCAGTTTTGTGGGTTGAGAAATTCAAGACCAGGGCTTGTGCAGATTTGTAGTTTGCTGAGAGCCCACTCCTGGCTCATTGATATCCATCTTCTTGTTTTGTCCTTACATTGGGGCAGGAGCCAGAGAACTGTCTGGATCTCTTTTTATAAGGATACTAATCCCATTCAAGAGGGCTCCACTCTTATAACCTAATCATTCAACCTCCACATTTCATCACATTGAGGATTAGATTTCAACACATAAATTGGAGAAAGAGGAGCACAAACATTCAGTCTTTAGCACACATGTTGAAAATATATAAATATAACCATTAATAAAGTTAATTTTTAAAAAAAGGAAACAGCAACCAAAAGAAGAAAAGATGATTAAGGACTCAGACCCTTCAGAATGGAAATTTGGTTACTCTTTCAGGTAAGGGATCTAGAGCAGTTTAGGACTGCTGACTCGGGGCTAAAGATGGATGCCTAAGGGAATGAAGAAGTTATACCTATCACTATAGCCTCAGGACCAATTAACAGAAAGAAATACCATAGGAGCTTTGCATTTTCTCCTGGCTTGTTATGTGTATATAGTTATATATACTTTATATATATATATATATATATAGTTGAAGAACTATTGTGAATATTGTGACATATACACATCTATTTTCTGGTGCTTTTTACTATCATTCCTATTTTAAACCTTCTTATATCATATCCACATTTTCTAGGATTGCTGTAACAATTTATCACAATTAGGTGGCTTAGAAAACCAGAAATTGATTCTCTCACAGTTCTAGAGGCCACACGTCTGAAATTAAGGTGTTGGCAGGGCTGTGCTCTCCAAAACCTTCTTTGCCTCTTCCTTGCTTTGGATGGTTCCTCACAAATCTTTGGCGTTCTCTGACTTGTGACAACATCACTCTAATTTCTGCCTTCATCATCATGTGATGAAGACACATCATCATGTGTCTCTGTCTTCACCTAGCCGTCTTTTATAAGGACACTAATCATATCAGATTATGGGCTCACTCTACTCCAATATGACCTCATCTTAACCAATTACATCTGCAACAAATCTATTTCCAAATAGGGTCACATTTGGAGGTCCTGTGGGTTAGAACTGTAACATATATTTTTTTGATAGGGGAGACACAATTCAAGTCCTAACACATTTGTACCAGAATATATTAGTCATTAAATTTTTGACATGTATATTCCTGATATACTAAAAATTAGGTTATAAAACATACATAATTCATTTTTCTAAAAGAAAATATATGTATTTTATTAATAGAAAATACCTATTAGGGTATACCCTAAAATGAGAGTAGTAGTTATCTCTGGTTGGAAGAATAAAATCATTTTTTAAAAATTGTGCCTATCTATATTTTCTAATTTTCTACAGTAGGTTTTTATTATTTCTGTGAAAAATATTTTTTTATTTAAAATAATTAAAACTATTGTAATAAATAATGCATTTATATAAAAACCTGTTTTCCATCTTTTGAAAACATTTTTTATCTTTTAATTCAATATTTTAGACAAGATATTGTAACAATAAATAGCTTTAGAACAGGACTCGGTTGTGGACCTGTGCATTTAATTCTGGGAGATAACATACTGGGCTATAGAGATGAACAATAGTCCAGGTTTTCAGTAGAAGTTGAGGTCAAGGTAGAATTGGTTATTTGTTGTTTTGTACATGTGTGCGTGTGTGTGTGTGTGTGTGTGTGTGTGTGTGTGCGCGCGCGCGCGCGTACTTGCTCCATGACTCAAAAATGATGTTTTGAAACAAATATGTAAATACGGGTGTGGCAAATTTGCTATTGTATGTGCCCAAATTATGTTTCAAGCTGACTGTATTAGAGCTAAGCAATTAGTTTATAAGGGAATATCTGCTATCAAAATTTCTTATAAGTGATTTTTAACCATAAAAATTCTGGTTGCACAACCTTGAGATCATTTATGTTTCTATCTTGCAACATTTCAGGAAAAAAACATTATTTGTGGAGTCATTCCAAAGTGTTGTAAGAGTCATGGCCAATTTCTAGATTCTATGTTTATATGGCTTCTGATTTTCATAGACTGCCTTATTTCAAAATACCTGATTATTCTATATTGATACTGTATTTGACTAAACCCTTGTTGGGGAAGAATTTCTGGGCTTCTAAATGATTCTCTCTGAATAAGGAAAAGGTTCATGAAGAGTCATTTGGCTGTAAAGGAGGATAGAATGCTACAATTCAAAACATGGAATTCAATGTGAATAATATTAATTTCTGTATCTGGTGTATTTGGCAAGTTTACTGAGAGTTTACATAGGTAGTTGTCAGACACTAAGCAAAGGGCCGTTAGTTGGTTCTTCAGCACTCCTACAGAAGAATAGCTTGGTTATAGGGTTTAGCCACAGAAAACTAGAATCAACTGGACAAGTAAACATATGGAGCACATATTCATATGGTTAGTTTGGCAGGGTCCATAAAGCTTCTTGATGCTTTCTAGGGAAATGCCAAGGAACATTCTTTATTGCTTTCAACTTTCTTTCATGAGGTTGAAGTTTACTATTGTTGGAGGAGGTCATCAAAAGGACGTGCAAGCTGGACTCTGGAAATTGGAAGCTCCCCACTCCCTTCTCTGCCTACTGAATGTAGGTTTAGCCCACTGTTCCTACACTAGAATCTGTTTTAAGGACACAGCCTTGAGTGAGTAATGTGCTGTTAAGACCATCTGGACTGAACCTTGCCTGTTAAGGCCTTCGTATAAACTTTTAAAATTCTGGCAAGTGAGTGCAGAGATCTCTTCATCTTGTGGCCACCCAAGACAAGCCTATAAGTTCCTTTGCTTATTAAAACCACCACCTACCAAGCTAGAGTGGTCTGCTTTTTTTTTTCAGCTCCTCCTGGTCCTCTGCCTTTGGAGGCTAGCTTCAAATTTCACCCAGGGGAACTCCTGACATTAAAAATCAACAAATATGTCATAAAATAAAGTTAAAAAGTTGGTGCATATCTACCCAGTTCATTTCACTATGGGAACTCACTTCTCTCACTCATCCATAAAAGTTTATCACTGAGAAACCCATCACTCTGCTCTCTTGGACATGATCAACTGAACTAAAGTTAAATACCTGATCCAAATTGGGCAGTTTATTCAGCAGAAATTTGGAGTGCTCAATAAGAGATTCTAGTCTTTGCTAGTCTCTAGCTACAAAACCTTGAGATCATTTTATTATTTGTTATTAAACACATAATAAATTTTTTTCTACAATATAGCAGTGTCAAATTCCATGAAACTAATTCAAACATAATCAATTCACTTTTAAATAAATTTCTTCATATAATTAAATATATAGACTATTACTAGGAATTTTATATATTTTTCGAGTACCTTTTATATAAAACATGGTAAACCAAATCTTATATTAAGTACTCATTGTATTATTTACACATAGACTCTGAACATTTCAGGGTATTTTCCTCCTTTGTAGCCACTGACTCTTATTCTTTTCCTGTGCTGGAATGAGAGACATGGACAATGAACTTGTCCTATACTCAGACCTTTGTTTTTCAAGGACTTCCTAAATCTTGTGCATTGAAGCTCCAGTTAAGTAGAAATGTCATTTCTCCTTTTCACTGCGCTTGAGCCAACCTCTGGTGCAGGCCACAGAGTAGCTGTCGTCATCTGTACCCACCATTCGCATGAGATTTGCAGCTGAAACCTTCTTCAGTGCACTGACTCAGGACTGAATCTCTTTTGCTGATTTTCCTACTCTTCATTAAGCAAATGTGTATCGAATGCCTCCTTTGTGTCAGATACTGTGTAGAACTGAGAATATGGTGGTGACAAGATAGACACTGACCCATCCATATTGAACTCAAACCTTGGTGGGTAGAAATGTTAATTGAATATTTATTTTATTTAACCAAATCGATAAATATTTACTAAATATTTACTATGTATTCATTACTGTTCTAGGTGTCAGTGATAAAGCAGTGAAAGAAGAAAATGATAAAATCCTTGTCCTCAAGAAGATTGACTTCTAGTTGATATAAAATTACAAACACTGATAAACATACTAGAAGAAAAATTATAGAGTTCAATGACAACATATATTAGGGAGATATGAGCTAAATTAGAAGTTCAAAATCTCCAGAACTGTGATGTCTAAGCTAAACCCTGAAAGATAAGAGGGCATTAACTAGGCAATGAATATGAGCAGAAGAAAGCATTTCACATAAAGAAAATATACTTACCGTATAACTGGGAAAAAGACTCAAAATATAAAAATTCAAAAGTGATTAGAAGCCCTAGCATTTAATTCTAAAGCCCTGATCAATTTAAATTAATTTAGTGACCATGGAACCAATTTCTCCTGGGACTTTTTCCATCACTTAATTTATGCTAAAGGCAATTGCTTTATTCTAAAATGCATATTCATTAGGGAATTCTAATCAAGGATAGGAAAATGGAGATTAAATTTAGGATCAACTTAGTGCTAAGAAATACTATATAAGTAATCATAACTACTCAATATTATTTGCTTGTTTGTTTCTAAAATAAAAATATAATTTAACATTTCAACATTTTAAATTTGAATAAAAGGGAAGAGAACATTTTATTATTAGTAAGTGTACAGATCTAAAAAGTAATTTTTAGTATTTTTTCTGATGCTACTAAAACATATGTTTATTGTATGAAAGTTGAAGAATGAACACAATTATAAAAAATCAAATGGAAATTAGCAATTTTTCACCAACCAAAGTTTATTTGATTTAAATTGTCAAATCAAAAGTAAATATGCTAAAGTTTGATTGCTCAGATATAGACATAAACTAAGCTAATAGACTATATAGTATTGAAGTTAGTGTGTTTATTTAGAATATTTAAATATTCACTATTTACATATTTTTACATAAGAACATAGCAGCATTGTTAGTTTTTTTTGTTTCTATCATTGTTAGCTTAAATAATGATTTAATTTTAGAAAATCAGAAAATTATATTCTAAGCCTGTAACCTAAATTTGTTGTAAACATATAAACATTCATATGAGTTTTCATGGTATAAATGATATGAAGTAAAAATAAATATTCTAGTATTCTGTTTTTTGAAGATAATATAAATATATTTTGGGGATATATATATCTCCTCTTAAACACATATCAAGGATAATATAAAATATAATGTAAAATATAAGATAATGCATTACAGACTTGGGGCTTAATAGAATTAGATAAGTAATAACATTAATCATTATTAGATTAAAATGTTTGATGCTACCCTATGTGTTTTTTATATTTTTTTATTCTAACTTTAATTTTCTATATTACTTTACTATAGTACTTTGTTTTCTTCTAATTACATTTGTTCATTTTTTACCCTTAAAAATACCAAATGGCCTAAGAAACAAAAAGGAATATTTAAATAGAGCTGGACTTGTCATTTCTACAAACCAACACTGTTTGTTTATGCATTTATTTTTAATCTAGTTTAGATTGGTTTTCTGATCATTAAAATCAAGGTGAAAAGATCTAATGAATTTTACAGGAACAGATAATTTCTATACTATTTGAACTCTTCAGGGACATAGAAATCTTCTCAATTCAATTTAATACCAAAACTTCTATAGTTTTCCCTAAACATATACCATGTGACAAATAAATCTCACTTATAAATATAGGCAAAAGTATTAATTGATAGTAAATTAAGCCAAGCATTATAAGAATAATTCAACACCTCTAATGGATTTTTTCAGTATATTCTCACTAGGAAGTTATTAACATAATTAATCACACTCATATTCAAGGGAAAAAAGTTTTTCGATCATCTTGATAAATACTAAACTATATCAAATGCAATTGCATTCTAATTAGCAAAATATTTGATCATTTAAACTGAGAAATTTTCCACATTATAAGAAATAGCTATCTTGAATTAATAAGTAGCCTTATATTTAATGTAGAAAAATTAGGAACATATATACATTCAATTCTGCAACAAGAAATATTTTATGTTATAGCACATTGAACTAGATAAATAAACAAAACAAAGTAATAGAAACAACGAGAATGGATATTGTTATTTTCATAAAACATAATTACATAGATAGAAAGTATAATAGTCCAAACTAAAAAGTATTTGATTGTAAAAGAAATATATAAATGAGAATAGTCAATTTTTAATAAATAATTAAAAAGTGAAATGAAAAAGAGATAGCATTCACAATGAAATCTACTGTATAAATTTCCCATTAATAAGATTTTTTAAATGTTTGTATTTGGTTGAATTTTGTCTACCTTGTATTAAACTACTTTATAGAATTTTTATCAGTGAACACAAATTGTGGTAGTCTGATTTCATTAGTGGCTCCTACTAATAGCATCCCATATTCACATTCTATTTTTGCACCATAATTTAATAGTCCCCTTCCTCCCTGATTCTTGGCTCAGCCATATGTCTTTCTTTGACCAATAAAAGGTTAGACAATGTGATAAAAGCACAGACGTGAGAGGTTCTTACATATTAGGACTTGAATCCCTGCTCTTGTCTCTTGCTTCTCTGTGATTATCATGAACACATATTGGCCCAGCATGAGTGATATGAAAGACACGTACATTTGAGAGACAATTGGAAGAGAGATCAATTGTCCCAACCAAAGGGCATGCTAGTCCATTCTAGAGCTAGCTGACCTCAAACATGTTGGAGTGCCCAACCAAGATATCAGCGTCTCCTTCCCACTCCAAAGCTAGCTTTTATGATTAAGTTCAGCCACAACCAGAAAGCAACCTAGCTGACCTGTAGACTTATAAGCAATGATAAATTCTTAGTGTTATGGGTCACTGAATTTAGAGGTGTTTTCTTATATAGCAAGAGTTACTTTAAACATGGCTAAATAGATTAGAAAAGATACAGCTTTAGATCTTTGGGGAAAGATTGATTATTTAGTATGTGATAAACTGGTTAATGATGTGACAGGCATGCCAATCAATCAAGTTTAAGTTGCATCTCACATTTTAAACCACATTTAATTTGAGATGCATCAAAGATGTTGAGAGTACAGAGAATATTCTTTATAAGCACGACCTTATGGAAATATAATGAAAAAAAGGTAAATTATACCGTATTCTAATGAAAAAGATGATAACTTATTAAGTAATAAAGTGAAAAATCTTTTACTCCACAAAATTCTCCTTATAGAAAATACTTATCCCTGTTTTGAAGAGGGCTCTGGAGTACTTTCTCCACTGAGCCTGAACACTGACTTCAGCAAACAGGCTCTTGAAGATGGAGAAGTTAATTGCATTAGTCTACATAACCTGGATGGTCATACAACAAAGACTAACTAATTACTCCTGAATGTTGGTATTAAGAGTTTAATTTTCTTTGCTTTCCCTGTGTTTCTGAGTTGTTTTATAAGAGGTATGTTTTATTTTTTGCCGATTTCTCTAGTTTTTGATATATACCACTTCCGTTGTTGATCAGTTCTAAATATTTTGTATTATATATTGTTATTTTCTCTTTAATCTACACATTATTTAGAAATAAGTTCTTTTAGTTTGTGATATTTTGGGGGAAGAGACAGGCTTATTGTTGACTTCTAATTTTCTTAATCTTCTATAGGGTCAGATAATAATCTATATAATTATGTTGGGCCCTCGTTGAGACATTATTAGTGCCTTGAATGTAGATGATTTGAAATACTTTTTTGGGGGGTATGGTACAAGAAGATCTACACTTATTGGGGCAATAGATAGTGATTATGAGTTATTCATTGTGTTGCTCAAATATTCCTTGCTCTCACAGCTTTTGTCTGTCTAAGAGTGATGTGCCAGTACATCCTGATCACGACTGTGGAGCTGTCAAACTGTCACTGAAATTCTTGGCTTTAGATGTGTTTTTAGGTATATACATATGGAGAGTTGTTATAAAGTCAGCTTCCTCAGAAGCTATGCAACACTTACTCCTCTTCCCTTAACTCTTCAATACCCACTTCCTCTTACTCAGCTAACATTTTATTGAGAACACAGAGACAACCAGAAGAGACTTCTTATATTCTTTCTCCATCTAATCCGCCAAGGGACCTGCCTTCCTTCTTGTCACAACGAGTGATTGCCCATCTCTCCAACACCTGATAGTTATTCCTCTGGAGAACACACAGACTTCCCCCGCAGTCATTTCTTTTCCTCATTATTAATTTTTTCCTATACACTTGGTCATTCTCATCAACATGTGAACATGCAATGTTTCTCCTAAATTAAAAAAGGCCTCCCTTAATCCTATACTTCCTTAATAAAATGTTGTATTAAAACTCCATGAAAAATATGTTAATTTTTAAATATTTGAAGCTTGGACCAGGATTTAAGACTACTCAAGCCATATGTTGGCTGCCAATGGAAGGTGCATGACATGAATGTAGGTAATCAATTAACAATGCCTGATGCACTCATCAATATTCTTTCAGTCTCTTCTTAACCTTAGCAGAAGTTCTGCTCAGTCGCAGGCACCTCAAGAGTCCTTAAATGCCACATTGTAGGTAACTTCTTTCTTTTCTAGCGTTCTTCTACACTGTAGACATTTAATATTCATAGTTTGACTCTAAAGAAGTGAATGCTTGAAGACTCTTCATTTGTTACCACTTTCTCAGCTAAAAGACAAACCCCAAGCTGAAATTCACATGGCTCTAGATAGGGTGGAGTTGAGGTCCATAGAAAACAAGATCTCTTGTGCTCAAAATACTCCAAGTTTTATTTTCTTCATAACCTCCAGTGTCTTGTTTTTCCTAATATGAATTGTCTTTTTTGTAATGAAATCGATATGGGCTAGATATAATAGTGTCTTCCTTTGCTTAGCCTTTTGCCGATTCTGGGGCCTGGGGTAGCTTGAATTCATTCTCTTGGAAAGGAGGAAAAGGAAGTGTAAACCCATAGATGCTTTCTCTCTCATTCGGTTTTTCACTTTCTCTTATTATGTGGTAGTGTTTCTTCCTATCATACACAAAGGCAGCACTCTGCCAACGCAAGAATTAATTTTCTTTCAAACACTGCTGGGTCTGGTTTTTCGAGGGAGACATATTTTTCTGCTAATGTAAATTTCTTGTAAAGATGATGAAACTGACCGTATTATGTAAATACACATTGTTTTTTTCCTGGTTTGATTTTTATGAGATGACTTATTACTTTAATCAATGAAAACATTACTGCAACAAAGGAAAGTTCTCTTCCAGGACACGTTTCTTTCCTAATAGAAAGGGCAGCACGTGCCTATGTGGGTCTGGGGACTGGATGAGGAAAAAGAGTCAGGGAATTTTCAGTTTATTTTGACATAACAGTGGGTGTGAATCTGTCCATTCCTGAAACATTCAAGCTACTTTCACAGTCTCATTAAAAATTGTTTCTCATCTCATCAGTTTTGAAGACCATGGTCATTGCTCGTTTTTCTGTTGTCAATGATGGCAAAGAAATAGAAGAACCATCAGTTCAATGTACTTTTTAGGGTTCATTCAGTTCCCCTAAGGATTTTGGTGAGGTGCAATTATAGAACATAACTTTTGGGGTGATGCAAAAGTGGGTTCAAAATTTGATTTCTCCACTTATTACCTGTATGATTTGAGTAAAGTTGTTTAATCTCTGTCTCTGTAGAAATAGGTAAATCATATATTGTGGGATTATTATACAATATAAGGGTTTTTGTAAAGGATTACATGAAATAATTGATATAAAATATCTAGTATAGTGTTTGTCCTATAATAACTGCTACATAAACACTCTTTCCATTTTATCCTGCTGTATATCTGCAAAGACAAGTGCTGGACTCCCATGAGATTATGGTAAGATTATTCACAGGAATTGAAAGGTCTTCTAGCTTTTCCTCTTTTTATTGCCCTCTTTGATTTTCATGTCTAGTGTGGTACATTCAAGTGTACAGTCAAGTACAGACTTTTGCTCTGTGCACATGAAGTCTACAACTTTATCCCAGTCTGTAAGCTGGTGGGGTAGGAAATCCATTTGATGCCCCAGCCAGCACTAGGGGATTTCTTGAAGATGCTCGCTTGAGTAGAACCATCTGCAAGATTGCATAAAGGAAGGAAGCTCTGTTTTTCATTTTCCTCAAGTGGACTGTGTCATGGCATCATGTGCACAATGTTCTGTATCCAAATCTGCACAGAAACCACTCCTAGGATTCCAGATTCTCTCTTCTTTCCCTTTAGGCAAGCTCATCTATTCCAAAAACCTGAGAACTCAAAAGCCTAAAGAGACACCCACATGTTGTCCTTGAATATTATCTGCCTCTCTTGCACAGCTGCTCTCCCTGTCACAGCCAAGCCAGCTGGCCCTAGGACACCATCACCCTGTGTAACACCAAGCGTGGGACTGCGGCTGTCTTTTTCATTTGCTTGTCCTGGACAGGGTTGCTTGTTTGCAAACCAGAGTTGAAGGATAAAAGTGGCTTCACTCCATCATAAACAAAAAGGGGAATTTACAGAGCTGATGAAGAAAGTCAGTATCCTTCCATGCCTGCTTTGGAAGTAGTTACTAGTTTCAGTAGTTATTCTAGAGCAGCGGTCCCCAACCTTTTTGGCACCAGGGACCGGTGCTCCTATGAGAATCTGATGTCTGATGACCGGAGGTGGAGCTGAGGCAGTGATGCTAGCACTGGGGAACGGCTGCAAATATAGATGTAGCCTCCTGCTGTGTGGCCCGGTTCCTAACAGGCCAGGGGCTGGTACTGCAGCTCGGGGGTTGGGGACCCCTGCTCTCGAGGGAACATATTACTGATATTGTTGGGACTATCATCGTTTATTTTTTAATAAAGAGTAAATGTGAGATGATTTCTAGTTTTAATTAGCAATGCACTTTTCTGATGTTTGTTACTGCTAACGAAAAGAGATTCTCCATAGGTCTGGCGTGCTCATATTCTTACTTTCAGACTTCCAGCATGGGATGAAATATATACTTTATGCTTGTTTGAAAAGTAAAAATTCTTTGTTTTAAAATTATTCTCGGTATATTAGTTTCTGGTAGCTGTTATAAGAAATTACCTTGGACTTGGTGCTTAACAGAGATTTATTCTTTCACAGTTTTTGAGGCCAAAAGTCTGAAATCAAGGTGTCAGCGGAGCTATGTGCCCTCTGGGGGAGCTTTGAGGGGTCCCTTTGGGTCTTCTTTGAATTTTCTGGTGGCTGTTAGCATTCCTTAGCTGGTGGCTGCCTACTGCAGTCTCTGTTTTCACTTCACGTAGTCTGTGTGTACACATTTGGGGCCCACTCAGATAATCCGAAATAACTCAACATTCTCAACCTAATCACATCGACAAAGTCCCTTTTTCCAAATGGCACCATCATTGACAGTTTCCAGGGACCACTGTTCACCACATTATATTCGGTAAATATAACACTTATGATTTTAAAAGGTGGTATATCTGATAAAAATGAACAAATAAATTTAAAACAAGTCCTAAGTAGCAAAAATGTGTATAAGGCCAGGGGAAAAACGGATTTGGGAATAGATTGTGAGGGATGACAAAGGTGGAAGAGAGAACAGATAGAAGCCAAGAAATTAGATTCTCGAAGCATTTAAATCATTCCCTTTGCTAAGGAAACCACTTCAACAATTTCCTGTCTCTATCTCAGCTCTGAACATCTGCTTTCCTTACAATTTGGCTTCACTGAAGGACTTTAATTGTGAGGTGAAGAAAAGCCAAAGTGCCAGAGTTAGAGTGGAGAGAAAAATTATGGTAATGCAAACTAACATAAAAACCGATTATTTAAGGTAATAGGGAAAGCTGGCGCTTTTACAAAGGAGGTCATGGCTCATCCTTTTTCTCTCTAAAGGTCTCTAATGGTGGTTGCAATGTTACTTAAAGTGCTTGCTTAAATAAAAGGCTTTTAAGTTTTCTCTAGATGAAAAAAAATAATGAAGCAATAACGTTAATTCATTTTCCTCCATCAGAATGATCAAATGGATTTTTTTCTTTCTTCTTTCTTTTTTATGAAAATATTTCTCTTTCTCAGGCTATCAAAGACTGCCTTGGCTTTTTGGGACAATATTTTTCTTTTTCTTATTTATTTATTTATTTATTTATTTTTCAAATACAGTTGGCATACAATATTAGTTTCAGGTGTACAACAAAGTGGTCACCCCAATAAATCTAGTACTCATCTGACATCATACAGAGTTATTACAATATTACTGATAATATTCCTTATGCTATACTTTACATCCCCATTTTTAACTACCAATTTGTACTTCTTAATCTCTTTTCCTTTTTTACCCACTCCAATTCCCCGTCCATCAGGCAACTTTCAGAATGTACTTTTTATTTATGAGTTTGTTTCTTTTTTGCTTGTTCATTAATTTTGTTCTTTAGATTCCATGTGTAAGTGAAATCATATGGCATCTGTCTTTCTCTGTCTGACTTACTTTACTCGGCATGATACCCTCTAAGTCCATCCATGTTGTTGCAGTTGACAAGATTGCATTCTTTTTTATGCCTGAGTAATATTCCATTGTAAATATGTACCACCTCTTTATCTATTCATTTGTTACATCCATATCTTGGCTATTGAAAATAATGCTTCAACGAACATATGGGTTCACTGTCCTTTCAAAGTAGTGTTTTGGGTTTCTTTGTATAAATCCCCAGAAGTGGGATTACTGGGTCCTTCTTTGTCTCCTGTTATAACTTTTGTTTTAAAGTCTATTTTGTCTGGTATTAATATTGTCACCCTAGCTTTTGTTTGTTTGTTTGTTTCCATTTTTATGAAACAAGTCTGTGTGTGTCTTTTGATCTGAAGTGAGTCTCTTGTAGGCAGCTTATTTATGTAAGGGGCTTGTTTTCTTACCCATCTATCCACCCTATCTTTTGATTGGAGCACTTAATCCACTTACATTTAGAATAATTGTTGATAGATATGTAGTTATTGCCCATTTATTATTCATATTTTTGAGTTTTTATGCCTTCTAAATAAAGAAGTTCCTTTAACCTTTCTTGCAATACCGGTTTGGTGGTTATTAACTCGTTCAGTTTTTTTTTTTGTCTGAGAAGCTTTTCATCTGTCCTTTGATTCTGAATGATAACTGCTGGGTAGAGTAATCTTGGTTGTAAGTCCTTGCTTTTCATCATTTTGAATGTTCTGTGCCAATCTCTTCTGGCCTGCAAAGTTTCTGTGGAGAAATCAGCTGATGGTCATATGGGAGAGCCTTTGTCGGTAACTAATAGCTTTTCTCTTGCTGCTTTTAAGATTCTCTCTTTGTCTTTAACCTTTGACATTTTAATTATGTTATGTCTTGGTGCAGGCCTCTTTGGGTTCATTTTGACTGGGACTCTCTGCACTTCCTAGACTTACATATCTATTTTCTTCACCAGGTGAGGGAAGTTCTCCATCATTATATCTTCTAATAGGTTTTCAATTCCTTGCTCTCTCTCTCCTCTCCTTCTGGTATCCTATGATGCAAATATTGTCTTTTTGACATTGTCTTAAAGATCCTTCAACTAGCCTCATTTTTCAAAAATCTGTTTTCATTTTGCTGTTCTGATCGGATGTTTTCTGCTACCTTGTCTTCTAAATCTGCTTTATGTAATCTGTTGATTCCTCCTAAGATAGTCTTCATTTCAGTTAATGTATTCTTAATTTCTGACTGTTCTTTTTTTATGTTTTCTATCTCCATTTTTATGTTTTATATTTCTTTTTTAAAAGTACTCACTGAGTTCATCTACTCTTCCCCAGAGTTCATTGAGCATTCTTATAACCAGTGTTTTGAACTCTGCATCTGGTAGATTGCTTGTCTTCATTTTGTTTAATTCTTTTCCTGGAGCTTTGTTCTGTTCTTTCATCTTGGACATATTTCTTGTCTTCCCATTTTAGCCACCACCCTGTGTTTGTTTCTATATATTAGGTAGAGCTGCTATGTCTCCCAGTCTTAGTAGAGTGGTCTCATGTAGTAGTTGTGCCATGGGGTCCAGAGGCATAGTCTTCCCTAGTTACCTGAGTCGGTGCTCCAGGTATGTCCCTTGTATGGGTTGTGTGTGCTCTCCTGTTGTAGTTGAGCCTGGGTTGCTGTATGCACATCATTGGGAGGAACTGACCCTCGGACTGATTGGTTGTGAGGACTGGCTAGTGAGGGGTTGGTCTTAAAGAGCAGGATTCACTTTAGCAAGACTCAGGTGCCTGCCCAGTCTACCCTTTGGATGTGTTGTTTTCAGATGCTCCACCTCAGTTTGAAGCCTGCCACCAGGTGTGCCAGCCCTGGTGCTTCCTGGAAAAGGCCCTGCCACAAGGCCACGTGCAGCCACAGCCTGTGCTGTTCCCAGGGCCACCTGGCATGAACCACCAAGCAATCTGCAGCTGGCCACCACCTGCAGTGGGCTTAAAAGTTTCCTAGAGAGGCCAAGTCACAAACAAAGGCCGGCTGCTGCTAGTGCTGGGATGGGGGCTGCTCATTGCTTAGCAAGAACGATGGAGCACACTGAAGCTAGACGCTTCTCATTTGGGTTTTGTGAGCTTTGAGAGATATTAGGAAAGTCCTCAGCATACGCCAAGACAGGCATTTGTATGGAAAAGCCTCTGAAAGCAGCTTGGGTGGGCCTGCAAGTTGGGAGGGGTGGGGTATCAGGCAATCACCAGGTGGGGCGAGTGTTTTTAATCAGGTAGATGGAGACTCAACTATGGTAGCCAGATGAGTTTGCATGCTGGGAATGGGGAGGGCTCAACAAAAGAACAATGACCTATGCCAGCACTTCTGTTTGGGAGAAAGCTGCCCCTCCAGCCCTTGCCCTGAAGCCAGACAACTCAGTTCTTCCCCTGGCACCTCCCAAGCTGCGGTCTCAGTACTGGACCTCAGAGCAGGTGAGTCCGTCATTGTGTAAGTCCATACGTAGGACTTTTTAAGAAGAATTTCAGCCACCCTTCATCTCACTCAGCCACACTCTCTACTGGTTATCATAGCTAGAAGTTGTGGGGACTTCTCTTTCTGTTACTGTCCAGCAGAACCCTGGGCTGGGGATCCTCATATGGAGCTGGTTCCCCTTGCTTCTCCGGGGGACGAGGAGGCAGCTCTGCAGCTGAGATGTCCTTCCTGGTTTGTAACCACCACATTCGGGTGTGGGACCAGTCAGGTCCATCCCTCCTACCAGTCTAATGTGGCTTCTTTTGTTTGTGCTTAGTTATAAGACTTTTGCTCAGCTAGAGTTTAGGTGGTTTTCAATGACAGTTGGTCTGTAGTTCAGTTGTAATTTTGATGTGGTTGTGAAGAAGATGAGCATAGCATTTACCTACTCCGCCATCTTGACCAGAAATTGACGTTTTGTTTCTCAAACTTTCTTTTCCTTCTATTGTCTTTTATTAAAAGAAGTCAGAATAAATGTATCGCTGAGCACTCTTAAAAGAGAGCCTCTTTGAATGAATGGGAGGAAATCATCAAAATATTCCTGTAGCTAGAGTTTTGCTAATTCTATAGAGTATCACATAGAGTTCTATCAAAATAATCTTTTCTTTCATTCTACTTTTTCATTTTCCTTTTTGCTTGTTTAGCAGGAAGATTTCCTGAGCCCTGTAGTTTGCTTCCTCCCCTACCACCTCCAACACTACCGGTAAAGTTTTAGTTGCTCTTTTCTATTCTATTTTTCTGCCAAAAACTCAATCATGTTTCTTTTAAAATAATTTTTATAAAGTATGAGATTCTTATAGAAATTAATGATCGCAAGGCATTTAAAGCTCTTCTTGTGCATATATAATATTAGTTTTTTTTAAAAAAAACTAGAATTACTCTGTCTTTTACTGAATAGAAACTCAAAATACTCCAGAGAAACACAACCACCCAGTTATACTTTCAACAGCAACCTTAAAATGTGTCTGGATCAACAGTGTTCAATATAACTTTCTGCAGTGATGAAAATATTTTCTTAAGGTACTGCCCAATATGAGAGCTACTAGTCATTGGTTACTATTGGTTGGTGTGATTGAGGAACTAAATATTAAATTGTATGTAATTTTAACCAATTTAAATAGTCACGTGTACCTAGTGGCTATTGCATTAAATAGCATGGTGGCTATAGGTGGATTACATTGATATTATTTTATTCATTCTTAGTCCATAATATTTCTAACTATCTTGCCACTTTTCACTCAAAGATAGGTGAAAGATTCCTTTTGTATTTAAAAGATATCAAGGCCTGAAAAAAATCTCTAAATGCACTTGGAAAGGGGTGTGAGTTAGTGCTGTGCACACACCTGACTTTTGATAGCTATTCAGCTAACAGATAAATGGTGGAACAGTGTGGTTGTTACAATATAAAAGAGATGAGGTTACCATTTATTTAAATCAAAACCTTCCTACGCATATACAACTAACACATCCTGGTGATACACTTAGCTTTTCAGTTCCCGAGTTTGCCCTTGTCTCTGCTATCTCTATAAACTATAACCTTCAGGAAAAGGATTGAAACAGGCTTAGCTCATAGAGCAAATTATACTCTTGAGTACAGCATGGAATATAGCTCAGTGCTTAGAACATTTAGAAATCACATGCTCTAGAAAAGCACGGCTTCATTCCGTCATTTCAAAAGTTTCTGAAATATCACTCTCATTGTAATATCTGTCCAGATCTGTTGGAAATCAAGTCAATGAGTATGTGGACTTTGCCTGTGCTTATCCTCAACCCCTAGTCTCTCTCTGGATCTTTATCTGATCATGAACCAATCCCCTTAGTGTCACTAAAAACTACCTGTAATATTCACATGTTATTGTTCTTCTAGTATCATGTTTTATTCTGTTGCTCTTTATAAATGGAATCGAATGGGCCAGGATTATAAACCTCCATAGAGCAAGGATTATGCTTACCTAATTGTTTAAATTTGATGTCAACTTTGGCAGCACAAAAGTTTAAACACTAAAAAAAAAAAAAAATCACTTTTTTCCTGTTGCTGCCAGATGAGAGAGTGGAGCAGTAAACTGCAGCAGAAGGAGCTGCAGTTTTCTTTTAAAATTGAATTTCATTACATTATCGTGTCCAACATGGCTTAGAAAAAGTTTAAATATTTTGCAGATTCAGAGTGAGGAAACTAAAGGAAGGAATCTGGTGTTTAGCAAAGAGTGCAGCTGCTTCTGCAGACACGCTGAGCCTGGGAAAGGGTATGCTCCACTGGGAGAGGCGAGTATCAGAGAACATGTGGCTCCTGCCTTTTCTCCCCTTTAAAGATTATTTCCTGTTAAGCAATCCAGAAATCTGATGTTACTAATCTGAACTCACTGATTTACTGCGGTGTAATCCTGCTTGGTTTGTTTTCACGGCATATTACAAAACTGACACCATGTGTTGCTTATTTTAAATTGTGAATACGAGCCAGGAGTAAAAAATAAAACCAGAACTAAAGTGCTTTCAAAATAACTCGATTGCATGTTTATATTTAGTAAATCGCTCCAGGTCCCCGTGCCCCACATCCTTTCTGTGTTGGAATGCCCCACTGTTTCCCATGAACGATCCGGGATTGGAGGTTCTGTCTGAGGTGTCAGTGCACCTGAGTGCTGGGAATTCGCTGCTGGTTTCCAGTTTAGAATGAAAAAAAGAAGTGAAAAATGAATGTTAATTGCTACTCCACTTAAGAATTCTGAGAGTAATCAATAAAAATCTTTTCCATGAGAAATAGGAGATTGCTAATTTGTTTAAGACCTGTAGAGGCTGTCGTATTCTTTGATCTCTTTTGTCCAGGTAACTAAGGGTGTCTGACCTTTAAAACCTAGCATTTATGTGAGGAGGAAAACAATGACAATATCCTGAGTTTTATTTAAAAAGTAACAAACTCTAGTAACCAAGTAGATTAACACAAATCTTAAAGTAAATGTACCATAGAGAAGAGCCACAAAATTCAATTATAACTAGCTTTCAATTTTGCATTCTGCATATATACATATGTGTATATACATAAATGCATATCTATAATACACATATTACACACACACACACACACACACACACACACACACACACACACACACATATATATACATAATATTATATTAGTTTGCTAGGGCTGCCATAATAAAGTACCTAAAGTACCACAGACTGGGTGGCTTAAACGACAGAAATTTGTTTTCTCTGAAGTTCTGGAGGTTAGAAGTCTGAGATCAAGGTGTCACTTGGTAGGTTTTTCTGGGGTCTCTCAGGCTTGTAGATCACCTTCTCCTTGTGTCTCCATATGGTATCCTTCTACGAGTGTCTGCTTCCTAATCACTTCTCACAAACAGATCAGTCATGGCTGGATTAGGGCCCAAACTAATGACCTAATTTTAACTTAACCATTCCTTTAAAGACCCTATTCTCCAATATAGTCATATTCTGAGATACTGGGGGGTTAGGACTCCAACATATGAATTTTCAGGGCAACAATTCAGCTCATAACATATTTTTGTAACGTCCACTTAGTTTGAATGTTTTTTACTTCTTCAGCAATTGACTTATTCTTTTATAATGGTCAATATAAGTAAATGCAACAAAAATTTAAAAGGCACAAAATATCTGGTCTCTGTCTTTCAGAGACAATCATTACTCATCCTCAGAAGTAGTCACTATTATTAATCGCTTATTTTTCCAGAGAGATATTTTATATATTTATATGTATATATGTATGGGTGTATGTGTTATATGTATATACATATTTATGTGTGTGCATGTGTGTGTATATGTCTGTGTAAAATTTAGTGAAAACATGCAGAATGCAGAGCAGTGTGCATTGTGTGCTTCCGTTTACATTTGAAAAATATAACACACATATGTATGTATGGGTATGTACATATATATTATTTTGCCATGGTTTATCCTTTTAAAAATATTTAAATCTTTGACACATTTGGAATTTATTTCTAAGTTATCTTGTCGTCCCAATATGTTTTTTGAATAATCTACCTCTCCTCCATTTTTTGAGATTCCCTCTTTATCACTTACTGGGTTTCCACATGAATTTGGATCTTTTTGTGACCTTTCCTTCTGTTGCTTGGTTGAGAGTTCTCTTCTGTCATCCCTGATAACTCTCTACACAACTCCTCATGACACACGAGTTGGGACCCATGGCTTCTCTTTCTCCAGGTGAGAGGAGTCAACTTGATTTCAGGCCCCCATGAGGTCTGCAGGTGCTTCAACATTGTGGCACAGCTCCTCAGGGTGGACGGCCTCTGTGTTAGCCCTATAACAGATGAAGAGCAGAAGGGTGGCAGAGCCCCTCATCTGAAACATGTCCCATGATAGAGTCTACCTGGGCCCACCCCCAGCAAGTGTTTCCACCTGTGTCCTCTTCCCGTGGGTTCTAGCTCACGCTCCGTGATGCTGGTAGCCTTTGCTCCAGATCTATGGTTGACACCATTGATAGATAAGATCAGGAATTTTGTTATTGTAGCCTTAGAATATATTTTACTATGGGCTACAGTTGGTTTTCTCTTATTCTTTTTTTCAGATTTTCCTTTCAATTTTTGCTTATTTTCCTCTATAGTTCCAAGAACACGTTCCAAGTTGCCAGAATGTTATTTTTGAAATCATTTCTTGCTTTATAGACTACTGTAGATGTTTATTCTCTCTGGAGATGAGGCAGCTTCAGGACTTGGAGCTGACTCTGATTAGGAGAAAAGTAAAAGTGAGAGACAGTGACTGGAGCTGCCTCCGCTTGCCTGTGAAGTACAGAGATCTGTGTTTGGAGACATTTGTTCTTTTGTAGATAACGGTGCAAAGATATGGGCGTCTGGAGACCAAATGCGGACCCTGTGAAAGGGAAACAGCATGAGGTTCTCTTAAAAAGGATCTAACTGAACAGTTCTGCTTGGCGAGGAGCTGTGGCCATAAGGAAGGGCTGGAGATTGCCAGAGCCCAGCTCAGGAGGAAGTGGTCATAAGTTGCCAGACAGAGCTGAGGTATTGCCCACATCAGTATGATGTGCAAGGGAAGTTTTCTGTTTCCTCATTCCAAGTCCATTTTCGTCTCTTCAACCTCAGCTCTTATATGCTCTACTGTCTGCACTGGGCTATCCTGGGGCTTGCGGGGCAAACTGGTACAGTCTCTATAGCATTTGCAGAATTGTGTCTAGGGGTTGGCACCCTCTCAAGTCACTCTGGCATGGGATATTCTTGCAAGTTCATAGAAAATCTCCTGTTAGAATTCCTTGTCTGATGTTCTCTGCTTTTAACCAAGAGGTAGACACCACCCTTTACCAGTTTTTTATGGTTGTGTTGAGAACAAATAAAAAGATCTGGAAAGTAGGCACGTACCTTTTCATCTACTAGTGCTGTTGTAATCTAGGCACTGTAGGTTTTATGTTATAAACTTTGAAACATTGATAACTCTGATGTTCATATCTTTATCTTTGTCTTTAGTCTGTTGGATTTATCAGTTAGCGAGAACTATGTTAAACTATGTAGGTTTGTTGATTTAGGACAGAATTTTTGCAATACAAATGACCAAATTGGTCATCGAAAACATAAAGGAACTGATTATTATAGAAAAATTATTTTACAGAAGAGCAATAAAGCCAATGATCACAATGTACTTAAAATTTTACATATGGAAAAAATAATAAACATTTAAAAATCTTTCTATAAAATTAGAAAGCATTGAATCTAAAACCTAACAAAAGGGCAACAAAAAATTAAACTATAGTTCAGTTTAATTATAAATATTAGTGTAAAACCCCTAAATATTTGCAAACATAATGCATCAACATATCAAAAGTTTACTCATAGCATAAATATATTTATTATACAACTGATAAGAGTGTAATATAATTAATTTCATATTAATAAATCAAAATAGGAAAACCAGAGATAACTAAAAATGTATTAAAATAGAAACAAATACTTATTGGCATGATTATTTATACTTTATTTTAAATTGTATATCTAGCTACCTATTTAAATTTATATTGGCTTTGTAGCTTACTGAATGGCTTTGTAGCTTACTGAATGGCCTAAATTCAAAGAGATACAACTAGGAAATGTGTTTCTTTTTTTTTGCCTTCAAACAAACATATTCTCTCACATCTTCCCCATCTTTTAATATCTCAGTCAGATCCTTTTACTTTCCAGTATTAAGGATTCCAACCAGTTTAAGTTTAGAAGTTGCATGTCACATCCAGTGTAAAACTTCCTCTTTCCAGCTCAGGCCCCAGTGACCATTAGATAGGTCTGCTCTGGAGAGGAAGGGGGAGAGTGCTGGTTTGTTCTTCCACAGTTTCTTTCTCTTCCCTTCTCCTTTCTCATCGTTTTGATACTTCTGAATTTCTCCTTCTTCACTCAGTAACCTCAGTTTCCCAAATCCAGGGCATGTAAGCTGAGCTCTCTTTTACCAAGATGATTGCAGTGCACTGGCCTGGCACTAAACCTTTCAGCAGCTCAGCAAGCATCCAAGCCAAGGGCAAGGTGCCAGTGTCCCCTTCTTGCTGTAAACTTCAGTCTCTGTGAGTGGATCTCTTGAGATTTCACAGTTTGGGAACTCTGGGAGGAGAGAGCGACAGCTCTCCTCTTACTTCATGGGGAGGCCAGCAACCTACTACCACCAGGAGTTTATGCTTCTAAATAAGCCCCTATCTATGCTGATATGGGCTGGACAGGATGTCAACCAGTTGCTATCTCTGAGCAATCCCTGGAGAGAGAGGTCTGGCAGCTTTCTGGCTGTTCTCTTTAGAATGCAGAGTTCTTATCTGTTGTCCTCTGCTTTGAGGTTTTAGCCAAAATTCTAAGAACAAGAAAGGTCTTGTTCTATATCTTGTTATGTATATATGTGTGTTCCTGGGTTTTCTAGAGCTTAAATAGAGGTTATTTTTCTTTTTCTTTTAAAAAAAGGATCTGTGAATTCTCTTCTAGACCATGCATAAAATCTTGAACAGGAGGTCTCCTAGCTTTTCTAGTTATTTTAAGATGAGTTTTGCTTAGTTTTGTAATTACATAATTCTTATAATATCACAGTTCTGGTATTATCCCCATTTAAATCTTTCTTCACCCATATCATGAGTGTGTTTAGGACTCATGATTTATACCATACAAAATGGTCAGGTGGCCAGCTCCCTATTGCTGACTTCCTTCCTCACTCTGGTAAAGCAGGCTGCTTTGGCCAAGAGGGCAAGTAGGTACTGTGGACAGTAATGATCTTTGAGAGACCCCTTTAGAAAGGCAGCCTGCTGAGACAAGAGGACCCCCAGCACTAAGTGGTATGGGATGGACTACAAGAGCCTTGACCCTGGGGACAAGTCACAAGAGGACAGCTCCTCACATCAGGGAGCTGTGCAGGACAGAGACACTCCCAAGAGATCTACAAGGACTGAAATTCAGTTATAAATCATTAGGAAAAATGACTGTTAACTGCCATGCTTTTGGAAGTTAAAAAAATAAAACCAGTTATAGCTAAAAAATAATTTCAGAATTTAGAAAATATTTTGAACTAAATTATAGCAGAAATATCATGTATTAAAATTTACAAATGCAGGTAAAGTAGTACTTACATAAAAACTTAGTCTTAAATATTTATTTTAGAAAAGTTTTAAGGACAGGAGAAATGTAGAAGATATAATCAGGACAAAGTTATAACTGAGAGAATCAAAAAGAGCAAAAGAATCTTTTAAATAAAATAAATTTGGAAAAACTTTGGCAAGATCAGTGAAGGTAACAAGAAAGAATCAAGAAGTAATTGTGATTTTTTTTTTTAAAGACCGATAAAGGGGCCATAGTTTAGATGTGGCACATTAAAAGGTAAGACTGTCATAATAACTTTATAACTGAAATCTGAAAATTCAGGGTAAGTGGACATATTTCTAGAAAAATTACCAACAAAACTGAATCAGGAGAAAATAGAAAGCTGAATCCTAATATATCATTAAAGAACTAAGTTATTTGTTAAAATTCTTACAGTCATGTAAGTGTATGTGTATATGAAAGTTGCATGTCATTTGATATCCTTGGTTAGCTCTGGAGGCTAAGACTTGAGGGGACTCCCAGCTGATTCTCCTTATTTAGTCATTAGAACCTTCCTTTCCTCCTCAGCATGTGAAAAAAGACTAGAATTGTGTTTTCACGTCTGATTTGTTTCATAGTTTATATTCTTTTGAGTCTGTAATACAATTTTAACAGAACTGAGACAAAACCTACTAGATTTTTTTTACCCCGATATCTTTTCTTATTTTTCTTTTTGCTAATATAACTCTGGTAATGAAGTGAAAATGTGTCAGCAAATGGTACTGTTATTTTTGTTTGCTTTTCCTTGCAGATAGATATAGCCCTTTAACTAAGTTTCAGGTAAATGAGAGACGAATAAAAAAGTATGTCATAGACACAGCATTTGCCACTTTTCCCTTCTGCTGCTGACATGAACAGCTAGAAGCCTGAGGAGACCATTTCAGAGGTACTGCAACACCAGTACTGCATTACCTAATTTTAAGCTTTCTTACATGAGAAATAAAATTGTATCTTGTGAAAGCCAACATTATATTCTATTTAAAGATGTTTTCGCTGTGTGAAATCAAACTTAACCCTAACACAGGGCCCTGGCAGACAGCCTATAGTGGTTCTTCCTGGTGGAACCCCAAGCCAGAATTCTGTTCCCTGGATCACTGGCACTTACTTTTGAGTTGAGTATCCCCACTGCAGTTGTCTCTTTCACAATTTGCTTTTTCTAGGACAGGCCTTAACTGAAATACCTACCTCATTGGCTTGGAAACCAGAAACAATCTTTTATCTGATTGTGAGATTTTTCGCCTACTTACCGTCTCTGCGATAGGATCGAACTTGGTACCAAAGTCCTTCTTTCTATACTCTGCCGATTATTTCCCAACAATGTTTCAATCTTCTGGTTCCAAGCAGCTCATCTCAGGAGGTCTAGATTGGGAGGGCCCAGTCACCAGTCACGGCCATGTCCACAAGGCTATATTCTGTGGAGCCGATTCTTTGGCATACAGAGGTAAGAAATTCGGTGTCCACTTAAGCTTCCAGTTCCTGGTGAGCGTTCATTAGGAACTTTAACCATTTTCTTAAGTTATTCAATTGGCATAACATTGCACAAATCTGTTTTGTTTTGTTTTGTTTTTGTTTTTCTGAAACATCCAGTACCAAACCATGCTTTTCCCCCAAATTGAAATTCCAATCTCAGTGTAGTCTCCACAAGATCTCTTTTACCTTTTGGTAGTGGCCCAAAGAAACCACCCATACTCATGCTGGGTCCAGATTTTCCCTCTATTCCTCTCTTCAGAATCTAGGGACACTTAGTGAAAATGCACATGGCTTGGATCCACGGTGATTATTTAAATCTTAAATGTAGCTGGATATAACATCTCGGCTTCAAAACTTCCATTTTACTGCTATTACCACCATCAAAACATTGACCTGGGTGACTCAACCTCACGATTGAAAGAAGAATGTCCTGCAAAGCAAGAGTAATTCCAAAATAATGCATAAAGGGAACACTCAGTCTCCAACAGTACTTAACCCCCGCCCCCTTTATTTCCTTTCCCAGTTACCTTACGCACACCAATGCTGCTTTGATGACAGCATGCATCACTCCCACGTTTTCCTGCAATCGTCACCTTGAGCACCTCAAAGTTCCCTCAGACCATCTTGCCTTCCTGCAGTTCTCTCTCACAAAAGCCAAAATACATGATCTAATAAGAAAGTCTCCTCTGTAGAACAGAAGGTTTTGTACAAAGACCAAAACGGGCCAAAACAGATCATTCTTTTTTGACGATAAGGAAAAAAAGAAGGCAGGGAATACTTATTGGTTGATCTTTTTTATCCTGACACAGAGTCTATTGAATAGTCATCTGTTTCATATTAGATGAGAATATATGTATTTCATCAATCTTGAAACCTATGCCCTTGTAGACTCCTTGGTTTATCTAAACTATAGACACTATGCTTCTATACACCAAAACCCCCCCAAAAAACCCACAAAACCCTTTTTTTCTACAAAGACGCTAAATTCAAGGCTATGGACATACAGCTGGAGGTGTGAATTACCATATTTTTTCTTTAATACCTGTTTGATGAATAGATTCTAGAAACTTGGCTTCCGCTAATACAATGTGGGTGTTGACAGGAGTGGTTAGAATAAAGTATTTTACATCAGAAATAAAATCAGTAGATTAAAAAGGGATAGGCCAGAGAAATTAATGGAGGAGGCACATATATTTTTTTCTAATGTACTTTTTAGGAAAGAAAAGAGAGTCAGACTGTTTCTGACTTCAGGAATAAACTCCAATTATCATAATCAGAAGATCAAATACTAGAAACTGCTAGATCCCTCCTTAGTCCTACAGTTTCACACTCAATAAAACACTGCAAAGGGATGAAAGATTCATTAAAGTCAGTGCACTTCAACCAGGCCTCCAGCCAAAGGGGTCAGAGAAGGCTCTGAGAGCAATTGGATGTGCGGTCAAAGGAACCAAAGATAATTTATGTGACCTTAAAAAAAAATAAACATATATTTATTAGTTCTCCATTTACTGAAAGATAAATCAATAGATTGAGAAAAGTGCAGCAGTAAAACCAACCAAAGGGTCTAAAAGATTCTGCAAAATAAAAGATTAAGATTATAGCAGAGAAAGGTATTCTTTTTTTAAAAAAACTCTTTAAAAATTAAGTTTATTGGGATAACATTGGTTAATATAATTATATAGTTTTCAGTTGTATGTTATAATTTGACATGTATATATTCTATTGTGTGTTTACCAAAGTCCAGTTTCCTTCAACTACTTTGATCCCCTTTACCCACTTCACCTTTCCCCGCCCCCCATATTTAACCCCTTTGAGAAGAGGTATTCTTTAGGAAAATTTTAGTGAAATTTCAAAGGTGCCTTTTTTTCTCTATCAACTAAATTCAGGATAACATGAGTATATGAAATAAGAAATATAAGACAAGATGATGAAGCAACAGATGCAACAGGGGCTAAGAGGCATATATAAAATTCAAAGGAGAAAAGTGAGGTGAAAAAATATTTCTATTTACATAATTATATTCACAGAGTTTACATATGTATCAATATGTTAAAGACTGAACTGTGTCTTCTAAGAATTCTTATGTTGAGTCTTAACCCCCAAAGTGAGTGAGTTTTGGAGACAGGGCCTTATGTATTTAATTAAGGTTAAATGAGGTCATGTGGGTGGTGCCCTGATCCAATAGGAGTGGTGTCCTTATAAGAAGAGGAAGAGATACCGAGAGTATGCATCATACAGAGGAAGGCCATGTGAGGATTTAGTGAGAAGGCAGCTGTCTGCAAGCTAGGAAGAAATTTTAAAATACTAAGAGGACACATCTAAACTGTACATTTACTGATAAAAAATGGCTTCTCGTAAGCAAAAATGTTTAATGACAAGAGACTAACACTTTTATTATCATAATATTGTACAATTTCAAGATTAAAGAAAAAATCCTTTGAACCTGTGGTTTCCAGACTTCGTGCCTCAGTGCCTTGGGGACCACCATAAGCTCACAAGGGCACATGGGATTTTTTGAATTTTTGAGGGAAATAGGGATACTGGATCTCTGTCAGATGCTGTGTAAATGATTGGCTTAAAGTAGTTCTAATTTCTCTTTTCCATTGTGTTATCATATCTATGTAAAACTGGATTTTTTGGTGAGTGCTTTGATAAAAAGCACATACCATGTGAATATCATGTGAGACAAGAAATGAGGCTGGAGGTGGCCAATCCGATTCCAAGGTTTGAAGAAAAGTGCTGTGATCAACAAGCACCCGCATTCTGTTATTATGTAACTGTGATTTTTAAATAATTTAAGGATGATTATTAAGTAATAAATTATTTAAGGTGCCACAAGCCAAGAAAATTTGGGAACTTCTAATCAAGCAGAAAGGCATCTGAGCAGGGAAAAATGAGCAAAGGAAGTTTATTAGAAAAATAATGCAAATTAGCATGTCTCAGATTTCTCCCACAAAAGTAAATTTCAGATGGCTAAAGAAGTTTATATTAATATATAGCCAAATTAATTTATCTTCAAATTTTCTTATGAGGGAGGATATGCTCATTGGATATATGTTTTTTTAGTTCTTGAATGTCTGCTATTGTTATTTAGTTGAAAGGAATTACTGAAAGATGTTAGCAGAAGAGTTACTTAATCTAAACATGAGATAAAATCAAAATTACTAAGTAACAGGGGAGATAATGATATAAATGTTCTGGAAGCCAGTATTGAAGGCACCGTTATTTGTAAATGTGTCTTCAATTTGTTTCATTTAAAAAACAAATAGATTTTTTTAAGAAGATACAAAATATTAAGATACATTTAAAAAATAAAAATGTATATCTATAACCCTACTTTTTCAAATGATAAATGCTAATATAATTTATGCAAATATTTTATCTAATAAATATCTATGGAAATCTACTTTTTCACATTTTGCTGAGAGAATACCATGTGTCAAGTGCTTCTAAGGCATTGAACCAATTTCCCAATGTTTAAAGACTTTCTGTGACATTTTATTTACACCCTAGCTTATTTAGAAAATGAATTTTTAGAACTTATATAAAAATGATTTTCAGTGCCGTTAACATATGGTCATAAATTGAAAGGAAAATAATCCAATTGAATGTGATTTCATCTGATTTTTGACATCTCAGAACCAAATATGTAGCACAGAAATATGTGATGATCTGTCTTCCATTCCTTTAGTGTTGATTTTAATAATAGAAACTTATGGAATAAAGATATTAACAAAAGTGCAAGTAAAAAATAATATTTTTTCTATTTCCAAGTGCTGGATTCATCTAGACATATTTATAATGTGTTTTATCTATTTTATAAATAGCAAAATATAACTGGCTAAGTATATACACTTGGCCTTTGTTCTTATACAAATCTCTTATCAATTTGTTTTATTTTTGAGATTTCTAGGTTATTATTATCTATGTTTCAAACAAAAAGGACCATGAACTAAAACAGGTTAATTCCTAATGTATAGATTTGTATTAAATTCAATAACACAAATATCAAGAACTATAAGAAACAAAAAAACTTAGAAAAGTCAAATATTAAGATAATAATTAAAAAAGTACCTTTACTCAAGTATTTTTTGGACAGAAGAAGTGAGATAATTCTAGGTATGAATTTTTCAAGTTTGGGAAAAATGCAGTCTTATTTTTATTCAGGGATGTTCATATCTCATTGGATCCTTTTTTCCCACTCCCCACTTCCCTGCCTAAGAACAATAGGGGTTTACTTTGAGGAATCAGGTTTCAAAGCAAAAAACAAAAAAACAGAAACAAACAAACAGACAAAACACCTCTAGAACCATGAGAAGCTATCTGGGTTTTGCTGTACTGTTTCTGTTACTGTGCCATACGATGCTGCTGTAGGTGACATGTGGCTGCATTGCTGCCCAGTGCCATGTCCAGTTGACAGTCTCGCTTTACTTTCTGAGGCTTAGAAAGAGAATGCCTTGCACAGTATTGCAGTCTGCTGCAGACGAGAGCCCTGGATGTTGCAGCTCTTTATTTATTTGTTTTTAATTTTTATTTTTCAGTTAGAGTTGACAGTCAATGTTATTTTATGTTAGTTTCAGGTGTATAGCATAGTGGTTAGACATTTATATAATTTATGAAGTGATCCTCCGGTTAGTCTGGTTTCCATCTGGCATTATACAGAGTTATTAAAAATTATTATTGACTATATTCTCTATGCTGTAAAATGACTATTTTGTAACTACTAATGTGTACTTCTTAATCCCTTCACTTTTTTTTACTCAATCTTTCAAGCCCCTTCCCATCTAGCAATTACCAGTTGGTTCTCTGTACCTATGAGTCTGTTTGCATTTTGTTTGTTCATTTATTTTGTTCCTTAGAGTTTACATATAAGTGAGATCATATATTTGTCTTTCTTTGTCTGACTTATTTCAATAAGCATAATATCCTCTAGGTCCATCTATGTTGTCACAAATGGTAAGATTTCATTTTTTATGGCCAAGTAATATTCATATATATATATATATATATATATATATATATACACACACCACATCTGCTTTATCCAATTGTCTATTGATGGGTACTTAGGCTGCTTCCCTATCTTGGCTATTGTAAATACTGTTGCAGTGAACATATGGATGCCTATATCTTTTCAAATTAGTGTGTTGCATTTCTTTGGATAAATATTCAGAAGTGGAATTGCTAGGTCATAAGGTAGTTCTAGTTTTAATATTTTGAGGAACCTCCAAACTGTTTTCCATAGTGGCTGCACCAGTTTGCAATTCCACCAACAGTGCGTGAGGGTTTTCTTTTCTCCACATGGTCGCCAACACTTGCTTGTTGATTTATTGATGATAGCCATTCAGATAAATGTGAGGTGATACCTCATTGTGGTTTTAATTTGCATTTATCTGGTGGTTCGTGATGTTGAGCATCTTTTTATATGTCAATTGGACATCTGTATGTCCTCATTGGAAAAATGCCTATTTAATCCTCTGCCCATTTTTTTTTTAATTGGATCATTTGCCTTTTGGTCAAGTTGTATGAGTTCTTTATAAATACTGGTTATTAACTCCTTATCAGATGTATCATTGACAAATATTTTCTCCCATTCAGGGAGAGTTGTCTTTTCATTTTGTTGATGGCATCCTTTGCCGTTGTTTCCCTTGCCTGAGGAGATGTATCAGAAAAAATATTATTAAGGGCAATGTCAGATAGTTTGCTGCCTATATTTTCTTCTAGTTTTATGGTTTTAGTTTATACATTTTAAGTCTTTAATTCATTTTGAATTTATTCTGGTATATGGTGTAAGAAGGTTTCATTTTTTTTGCATGTATCTGTCTAGCTTTCCCAGCACTATTTATTGAATAAACTGTCTTTACCCTGTTGAATATTCTTGCCTCTTTTGTCATAGATTAAATGACCATATAGGTGTGGGATTATTTCTGGGCTCTCTATTTTGTTCCATTGATCTGTATCTGTTTTAATGCCAGTATCATGTTGTTTTGATTACTATAGGCTTATATTGTAGTTTGATATTAGATAGCATGATACCTCCAACTTTGTTCTTCTTTCTCAAGATTCTCGTGGCTAGTCAGGGTCTTTTATGATTCCATATAAATTTTAGAGTTATTTGTTCTAGGTCTGTAAAAAATACCATTGGTATTTTGATATGAATTGCATTGAATCTATAGATTGCTTTGAGTAGTATGGCCATTTTAGTGATGTTGATTCTTCCCACTCATGAGCATCGTATGTGCTTCCATTTATTTGTATCTTCTTCAGTGTCATAATTTTCTAAATGTAGGTCTTTTACTTCCTGTGTTAATTTTATTCTTAGGGTTTTTTTTTGATGCAATTGTAAATTAGATTGTTCTCTTAATTTCTCTTTCTGATAGTTCATTATTGGTGTATAGAAATGCAACCAATTTCTGAATATTAATTTTGTATCCTGCTACTATACAAATTCATTTATCAGTCCTAACAATTTTGGGGTGGGATCTTTAGGGTTCTCTGTATGTAGTATTATGTAACCTTCAAATGAGAGTTTTATTTCTTCCTTTTCAATTTGGATGTCTTTTATTTCTTGTTGGATTGCTAGGCTAGGACTTCCAATACTATGTTGAATAAAAGTAGTGAAAGTGGGCTTCCATATCTTGTTCTTGATCTTAAGGGCAATGCTTTTAGCTTTTCCCCTTGAGTGTGATCTTGGCTGTGGGATTGTCATATATATATCCTTTATTATGTTGAAGTATGTTTCCTCTATTCCCACTTTGCTGAGAACTTTTATCATAAATAGCTGCTGGATTTTGTTGAACACCTTTTCTTCATCGATTGATATGATCATATGATTTTTATCTTTCAATTTGTTAATGTATATCACATTCATTGATTTGCAAAGATTGAACCAAACTTGTATCCCAAGCATAAATCCAAGTTGATAACGGTGTATAATCCTTTTAATGTTTTGCTGAATTTGGTTTGCTAATATTTTGTTGAGAATTTTTGCATCTATGTTCATCAAGGATATCAGTGTGTGTAAAGTCTTTGTCTGGTTTTGGAATCAAGGTAATGGTGGTTTGTAAAATGAACTTAGGATGTTTCCCTTCTCTTGAATTTTTTGGGATAGTTTGGGAAGAATAGGTGTTAATTCTTTGACTATTTGGTAAAATGCATCTGTGAAGAAACTATCTGGTCCAGGACTTTTGTTTTCTGATAACTGATTCAATTTTATTAGTAGTAATTAGTTGATTCAGAGTTTTTGTTTCTTCTTGACTCAGTCTTGAAATATTGTGTTTCTAGGAATGTATCCATTTCTTCCAGATTATCCAATTTGTTGGCATATAATTGCTCATAGTATTTTCTTACAATCTTTTGTATTTCTGTACAATCAGTCTTCCATTTATGATTTTATTTATTTGGTCTTATCTCTCTTTTTTTTTGATGAGTCTTGTTAAAAGTTTATCAGTTTTGTTTATCTTTTCAAAGAACCAGGTCTTTGTTTTATCGATCATTTGTATTGTTTTTTTAGACTCTTATTTATTTCTTCTCTGATTTTTATTTCCTTGCATCTATTATTCATCTATTTTTTTTCTTTCTTTAGGCTTTGTTTGCTGTTCTTTTTCTAGTTCCTTTAGATCAGGGGTCCCCAACTCCCGGACCATGGACCAGTATTGGTCTATGGCCTGTTGGGAACTAGGCCCCACAGCAGGAGGTGAGCAGCACGTGAGCTAGTGAAGCTTCATCTGTATTCCCCAGCTCTAGCATCACCTCCTCAGCTCCACCTCAGATTATGAGGCATTAGATTTTCATAGGAGCACTGGTCCCTGGTGTCAAAAAGGTTGGAGACCTCTGCTTTAGGTATGAATTTAGATGTTTTTATTTGAGATTTTTTTTTGTTTCTTGAAGTAGGCCTGTATTGCTATGCATTTCCCTCTTAGGACTGCTTTTGCTGTGTCTTATAGATTTTTGGGTCATTGTGTTTTTATTTTTATTTGTCTCAAGGTATCTTTTGATTTTTTTCTTGATCTCCTTGATAATCCATTTATTGTTTAGTAACATGTTAAGTAGCCTCCATATGTTTGTGTGTTTTTATTTTTTTCTTATAACTGATTTCTAGTTTCATACCATTGTGGTTGGAGAAGGTGCCTGATATAAAGTCTAACACCAGCCTCCAGGTGTGTTGATTTTGGAGCCCAAGGTCAGCTGCTGCCTGTGATTGCCTTGGGGCTACTTGGGAGAAGCTACAAAGCTATCTGTGGTTGGTTGTTGCCTATACTGGATCTGGAAACATGTGGGAGAGGCCACATGATAAACTGAAGCTGACTGCCAGCAATACTGGGCCTTGGGCAGCTCAGCAAAAGGCCCAGGGTGCCTGAGGCTGCCTGCTGACTGCCTGTAAGTCTCAGCAGCTGAATGAGCCTTGAGCAGCACTTGAGTTGGATGAGGAAGAGCCTCAGAGAGTCACCAGGGTAGAGCAAATGGTGTTTCCCAAGTTGGTGGAGATTTAACTTTGTTGTCAGTTCTGAGCCTGTGGCCATTCTCAAAAGTCTCAGCTCACACCCAGGAAAGCTGTGTCTGACTCGGGCCCACAGACACTTGAGATTTGTTCAATAAATACTGCAGCTCAGACCAGGGCTGGTTGCCCACCATGGAAAGTATCTCCCCAGATGCCTAGGCTGAGGCTTGTTGGTTACTGCAGAGAGAGGATCCTGTCCAGAGCACAGGGTGGTGCTGGTTGCCCAGTAATGGAATTTCCGCTGACAATTTGAGTGTGGGGGAGGGTCTCAGGGAGTCATCAGGATGGAGCCAGTAGAACTCACCAGGCCAATGCAGATTCAGAATTTACCATGTGGGTGGAGCACTCAACACAGGCAAGATAGCATCCACCTGTAGTCTGCACAGGAGGAGGGCTCAACAAAGGGACAGTGGCAGCTGTCCCTCTAGTCCTCACCCTGAAGCCACACAACTTAGTCTTTCCCTGTATGTCTCTGTCACATCCTGACCTGCTGTCCCTCTTCCGGAGCCCAGAGTGAGTGCCTGCTAGTGAGTGAATCTATGCACAGCTCCTTTAGGGGGACTTCTGGATTTCCAGCAGCATCTATCTCATTTGGGCAGACAATTGAATAAACACTAATTTTCACAGCCAGATTTTGTGGGGACTCTTCCCCCTGGCACTGGACTGAGGAGTCCCAGTGTGGGGCTGGACCCCTTCATTCTTCCTAGGAGGATCTCCTCAGCTGAGATATCCCTCCCAATGCTCAACCACCGCAAGTGAGTGTGGGACCAGACTATTCCCATCTCTGCTCCTCCTACCAGTCTCCATGTGGCCTCCTCTTTATATCTCTGGGTAACAGAGATCTGTTCAGTTAGACTTCAGATCATTCTCCAGGTTGACTGCTTCATAATTTCATTTTAATTGCAATTTTAATACAATTGTGGGAAGAGGTATGCACAGCATTTACCTACCCCTCCATTTTGACTGGAACTCAATGGTGCAGCTCTTTAACTGCAGGCATGAATGCACATTCTGGCAGATTTCTTTGACAAAGAAAGATTTTGTGTGATATACTTGTTACCGAACTCATGAGGTTTGTTTTGCCTGCATGTGTCAAAGCCAAAACAGACATAGTCAAGAGTCTGTAGCAAAGAAAGTTGAGGTTTATTTAAGGATGTGTAACCAAGTCTAGAGACACAGGTGGGCTAGCACTCAAAGATCTGTCTCCTGTTGATCTCTAGGGGGCAAACATGAGTAGCTAAGGAATTGGGGTTGTGGCTCTACTGATAGGGTGAGGCTGGGTATGAAGCAGTTGATCATTGCACCAGGTCCTGATGTCAGTAATGGCATTCTGTCTGCTTTTAGGGGGATGCTGGTTAGGGTCCTTCTGCCTTTTGGGTGTAGAGCTTTCAATATTTTATCTATGGGTTGAGGGAAACTCTATTTCTGTGGTCAATAGGCATGAGGCTCTGTTCATAAAATTGTTTAATGTTGACCTACAGGCTTAATGGTTAAGGGAGGGTCATGTAGTATGCAAAAGGATGAGGAAAGAAAAGAAGCAAGTGAGGCCAAGGCCAATATGAATCAAGGAGGAAGAGGTCTTTTTAAAGAAGTGAAGATTTGGGCTGTTATATACTTATCAAACTTCTTTCTAAAATATGATGGTTTGGTAAAATTTAGTTTCCTGAGATATCTTGCTAATGTTTAGAAATATTTTATGGAAGAATAACTTTATAGATTTCTATGTATTTTGCTACATCAATAAATGGACCATTAAATCAAGGCCACCTTTAACAGACCACTCTAAATTTGCTTGTAGGTATTTCTAAGAGGTATTATTTTTTTTGATTGGGGAACTGTATAAATCTTATGTTTATAAATGTATCAAAGGTATAATCTATCTATCTAGCTATATAAGTTTTACAAAGGACTGTGAACTTGTGAACTGACTGCATATATATAAAAGAAAATGTATTTGGAAACCTGTTCTGCCTTGACCAGATAAAAAACAGATCTTTTTACTATATTGTTGTTTGCTTTTTAAATTAAGCTCCCTAATGCATAATAAATTTGCAACAACTCCAAGAAATGCTTAGTCAAGCTACCTCAGCATGGTTCCCAAGTCTCCTTTGCTTTGTCATTGAAAAGCAGTTCATTCATGTCAGAGCTGCTGACAATTTCAGGCTCAGCCACACAGGAGGCTAGAAATAACTGCTTATTCTTGACCAGGTAGACCTAAACCTTAGATGACATCTGTAGTTCCTCTGACCACTTTCTTCCTGGTGAGGTTATAATCAATTAAAAAAAATTTTTTTTATTGCAACCCCCAAACTGATTTTTGGCTAAGTTAAAACAAGAGAATTTATTGGAAGGAAACTGGCCAGAGGCTGGGCGGCCAAGCTTGGGACAGAGCAGCCGAGCAGTGAGCAGGGAGAACAGCCCTCTGGGCAGAAACCATCTGCTTATAATGCCATCTCTGCTAGGATTTTGCTGGTATAAAAGAGTGACCTTAAAGAATGTCCCTTTGCCCTTAGGTCACTTACACAAAGTGTAAAGTCCATGAAAAAAGCACTAATTTGATTATCTTTGGTTTCAAGCCAGAATTTATTGGGATAGGAAAGAGACCTTCAGAAGGAGGAAGTAGCCCCCAAGGACACTGTCCACAGCGGGGAGGAGGTAAAAGCAGCCGATATGCAGGTCTTGATGTTGGGCAACCCAAAATGACAGTGTCAGTTGCAGAGGCCATTTCAGTCTCTCAGTGGCCCTGCTTTTAGACTTTCGTTTACATCATCTCAGTCCACCAGAGGGGCTGTGATAGTGCTGATCCTCAGAAGAAGTGAGATGAATTCACCGTTGCTTTTTCTGGGAGAATAATTCCTATTCATTCCCAAGGAGGAACAACTTACTGTAAGGCAAAAGGCAAAAGCTTGCTTCTTACACATTTGTTCCAATAAACAAAATATTTGCTTTACCAACATATTTTTCTCATGGCAATTTCTCTCGCTAAAACTATTTTGATCTTCCCCCTCACCCAAATCCAAGTGAAAATTAATTAAAAACCAAGTATTAAGATTTACTTAAATTAAAAAAATATATTTTTGAAACTCACTGAAATTTAACTGACTGAGCAGTTAACATCACATAGACCAGTGCTTTTCAAACTTTAATGTGACTCAGAATTACTGAAGGAATTTGTTAAAATATAGATTCTAGTTCAGTAGATCTGGGTAATTCAGTAGATGCTGCTAATGTAGGGAGGAGGCAAGGGAGTTAAAATGTTAATCAAGCCACATTCAGAGACGGCAATATGCTGATCAGCCCTGCAGCCTGGCCAGGAGGACACAGGCAGAACAAAGGAAGATTTCTGCTGGGATTGCTAACAGCTCATTTCCCCACACTGTGAAGAGGAAACAGGAACCCAGAGTCATTCCCTATGACTAAAAGCCTGGGGAACCTATGGATTAAAGGCTGAGAACTGCCTGTAGGCCTTTCACTCTACATATTTTTACCTTTTCAGGCTACAGACTCTTCCCTTCCTCACTATATTTCCATATCAAAGGAAATGAGAACTAAAGAATGAAATATAAACTGAATTCCCTGAACCCTCAAGGTCCCTCTCCATGCCTTTACTCTGTCTCTCTCACACTGTCTCTCACTCTGTACCTCTCACTGTCTCTTTCACTTTTGCCTCTGAGAGGGGACCACACTGTCTGTGGAATATTATCCTTTTTCTAATAAACTTTCCTTTTGACTCTAACTTTGGCATTTGTGTTGAATTCTTTCTACACTCTCCACCAAAGGACCCTCCTCTTCTCTCTGTACAGGGAGGGCTTGGTCTCTTCCCCCATCCCCTCCCAACTTGGGGAAATTTTCCCTGTCCTGCATCACTGTTATTTCATGGACTTTGAGTAGGAACGATGGAGAAAAATGGATTCAGAAAGATGAAGAAAATTAAGGTAACTGAAAATAAAAAGACAGATAATAAAATACCTTGTGAACTAATATGAAAACTTGTAACTCTATTTAGAAAATTATAGGAATCTGATCTATATCATGATCAGATTTTGATTTTAGAAAAATCACTCCGGAAATTGTTTGGAGTATGTATGGGAGGGGTATTGAACTACTGGCCCCGGTACCACATGGAGCAAATGTATAAAAAGACACTAAATTTGACAGAAACACACTGAATTATGCTGTCAGGAAAGCCAGCCGTCCACCTGTGACTTTATATTAACTGGTGAAATATAAAGTGATCCCACTGCAAGGACAATAGATTATACCTTTGAGCATAAACAACCCCACAGGCTTTGCTTCTCTTAACCTGTATCATAATTTGAATGTTGTTGGAGAGCAGCAGCGGTAGACCTTATATTTGACCATGAAACCAGCTAACTAGAAGCCTTCTGAAGTCTGAACCAGTTTCCTTCTAAATTGAAATAATACATGGGGTAGGGTAGCACAGTCACATGGAAATGAACAATATATTTTATTATCTAAATATAAGCCTGTACTACACATGGTCTAGTTCATAAAATTGATATACCAAAAACAAACTAAAAACCTCAAAACATTTTCGTTATGTTTAAGTAAGATATCTTGACCCTTAGTAAATATGAGTGACTAATGTTATCCTGTGATGGATGAAGATGAGTTTGAAGTCACGTGGGATTCCAAATAAATAAAGAGGGGCAACGTTATACTCAGTAAATGTAATACATCCTTTTTAAAATTCAAAGAGAATGAAATATTTTAATTAATATATATTAAATTCTCTATGCCACACAAGTTGGAGGTTGAGCAACTGTTTAGAGAGTTATTTGCTTGAATGGTCTTGTTTTAGCACTCCTGGGGATGTTCATAGGAGGGCTTTTGAAATCATATAAGAGACAAATATAAACAATAAAATAATCAGATAATGAAAAGGAATAGCTCAGTCTTCCTTATTGCTCCTTCAATGTGTATAACACCATCTATTGCATAAGTAGGAGTGATGGGGTGATATTTCTACTTGAATAGAGACAACTTTAGAAATAACTCTGGATGCCTTTTTTTCCCCCTTGGTGATCTGAGTCTTCTTTTGTACTATTTATAACCCTAGTGAAGAATGTGTGTGTGTGTGTGTGTGTGTGTGTGTGTGTGTGCGCGTGTGCGTGTGTGAGTGATCCTGGGGTAGGAGGAAATTATAATGTAAGGAAAGTTACTGTCATTAGGAAGAGAATGTAGAAATTTTCAAAGAAAGAATGGAAGGGTGGAGGGAGTCCCTACAGCTGGTTTAAGGGGCTGTACTTACCTATTTTCACATTAGGGAATGTGGGGAGTGATCACTTCACAGTGTGTAAGAGGGCTGCCCTCGTAGTTGAGGAGTTGTGATAGAGTGTTCAGGCAAAGACAAGAGTAGAAATAATGTTCTTCCATGAGTATTCTTTCTAACCTCCCACAGGGCCTGGACAGGATTTAGAAATTTCCTATACGGTAGGGGAAGGAGCTGAGATTGAACCCTGAGGGCTGATTATAGGGCTTCTATAGAAAAGACAGTGTGGCCCCAGAGCAGAGACCAAGGTGTGCTGCTGTCTACACAGAAGCCACACAGGTGATATGGCTAAAATCGTGGCAATTTGAGGGAGGAAAGGGCCACCAGGCTCTGAGCTTTCAGAAGGAGCTGACCAGTTACATTCATCAGCACTGATCTCAGGAGTGGACGCCAGCAGGGTGCCAGGGGCCAGAAAGGTAAAGAATAATGTGTTACAAGGGTGAGCAGGGACCCATAGCACAGGACAGTCCCCTGTATGTGGACCCAAGGGCCACCTCCATTCTGCCATGATTATGTACAGATATTGTCACATATCCAGATGCCATCTTGGAATTGGAACCTGATTTAAGGCTTAATTACTTTGAGAAAATGATTGCATCTTCAAAGTAACTACATCTTGCATTTTGAATAAGAACTTGGTAATTATTTCTTTGAGTATGACTTGATTAAGAGCTAAACAAATGTGATATTTTAGGTTCCAATTCAAGAAACTTTGCTCTCTAAACTTCAAATAAAAAAAAAAGTTTGATTTAAATGTAAACTGCTCATTACAGAAAGCTAAGAAGTGATCTTCTCTAGCCTGATGGTGGAAATATTATAATTATTATGCCTATTTACATAGTCAAGATAAATTATTGTACTTGGGAAATTGGATAGAATGCCTGGGGATATTAATTTATTTTAATGTTTCTCAAATTTAACAACTGGACTCTAGACACTACTGCTGCCTTTAATTATTTTCTTTCTGCAGCATGTTGGTTTTGATATTTTTCACATTATGGAGGGTTTTAAATGTTTGAAATGTCTTTCAGGAGAAATTGGTTTGCTTATAATTTGTCTCTTTCTCCCTGCTCAGGACTTCAATTTTTACATGGGTCTGGTTATAACGATCCGTGAGAAGGATGGAGAAATGACTCTGATGTGAGGGTTTTATAAGGCTACTCCTTAGCATGCTGGAAAAACTCATTTGCTTAATGGACCCTCACTGTACCATGAAATGTTTACTGTGCTCTTTTATGTAAGTTCTGCCTATTTAGCTCTGGTGTTAATTTGATTTTGGTCATTTCTAATCTCTTTTCATAGCATAAAAAACGTTCATTCAGGGACTTCATTTTGTGAAGAGACAAGTCAAACACATTTCAGTTTGTTTGTTTTTTACATGAGTATGTTCTTTTCAAAGCTGATCTTCTGAGAGTCTTTTTGTTATCTGTGAAACTGGAGTTATTTATGGAAAAATAATTTTTTAAAAAATGAGTAAAGCAGTTCTGGCCTTGTTCAGCTCTTTGCTGTTCATGGTTAGTATTTTCTATAGAAATTTGAAGTGTAAAAAACTCAAATAAATTGGTAGGATTGTCTATATTGACTTAACTAGTATATCTTTAGAGAGAGAATATGATATAAACTATTTTTGTTCAACATAGAAATTATAAGAACATCTAATAGAAAAAAATGATGCAGAATTTAAAAGGTTATTGTGGAGATTTTATTTTCTTACAACAACTAATAAATATGCTTTTTACATTAAGCTATATTTTTCAATTACAATAGAACATTCCTTGTAATATGGAAGATCGTTCGTGTTGCATGTTAAACATGGTGTAAATTATGCCAACTGCGTTTCTAGGCACCAACACCAGAAGGCACTAAAACACTGCAGTAAGTGGCTGGCCTGCCGGTCCAGGTGGTATTCGCAGCCTGCTCTGCACTTATTGCTAAATGGAGGGATTGACAGGGAGGGATATATTGTAATTACATTTGATGTTTAAATACAGTATACTTTGTTTTCATTCTGTGTAGGAGACAGGACAGTTCACAAGTAAGCTCAAGAATGCATTTGATTTCTCTTTGTCTCTTGTTCTTCATGGCAAAAATTAGTGTGTTTGGGTGCCTGTGATACAAGAAAATAAATAACTGACAGTATCTATTTAACTTAATCACTGGCCACAAACATTAGGAGAGTGACAGGAAGGAAAAATCCTCAGACAGAAACTCAGAGACTATTTACAAAGAATTACAAAGTGTGCACGCCTGGGTGCAGTGGTGGAAGGAAACCCAACTTTTAAAAATACCCCACAAATATAAGAACCATTATTCCTATTTTTCCCTGAAGCCATTTTTTTCCCTTTGAAAGTAATAAAATGGAGGATTTTGAGATTGCATGTTAGAATTCATATAAAAGTTTTTAAGAAAAGCAGACATTCTTCTAATATGCTGTTTCTTGAATTGGAATGGAAAAAATGAGGGATTATTGCTGTGTTACAGATGAAAAGCAATTTGATGGAAAGCAATAAAAAGGCATAATTCCATAATTTCTTTTTGAAAAAATTTTTAATGCATTTTAGTAAGGCAACAAACACTTAGCAAGGTATTTCTGTTTTAAATTACATGAAAATATATGTAGTCATAAGCAGAATAATTTTTTTTTTTTGCTTCTGACATTACATAATGCTCTGTCATTGGAGATACATCACAAAAGCTCAGTGACCACCTGTCACCAATGTCAATAAGCGATGCTCAGCTCCTGGTACAGGTGAGCTCCCTGTTCTCTGAGGTTATCCACAGTTCTATACTCACATGATTTTATGACAATGAAAATCACTGATAATAGTAATGGACATGTCATCAGAAATATTGATTCTTTTAACTATCTTTAGATGTGAACACCTAGAAGTAAATGTGTTTCTTAATAATCGTATTGTATTGAACAGTCTCATAAAAAGTTTGTTAAAGAACAAAATACATTACAAAACTTCAAAAATGTACCCCTATTACATTTTCTGTTCATGACATAAAAGAAAATGCAAAAACTAATTCGTGACATTAAAATTAAATCAACAGATTTACTGAAGTGAGTTATACTTTAAGAGATATAATGGTTGAAAATCTCAAAGAAAACTACATGTAACATAATTTTGAATTGCCTTTGTAAGATTCTAATACCTGTTACTTCTAAATTTATTGCACGTAAATTTATTCACGTTAATCACCAAAGATCTGAAAAATAACATTCAAAATGTTGAGGTCTCAATGTATTCCTACAAATAATCACAGAAAAAAATAAAACAAACTAATTAAGAATAGGAAATATTGTTAGGCAATACATGTTCCTGTGAATTTTCTAGGGAAGATAATTGACAGTGCTGCAATTACTTTTTCTACAATTAAAAGAACATAATTGCTATTGGATAGTGAATACAGATATTCAAATTTCTTTCTCAGTTATTTTTCCTGAAAATGGAAACTTAACAACTAATTAAGAATTTGCTCATTTTCAGAAGATAATGTTTAATAAAAGTATGTTTTGCTATACCACTGATAAAGAGATTAAAGCATTCTCAATTTTTTTTTAGTTCTTTTTTTGGAGGGATTTCTAATAACAAGGCTTTGAAAAGATCAAGATTTTAAAAATGGCTTCAAGTTCATCAACTTGTATTATTGAAAGTAGAAACAGAACTATGAAAGAAATAAGCTTTAATACCAAATTAAATTAGCACAATTTGCAATTTTTGTTTGAATCAACTTATTCTTTTATATTGCGTATAGTTTTAATAGTTTCATGTATATCTTAGTAGTTTTATAGATAGGTTTAATAGTTTTATGAGTATATAAATTATGGAAAATATATTTTATTTTTATAAACCAAGAGAGAACTTTGGGATCATATTCCAATATAAGCATTTATTATACTTTATTTATCATTATTATTATTACAGATAATGACTTTATGATTTAAAATATCTTGATATTTTATACCTTTATCAGAACATAGATTAGCATGAACTCTATACACAATTATCTTTAAATTTTGTAGTAAGACAAGGAAGACACTGACAAGTATCTGAGGTTGGTTGGTTGTTAAAACCTCTAGAAAGTCGTGAATTATAAGAAAAGACAAAAAATGATGTATGTGTTATATCACAAAGAAAGTAATTAAAATGGTAACTCCTAAATAAAAGGCTAACACAACCTGATCCCAGGGAATTAAATATTTTTAATTTAGGACTTTTTAAAAACTTGAATAAGTGATTTGAAAATACCTTTTATGGACTATAAGAATGGATGTTAGCCGAAAAGGATTCCTGAGAAAAGATGAATAATATAGATAGCACACATTGGAAAATTGAAAGATAGTCAAAGATTTGTGATGAGATCTGAAGGGACTGGGCTGTCCAAATGGGCTGGAATTCATTTTTGCGATTCATTTTTGCAAACCCTGCAAACAAATTTGAAGCCCATACACGTATTGATGAAAATCTAACAGGAAATAAAGCTAAACATATCTGCATATTTAACATAATGCTTATAAAGAGATAATACAAATGCATTCCTTTTAACCCAATTTTAGTTCACTATCGTTTATGAAGATGCCCTTTAGTTAATCTTGCCCACAAAATAAAAAAAAATATATTATGAACCATAAATAGCAAACACAAACTGAAATATTTCATGATATTCAACACTGCCAGTGTGTTACATTGTCATTTGTATTTTTGGTTTTTGATAAGCCACAAAAGCAGAATTCCCCAGAACGGGGTCAGAATGAAGTTTGCAGTTCAGATAGAATGCTTATATTTTCAGTACCAGCTCCATTAAACTGTTTCTGTGAAGAAATTTTATTAAAATCTATGACAGCAGGAGGCCATAATAGACACTACATGAGGTCATCTCGGACCATCATGCTTCCTGCCAGATATTTCCACGAGTGACTTAAAGTCATAAAGTTAATAAATGTGTTGTAATTATAAAGCAGCAAGTCAGAAATCCATAATTTACACATTGAGTTCAGCAATATGCTGACATTAAATCATATTTTGCAATTTTTATTCATATATGCTAAAACATACTTTTATGTACCCCTTTATCAATTTTCAGTAATTTGCAAACTTTAACATTCTGATTGAAATCCATTTTGTTTAACACATACTCCAGTTGCATTTCACTGGTTGCCATGCAATACTTAACCATTCATTCTTATGAGTTGAGTTAATCAATACTCCTAATAATGACTTTGGGGTTCTTATTATTAACAAAAAGAAAAAAATAATATCTGTCTTAGGTTCTGAAGTAGGAAAAGGTATAGTTAAAAGGCTAAGATTAATTATTATAGGGTTTATTTTGTCAGAAGAGAATTCTGAATTTTCCTGTGTTTGCCTTTGTTACTTTACATTCTCATTTCAGCATAACCTCTGCTTTTTATACTAAAGTTTAGTCACATTGCTCCTCATTATGAAACCCCCAAATGACTTCTTGTCTCACTCAGAGTAAAATCCAAAGTTTTCAGTCACCTACAAGACATGACAGGGTCCCTGAAGATGCTCGGACACCTACTCCCCTCTTTCTTACTCACTACACTCCACCGACGCTGGTCCCCTTGCTATGCTATGTTCACTTCATCCCTCAGATCTCTTGCCGTGGAAGCCCCCCATGCCTGAGACAGTCCCCTGCCCCTTCTCCTTCCCCCTCCCCACCCCTGACGTCTATGCATCTGGCTTCCTCACATTCATTAGCTCTTTGTTCTAATTACTCTTTCTAAGTGTGCCCTTTCCTGACCATCCTATGAAGATCTTCCCGCCCATCACTCTCATCTGCTTTATTTTTTCTCTATAGAATTTATTGCCACCTGACTTAACACTGTATTTTATATGTTTATGTTTTATCAGTTTTCTCTCCCAGTAAAGTATAAATAAGCTCCACATATTTTTTCCATATATTGTTTAAGGCTACGTTCCCAGAACTTAGAATAATGCCAGATACACAGTGGATACTGAAAACGTGTTAATAATAAAAGTCTCCTACTTAATTGAAAATTGCTCTAGATGGTCTACTTCCATTGCCTTTCCATATACATTTTAGATTTTTGCCTAAATCTATAAAATTTTGCTGAAATTTTGACAGGAATTGTGCTAAACCTTTATATCAATATGGGGAGAATTGACATTACTGGGTTGAGTTTTCCAATCCATGAAGATGGTATGTGTTGCCATTTTACTTAGATCTTGGATTTCTTTCATCATCATTGTATGGCCAGCATGGTACGTGGTCCTGACTCTCTCTACCCTACATCATAAGCTCATTTCTTTGAGCTTTGGAGTTTGGTTCCTGAAGTACTTTACTTAGAATAACTTTTCTCAATTTTATTCTATCTGATCAAACATCACCCCTTTAAGTTTAGGCTTCAGTTCCAGCTACCTCATTAAATTTTCTCTGTTTATAGTTTTCTTGTTTCCATTAATTGCTATAAAAATTCTAGTTTGAACTATGTAACTTGGCTCATACTGTGATCTATGATGTACTGTTATATTTTCTGAATTTTTACTATATTTTGAAGTTCCAGAGAGAGGTGGGCACACAATACAGCATAACAAAATGTGCTCAACAAAGATGATGAGATGCTCGGAGACCTTTGGTTGGGTAGCATCTTTATTTTGATGGGTTGAGTACCTTTCAGCTTCCTCTCCTTAAACACACAATATCTTCTAGACTCTCATTTTGCAGTATCAGAAGATTTTATTTTATTTTATTATTTTTTTATTAATATAGCAAGAATAGATCCATATATCAAGAATGACTTCAATGAAATAAGATTTTAAAGGCTGTCGTATGAACCAAAATACTTATGTATTACTTTATAAAAAGAATTATAAAAACCAAGATTGTACAATTATATTTTCTGACAAATAGTTTTACTCCCTGAAACTAAATGTGAGAAGCCAAGTTATAATTAAAAGGAAGTTTGATGGATGTGAATTCCAAATGACTTGTGAATTTACACAATTTTAATGTTTTTGCAGCATTAGGCTAAGGAAGTCTAATGTACCAATTTCCACAACAAGGAGCTTCCAACTGGGCCAGGCTGCTCCTGTTTTGAAGCCTAAATTATCACTTTTCTGGATAGCTAGGAGACTATTCTTATTTTTTTTGGTTTGGTAATATTTATTGTTGTTGTTGTTGTTTTTGTTGTTATATCATATCTGGGCTGAGAGAAACAATTTTATTTTAGATAATACATTTATGGATGAAAAAAGTTTTATGGAAAGTAATCTCAGAGGATGCTCAGAGGATCATAAATTCCTAACAGGGCAGGTCTTGGTGGCTACTCACACCCCAGACATATAACTTCTTTACTAAAAGGCTTATTTTTGCCTTGAGCAAGCCCTGGTCATTGTTTCTGTGCATTTAGGTTAGCACACCTTTGAAATGTCCTCTTGCAGGCCCCTCCCTCTAATACCTGACCACCCTTTCATACCCCCCAAGAGAGCATATAATCTTAACTATTTTGTAATCCGATTCCTGCATTGCTTCTCTCTACCTTCACGTCCTTCTTTTCCTCCTTACTTTCAAATGCATAAAAATTAACTGCAAACTGTTATTCCCAGAAGCATTTATCTCAGTCTGTTGAGATCCTGCTTCCAGGTGGATCCCCTGTTTGGCTCAAATAAATTTTCATAAAAATTTTCTACGGGTTTGGGTGTTCTTAGGTAGACACATTCAATTAGCTACCAATCAAGTTTCGCAGGCCTTACAAATATTCATTGTTTTTAAGATGAGTTCACATATCTCTGATCCATTATATATTGAGTGAAGAGTGTAACAATTTTCCCTATTCATAAAGTTTTGGGTATCTATCACTTTATGAGAACAACTTTTTCAATATATTTTTTTACAGACTGTAAATTATTAAGCATAAAACCACATTGGATATGAATTTATGATTTCTCGTAAATACCTAACACAGTTTAAGGCCTTTGATAAACAACAAATCTGTATTTGATTAACAATGAAAAATATTGACCAAGTGTTTTTAAAAATTTTTATTGGGTATCTTCTCTCTCTCTACAGGAATTGGTCTCTTGTCACAACGACATGGAATCTTGAACTGTCCTAATTTATTACAAAATTTTCTTCTAAACATCCCCAGTCATGTTCCTTATTTACTGTAAGAATTACTTCCAGTGCTGTCACTATTACTAGAATTTTACCCTTCTCACTGCAAACCGCCTCCATCTCCTGGCTCCTGGTGACTCTCTATTTTCTGGATTTAGTTTCTTTCAACCCCTACTTTTAAAGGAAGTCTTCCCAATATATGTAGTAAAAAGAAAGACTTTAATTTCTCCTGTCTTGGTTAACTATATTCTCTTCCATTTCTAAGAGCAAGAAAAGTAATTTAAAAAATAGAAACATTGAAAACAAAACACAGTAAAATTTTGTAATATTCTTACTCATTGCACATGTGAACATAAGCTAAATTACAGGTGTATCTGGACAGAATTAATAAATTCAGTGTAGACCATAAACATTATAATTAATGATTGTGCAGAAACAGATGTGTTTATATAGTATTCATATAAAGGTTTGTGAGATTTATAAATCATGTATCTTAGAATAATTATTTTTTATGACTGACATATGGTCCCATAAACTAGACTTTGTTAACACTCAAAGTATAAATCTGTTAGAAAATATAAGTAACCCAGGAAAATACAAAGCAAAAGCTTTAAGACTTTCTACTTTTTCCTCCTGTTCTTTCCCCATGATAATCCCTCCCAAGGAAATCATTAATAACTTCTTGTGATTTTCTTTTTTAAAGAAAACTCTGTGTACTGTTCTGAACCTTGCCCTTAATTATTTAATTTGTGGTATTGTTGTTGCATGACTATTTTCCCTGTGATAATTTGGAAGGCTTATAATTTAGTGATTGCCTTTATGTTATTATTTAATATACGTAGCTACTCTTGTTTTACCTATTGTGGAGGGGACTCTACTGACTCCTGCTGGGAAACACAGAGAAAGCAATTTTCTTTTCACATTTTAGAATGGTGTGTTGCTATGTTTATTCCTTCATGCCATCCCATTTATAGCCTTGTGTAACGTACACAGTCCTCTGCTTCTTGATTATCCAACTTTAAAGCTGCTGATTTGACTCCTTAAAAAGGAAGATAAAGAAATGAAAGCACTTTGAATTATTTTTTATTCTATCTTTACCTTAAAAATATGATTATTTAATTTTATATTTTAAAGATTTAGCTTAGCTTATTAATCCATATTTGACACAGCTCTTTAAGCATAGTGTATTAAAAAAATAAAAGTTCAGTATTTTACGTAGATCTTTTTAGCATGGTTTCTTCTTTCATTTTTTTAGTTGTCTCAATTCTGTTATAGATTTATTAAGATTTGAGTTGTGCTTGCTACATTTTCTGAGATCTTTTATACTTAAGAAGGTTTACCTGTCAGCTTTCTATTAATTGACTGGTTTTGTGATTGAGGGTCAAACTTTCTTTCCCTAGACACTTAATGGGTGTTGCTTCGTTTTCTCTTGATCCTTGGTGCTGCTGTAAAGAAATCATAAGTCTGTCTGAAAGAAATCTATCTTCTTTCCCTCCTCCCAATATGCTTAAAGAATCCTCTTCTCTATCTTTTTTAAAAAATAAATTTAATAACAATAAGGAGTTGTCTAGGTGTCAGTCCTTCTGTGTCATTATTTTTTCAAACTTGAAGCTTCTTTTAATCTTCAGATTTAGTTCTTTTTAAAGAAAAATTTCTTTTTATATTTTGGAATATATTTTCCATTGTGGGGAGTTTAGAGTCACACTTTTAAAATGTAGTCATAAAATTTTATGAAACATAATTAGTCTTATATTTTTCATTTTTATCCTGCCCTCATATCTATAAAACTCTCTATAGTTGCTTTAATTCATTGTTTTCATCTGCATTCTCTATAATTACTTCATGCATTACTGTTATTCAATATTTTCAGCTTTGTCTCTTGTTCTAATTTATTTATCATTTATGTAGTGAAATTGTTTTGATGTTTATTTTTTCTTCATTCTAAAATCTCAAAATATTCTTTTGTTTTATCATTTTCTTTAGATGGTAAAGTACTCATGGGAACTTTTTAATTTTTTTTTGGTTGTTCCCTCTTTCAAACTATTTTTTTTTTTTTACCTTGCATTTGTATTTTCTTCTTGCTTTCTTCCATCTTTCTTTTCTTTTTTTCTTTCATCAATATTGTAAATATATATTTGTTTGGATAGAATACCATATTTTCTCTTCTTATTTATGATAACGTAGCTAGCTAGCTCTGTCTAAACCTTTTTATAGACATAGTGTGTTTAAATACTTTTGATTCCTTATCTCATATGAGACCTTTTGGCATTGTTTTTTGTGCAATTGTTTGAAGACTGAGAGTTTTCGGTGGTCCAACACAAGGAGGTGGAGTGATGAGCGTGGGTAGAACTAGGCCCCTTTGGTCATTTTCCGAGTGTCCTGTACCCAGTAGGATCCACTTTGTTGGGATCCTATGCATTTGTGTGCTCTGTTCAGGGCTACATATACATTATAGAGATGGTCCTTCTGAAGATTCGGCTTCAGCATGGCAGCTTCAGAAATTCTGTTCCCCGGAGGTTGTCCTCTTCACCATTTTCCTTTTTTTCAGTATTCACTCAGTCTAATCAGAACAAAGGAAATGAATTAAAAGGACAATTCTACCCATGATTCTCAGAGTACTCCACCTGAGAGTCTCTCAGAGACCTGGTTTTATCTTCCGTGTGACTATTTTCTGAGTTATTAGTGGGGAAATTCGGGGATGTGGGGTGGTGGGCTTTGAGATTTCGGTGTTTCTTCTGCTGCTCTAGGAAGAGTACAGTTTGGTGAAACTCAGCATGTGCCCTGTGTACACATATGCCCAGTTTTGCCTTGGTGGCACACAATGATGCCTGAATAAAAGGTTAACTCTCTAGAAACATCTCATCTCCTCTCTGAGGTCGCCAAGTAAAATGCAAGACACCTAGTAAATTTTTAATTTTATATAAAAAATGGATAATATTTTAGCCCAAGTATGTCTCAAATATTGCACAGGTAGGCTTATGCTAAAATTTTTTATTGTTTATCTAAAATTTAAATTTACCTGGAAATCCTGCATTTTTAGTTAAATCTCAAAACTTTACTAAAGCCTCTTGCCTTATATATTATTTCTTAGCCATAGATGATTTGAGAGATATTTTGGGACTTTGTTTACTCTCCTCTTCTCCCATCATGATTCTAGGGAAGATAGAATTAGAAACAGCATAGAATTGTACCCAAGCAAGTCATGGCATGCTTTGAAATTTCCATGTCATTTGCAAGCCTAAGATTTTCTCTTTGCTTAACTGCAGCTAGTTTGTTTTATCTAATTTGAATTTTATTACTAGATGTTATAAATGCGATTCGAGACAAGAGAGTGAAGATTTTGAGATCTTCCTTCAATTTGCAATCTGAACATGAAAGTCATAATTTAAAAAAATTCCTTAGAACATTTGTTAACACATTAAAGGTGATTTATACGTGCTTCTCCAACTCCATTAACAGAAATTAACAAACTCTTATCCCTGATATAATATGACACAGCCACATAAATTTTGTCACAGGTACAAAAACAAGCTAGTTCATAATTTATTAGATTAGATTATTAGTGTTCAATATTAATGCAATATAAAAATCCATGTTTTACTACAAATGTAAGAAATGTTGAAACTGAAATTTTCCTCGTGTTTATTCTAGGAAAAACTTTTTTCTTTAATTTTAAAAATTATTATTTTATATCAGACAGATCAAGATTAAGGATTTCATGTAAAAAAAGTAGAATTTTGTTTTAAATTATTTTAAAAGCAGCATTTGATACTTAATCTAGACTAAAGATGACTGGAGAATATATTGGAAAATACATAGTTCTTAATATTATTCAAGAAGCCTTGAAATGGTATCACAGTGATAATACTCATCTAAAATCTTATTTTCAATTATGTGTAATAGGAAGACCATACATATTAGCTCTTTTCTTTCCTTTCATCTCCTGTCCTATCCTCTCCTCTTCCCTTGTCTTTTCTCTTCATTTCATCCTCTCCTCTTCTGATTTTTACTTCTCCACAGTGCTGTAATTATTTTGCATGACTCTTGTTTCAAGGAGGTGATGAAATTTATGCAGCCTAAAATATTCTGGATCTAGGGATATTCCATGTAGGATTTTTTTCTAGTAAAGACACCGGTTGAGTGCTGAACCCTGTAAATTGGACTGTCCATCTAGGAAAAAAAAAGGTCAAGTGTTCAAAATGAATTATTCAAAGAAATAAATCTATTTACTTAAATATTAAATAGTTTGTTAATTGATCTGTATAGATGTGTTATACCCCTTTGAAAGGTATACCTCAGAGATTTTGTGGGTTCAGTTCCAGACTACTGCAATAAAGCAAATATCGCCATAAATGAAGTCACAAATTTTTTGGTTTCCCGGTACATATAAAAGTTATGTTTATACCATAGTCTATTAAGTGTGTAATAGCATCATGTCTAAAAAACAATATGTATATCTTAATTTAAAAGTCCCTATTGCTAAAAAATGTTAATCATCACTGAATCTTTAGTGAGCAGTAATCTTTTGTAGTTGGAAGGTCTTGTCTCAATATTAATGGCTGCTGACTCAGGATGGTGGTGGCTGAAGGATGACATGGGGGTGGCAATTTTTAAAAATAAGACAACAACAAAGTTTGCTGCATCCGTTGACTCTTCCTTTCACAAATGATTTCTCTGTTGTGTGTGATGCTGTTTGATAGCATTTTACCCACAGTTGAACTTTTCAATATTGGACTTAGTGCTTTCAAACTCTGCCGCTACTTTATCAACTAAGTTTATGTAATACTCTAAATCTTTTTTTTTTTGGTCATTTTAACAGTCTTCATGGTATCTTCACCATGAGTAGATTCCACATCAAGAAATCTCTTTCTCTGTCCATCCATAAGAAGCAACATCTCACCGAAGTTTTAACATGAGATGGCAGCACTTCAATCACATCTTAAGGCTCATTCCAGTGCTCATGCTGTTTCAACCACTTCTGCACCTACTGCCTCCACTGAAGTCTTAAAGTCATCCAGGAGGACTGGAATCAGTTTCTTTCAAACTCCTGTTAATTCAATATTTGGAGCCAACCTCTGCTAGCTTCAAACTTTTCTTCTGCAGCTTCCTCAACTCTCTCAGCCTTTATCAAATTGAAAAGAGTTAAGGCCTTTCTCTGAATTAGGCTTGGTTTAAGGGAGTACTGTGGCTGGTTTAATATTCAATCCAGACCACTAAAACTCTCCATATCAGCAGCAGGCTGTGTTGCTTTCTTATCGTTTATTTGTTCACAGGAGCTGGTCTTTAAATTTCCTTCAAGAACTTTTCCTTTACATTTACAGCTTGGCTGTTTGGAACCAAAGGCCTAGCTTTTAGTCTGTTTTGGCTTTCAACATGACTTCTTCCTCACCAAGCTTAATGATTTCTAGATTTTGATTTAAAATGATAGATGCACAACCCCTTCTTTTACTTGAACACTTAGAGGTTATAGAGGCCCAAGGAGAGGGAGAGAGATGGAAGGACAGCTTGCTGATGGACGAGTGAGAACATATACATATAAGTTCACTGCCTTATGTGGACATGGTTCAAGGTACCCCAATACAATTACAATAATAACATCAAATATTGATCACAGAGCACTATAACAAATATAATTATAATAAAAAAGTTTGAAATGTTCCAAGAATTACTGAAATGTGACAGAGACACAAAGTGAGCAAACACTTTTGGAAAAATGGCACCAATAGACATGCTGGATATTCACATTGTTTTCAATTTAGCAGCATTACAAGTAATGTTACAATGATGTTTATGTACATATATTTTGTCCACAAATGATTAGTTTCTGAGAATATATTTTTAGAAGAAATATACCGGATTAACAATATGGACAGTTTTAAGGCTTTTGATAAAGTCATGTTGTGCTTCAGACACATTGTTTGATTTAACTCTAGTACCAGCAGTGTCTTTTCTCTGAACCCTTTCCAGCATATGTGTGTGTGTGTGTGTGTGTGTGTGTGTGTGTGTGTACACACAAATAATCGTTGTCAGTGTGGTATGATAGGCAAAATATTTCATTACCTTAGTATCTTGTTAGTCATTGTTCTTACCCACTAGGTCATTAAATTTTAGGTGAATCCTTCACCCCAAAATGGTGAAGAATTGGCTCCTATGGAAACAACCAAGCGATGCATTTTCTTGAATAAGGAGTGAAAACTCGCATTGCCTGATTCTCTGATATGTGTCTAAGAAGATAGGATTGGGGGGAGAGATAATGATAATAAAAACCATGATCTATAGAACCATTAAAAAATAAAAATTAAAAATAAAATAGAATATGCTGGTACATGTATTTTGTTCATTGAAATATAAAGATACTCAATACCCACAGTTTAACTATATTTAAAAATTTGCAATATATGTAGATATTATTTAAACTCCTTTTAATTTTAGATGAAAACATGTTTAACTAGCAAAACCTTTTTTTTCTTTTTTGCCATTTATGCAGTTATGGCTGCAAATAACTATCATAGTAAGAATCAATCAGGAGTTGAGGGAGGTAGTAAGACCTTGAGCATCAGTTTATAGTTGAAATTGTATTATGAATTATCCTTCCTGACAGTTTTAATTATGAACTGCCTTAATGCTCTAGAGTCTGAATAAGTAAATGCTTTACATGATTGATGTCCATGTAGAGCATGTAAACAGCTTAATGATGAGTCATAAGGTTATTACACACTCTGAAGATCAGTGATATTATTTTATGGCCACGTGGATTAACTGGCCCACATAAAATGATCCATTTATTCTTTAAATCATCAGGCAGCTAGCAAGGACAAAGGATTAAATCTTGTTCCATGCACTAAAATCGATGAAGTTCACTAAAAAAAAATGCCCTTTTTCTGAGTTGAAAAAAATAAGTGAATTTAAAAGATTCAAACTATCAAACTCTATCGATTTAACTATGAGTTAAAAGAAACCCAAGATATTAAGACAATACAAAGTTTAAAAAATTGTGACATTATTTTATTGACTTTCTTATTTTTAAATTACTGTCTTTCTCAACTCAATATAATGGATGCCTCAATAGATTACTTAGAAAAAGTAAAGAAATATTCCCAGCTAAATGGCAGTTTGTTCTTATACAAGATAAAATATGATTGAGCCTCAACAGATGCTTAATCATAGATCATAAAATGGCCATTGTATCTCTAGATCTAAAATTCTGATTATATGGGCGTTACTATATCTATGAATTATTACTGTGTTAAATAAATCAACTCTTTTCAATATATGTTGCTTAAATAATGTAGTCATTGTCCCACTTAACTGGTCAGTTTGAGGATCATTTTCAAGAAAACTAGGAAAGATTAATTAGAAGCACTAGAAATGAATAGAATATCTTAAAATGTTACAATATGCAAGGACCCTGAAATCAGTGGCTAGAATATTAACTTGTCTATTCTAGAAGGTAGTCACTACATGATTCTTTCTGAGGAAGTTTTTGTGTTAAATCTCTGTAAACTGGTTAGGAAGTGAAAACAGAAAGGACAGTTTATGCAAATTAACAGCTCAGGGGACTGAGTAGCAGAGTGAAAGCCGATGTATTACCTTCTGTATAAATGTGGAAGTCTCCCATTAAAATCAAAAGATCATTTTTATAGAGATAGAAAACTAACTGGTCTTCAGAAAACAATTTTGTTTTCTTTAATCGATATGTTACAGTTTATCATCATATAAATATAAACTAATTTATAATCAGTTAAGTATCTTTATAACTTACATTTATCAGTGTTTGAAGTAGTTAATAAGGTCCACTCTGATACCACACAGTCTAGGTATAAATCTTGGCTTTATCACAATTAAGAATATCCCAAATTATACAATTTGGAAAAAGAAGAAGACAGATTGCTTGAAACTTTGATATTATTCTAAAACATTTTCTAATTCACCAATTATAGTTTCAGCAGAGAATATTTAAAAATAATGCAATGGATAGAGATGTGGGTAATTGACATGTCATTAGGGATTGAGATTAAGACATAGAAATGAGCACATTGTTATAATTTTATAGTCTAGGAGACAAAACTAAAGATGTTATGGCTTTATTGCTCTGTAGAAATGTAGCCAGTTTTACATATAATTAAGTATTTCATTCAGGCATTCCTTCCTTTCCTGTTTTACTATGTTCTCGAGACATTCTCTTACCAAGATCTGTTGTCTTTCCTATCATTTCCCTTATTAATGAGCAAAATAAAACTTTGACATATTTGAGAACCCTTTTAAAAACAAATTTCAAAAGTCTTAATAAATGTTTATAAAAATACTTTGCCATGGTTTGTGACGTACCAAGTAAGCAATTGGAAGAGAACTACCACCATGACAATCTACCCCTGTACGCATATACTTATGTTTTTGTTTCCTCGGGCTGCCATATAGAGGTACACAAACTTGGTAGCTTTTAAAAACAAAAAAATGGAAATGTATTTTCTTGTTGTTCTGGAGGCCAGAAGTCTGAAATCAAGGTGTCAGTAGGACCATGTGGTCTATGAAGGGCCTGGGGGAGGCTCCTTCCTTACCTTTTCTTTGCTTTTGCTGTTCCTTGCATTCCTGGCATTTGTAGCTTCAATTTCTGTCTCTGCTGTGGTTTTCCTGTATGTCTGCAATTTGTGTTCCAATTTCTGTCTTCTTATAAGGCCCCTAGACACTAGATTAGGGCTCACTCTACTCAGTATGAGTTTATTTTAACCAGATCATATCCACAGAGACACTATTCCCAAATAAGGTCACATTTGCAGGTTCTGGGGGGCTTAGGACTTCACCATATCTTTTTGGAGCACACAATCCACCCACAGTACCCAGCCACACATTTGAGCTCATGCATTGTCTTCCTTTCCATTATTCTGGAGGAACTGCATGCGCTTTGCTCTTGACTAAAGCTAAATATTCTACATGTGCACTAGACACCATCCTCTCCATGACATCTGTGCAGAAAGTTTCCCTCTGTCGATGTTTACTCTCTTTACTGTATTGTCATCACTGCATGTAAACGCATAGGAAAATTATCTCATCTTAAAAACAAAGAAACAAAAACTAACAACCCCCTTTCGTTACTCCACATCTTCCCTTGTGCTGGTATTCCATTTCTTGTTCTCTTTACAGTAACATCGTAAATGTAAATGAATTTTCTATACTTCCTGTATCTAATTCTTTTTTATTTTCCCCCATTGCTTCCCTGAAATCTTTCTTGCCAGGGTCAACAATGACCTTCATATTCCAAAATTCGGTGGTTCATTCTTTGTCTTCATCTTACTTTGACACATTTGTTCACTGCTTCCTTCTTGAAAAACTTTGTCTTCACAAACCACAGTTGTCTCTTTTTCCTCCTGATCTCACTGATTACTTCTCAGACACCTCTTCATCATTTCCCCAGACTCTACCCTTGGGCTGTGTTTTAGTTCTCACATTTTTTCTAATGACATGAACTCCCAAGCTGATATCCAGTCTCATGGCTTTAACTACATTAAATCTTAAAACCTTTAAATATTTGTGCAGTTGATTCCCAAGATTGCATTTCCCTTCTGACACTCTCTTCCAAATTTTGGACCACTATATTCCATACCCCACTTCTTTCATGTCAATATTTGATATATCAATATTTTTTATTATTCCCTCACATTAATTGTAAACCATATGAATGCCATTTGTTTTGTTGTGTTGATAATTATCTACGGGCAGAGTGTAGGTTCACAAATATGAGTTGACTGAATGAATGAACGGAGATTTATTTTTATGTCCTACTTAATGGCAGCAGGCTATAGACATAGGATGCAAAGAAAGCAATCAAAAATGCAAAGCCTGTGGTTTTTGCATAAAGAGAGAACGCTGCTTTGCAGGAGGAAGCTCTTGGTGAGAGCAGTGCTTTCTCTGTCAGAAACAATAGAGCCTTCCTTATTTCTTCATTGGCCTCATAGACTAATTGTCTGCCTGTTTCTATCATTTGGACAGATTCTAGAATATTTCAAACATTATAAATAAGAAATAATGCAACTGCTAATTGATAGTATGGCCACTCTTAAAAAAAAATCAGTGGCTGAAATAAACAAATTTTCTTGTGATAGTTTCTTTGGTAGCACTGAAACCTCAAACAATTAGGAACAGATGTTTTGTAGGAATAACTACATTTAATTTCTTTGCTCACAAAAATGTATTATTATGTTACAAATTTAATTCTGGATCCATTACTCTCTGTAATTTCACAATCATCTGCCAGTTGGTACATTTATGCATATCATTGTAAATAGCTCATTTTGCAAAATAAAATAATATAAAAATTTATTTTCCATAATAAGAAGAATAAAAAATTATACCAGGTTGGGAACCATTAGGCAAGATAATCTTAAAACTTATGTCTTAAAACTACTGTCCTTATCTCATTGAACATAAAAACATATGACTATGATTTTTCTGATGCTTACATTCAACTGGAAGGGTGCTCGAGTGCGATTTTAGGGTCTTATCACAGAACCTAGAAAGGCTCTGAGTAGGTAATGAGCCTCAAGTGGTAATTGATAAGATTGATACATTTATTATGAGAGCAAAGAAATCATTCCACTAACACCATAATTAATTAATTAATTTATTAGTTTATTCATAAAATAAACTCTATTTTTTGGTGATAATGATAAGAGGCACTGATGACACATATTTCAATATATTTGTTGCTATATTAAGCATAGAATCTTTCCAAAAAGCAGGTGATTCATTAGATAGGGAGATTTTGAAAAGAAATTAATTTTTTTACATGGTCCTGATAGAAGGGAAAAATCCTTAAAAATATATTTGATATCATTAAAAATGTCTTTAGAAAAACAGATGCTATCTAAGAAATGAGTCTAGAATAAAGATTTTGAGGGATCAGTAAAGACTATTATAACCAGAAAAAAAGAGAATACATTTGAAAATGTTTTAAATATATGTAAAAGGAAGAGAATTTAGAAGACAGTGGTGAATCTCAGAATGAATTACATAATGTTTTAGCACTTCTTTAATGAATCTTATAGCCAAAGGCTTTGATGCTCTAAAACGAAGAATCATGTTGTATCTGTAAACTCTGTCTGTCATATTCGCACTGCAGCAGTTGTTCTAAAGAAGGCAGAATAAAGCAAATTCCATCTTCCCGATGTCTGAAGGAATGAGTTATGTTCTGGTGAAAGTCATAAAACAGCCTTCTGATGTTTTGAGTCTCTTTAATGGTGTTTCTGTGGACTTTACGCATTCTTGTGCTTCTCATAAGTTTCCAGGACAACTGCTGCATTAAATATATTTGGTGTAGATGGTGGCAAAGTATTCTTGCAATTCGTATGTGATGGCATAACTTAGAGGCAGTAACTGGATCAAAACTGAGTCTCAAGCACACTATCTAGGTGGGTTTGGACCAGCTTTTCATAAATCTGTTTACTTTAAAGTTGATGTTAATTGCCAGTCGGTGCTAAATTAGTCTCATGGTTTCTGGTTTTTGTCTGTCCCCATATGTTTGAGATCTCTCTATGGGAAAGAGCTTAGTGAAATCTGCAAATCCGGAGTCTTGAGCACCTATAACTTCTGCACACTCTGCTGTTTCACTTAAATCCATCACTAGTTTGAAGTTGTCTCTTTCCGGACAGTGTGAACTATTTAAGTTCAAGTCCATGACTGACCCACTTTTATTACTTCAGCATTTTGCTGTGTCTGGGATGTTGTAAGCACTCAACTGTGAAAAATAACACTGGCTCCACAGTTTGTTGAATTATGCTTTATTCCATATAATTTATGAAAATATTAACTATGATTATGAATGCTCTGATTTCTGCTTTTTTAATCATTCTCTTCTATCCAAGAGTGTTTTTTTTTTAAAAAAAAATACGTAGAGTTAACGCAGATAGCACATAAAGCTGAAGAATAATGGATATTTCTTATCATGGTAATCAAAATAAATTTGTGGTCTGGAACTTTGTCAAACTCTTCAAGTCTGTGGCAAAAGTCCATTTGTAAATGTATTTTTTTCTAAGAAAATATGCTTTTATTTTTTCTTTAACAATCACTTTGCTAAGGATTTACTGCCTGAGACATTTTAGTTCTAAAGTCTTGTCATTTTAGAAGTCTCAGGCATGTATATCCAGGGTGTTTTCAAATTCTTATAGATAAGTCATACAATTATGTAATTTCATTGCTCTTTGCCTTTAAAACATTTTCATGTATATCATGCAATCTTTATAAAAAAATTAAAAAAAATTTTTTTTACATACCCTACTTTGACACCATCCTGAGCAGTTGCTCTATTTAAAATTTGACATAAATTCAAACACAGTTTTATAGTGGAGATTTTTCTTGTATATTCCTTAGTAGAATCTGAGGCAAATAATTAGATTGTCATTATTTTTGTCTCATTTTCTTTTGTGCCATTTTAAACAAGGTCTCATTGATGGCCTGATTTCCAACCTCCTATAGAAAAAGAAAGAAAATCTTATTTTCTTTAATTTCGGAGTCTCTTTAGCATATTCAGTTTCTTCTGCAATTTATTTCTGATCAACTTGCATAGTCCCTTCATGGAAAGTCTTTAAAAACACAATAAAGAAAATAATTTATTTTCCATTCAGAGACTGCTTTGACTTGGCCACTTTGCTATGCTGAGTTTTGATTGAGTTTATGAGCTTTTTGATGGGGCACTTAATGTATAATTTATACATTTATATTTGTTTTTTAAAACCATCTTCAGTGTTTTCTTTTCTTTTTTTTTTTTTTTTTTTTTTTTTTTTTTTTTTTTTTTTTTTTTTTTTTTTTTTTTTTTTTTTTTTTTTTTTTTTTTTTTTTTTTTTACTTAAACATGTATATCTTACCATACCTTTCTGGTTTATGTATATTTTTTTCTTTTTAATTTAGTAATAAGAAGATTATTTTTCCCTGCTTAGAAAAATTAGATTTAATTATGTAATAACCATTGCATAGGTTTTGATTATTCTGCTGAAAACCTATCCTAATATACTTTTTAAAAACCCTCATCCTAACTCTAACCCTAACCCTAACCACTTTCTTTCCTATATGTCCAAAAATTATTTTTCCTAGCAAATAGATATTTGTTTGATTCAGTACTCCTTTACTCTCTATATCATGATTAGAGAACTGTTGCCTTCAGTGACATTCAAACCTTTGCCCAAAGGAACCTTATTCCGAAGACCAGGAATTTCTCTGATTGGGTGCTCACTTGTGAGAGGAGTGAAAATGAAAGCACTGATTAGAGATCTTTTTGCAGAGTCTGTACCTCTCAGTTATGACTTTCCCAAGTGCTTTACCGTCGCCTCCCCCAGGTCAATTAGGCACTGATGAAACCCCAATATCGGAGGCTCTAATCAAAGAGTTTCCCCCGAGGGCAGCGCTTGCTAAGAACACAATGCTCTCGAGTATTTCAAAATGTTTCCCCTGCCAGATACGTGAGGGAATTATTCTCCAGTAGTCACTGACAACCTGATTAGGTCAAACTCACAAACAAGTGTGCCCTCTCCCCTCCGTGGTGGCCTTTCTGGAGTTTATACCTCTGAGACATGTCCCCTCTGAGCCTTCAGCAAGTTGTCAATTCCGGTTCAGGTTTCTTGAGCAGATAGTGGTTCTCTGAGAAGGTTTCTGCTCTGGTGAACAGTGATTCTCAGCATTCACTCGTCTCTGTCCAACTCAGGGGTCGCAGTTTGTTCTGTGACCTCACTTCTCTGATAAGTCTAAGAAGAGTTATTAGTTCTTCAGTTCCGCTTTCTGCTCACATTGGGATGGAATGATGCCTTCCAAGTTCCTTACGTGCTGGACTAAGAACCCTGAACGATTGTTTTTCATAATGGTATGGCTCATCAATCGCAAAACTACTATATACGTATTCCTGGCCTGAGCAAATAAATAAACATACTATGGGAAAAGGAGATCTGTATTTTTAACTATTGGGGAGAAACTGAAAATAAGGAAGAGGACAAGGTTAGAATAAATCCTGTGGCATTGGATTAGAATATTAGGTCTCAGCAGGAACTCAGTATCTGTATACACAAACACATAGGTGATATAGACATAGGTAGAAGTATAAATGTAGAAGTGGATGTGTTGGCATTATATACCTACTTCTTAGCTGTGTCTGTTGAGAGGACCTGGTACTTATAACATCCCCAAATTAGAGGGTCCATCTAGCACCTAAGTACTGGTTTCTAAAGACCAATTTCTAATAAAAGGAGCCAGAACTCCTTGGAGAAATTGGTTATTCCAATGCCGAGACAATGCTATTGGCTGAATTGTGTCACCTAAAATCCCTATGTTTAAGTCCTAACCCCCAGAATCTGACCTTATTTGGAAATAAGACCCTTGAAGCGGTAATCAGTTAAGATAAGGTCATTAGGGTGGCCTCCACTTCAATATGACAAGTGTCATTATAAAAAGATAATGTCATGTGAAGATACAGATATGTACACAGAAGAAAGATAAAGTGACAAGACATGGGGAGAAGATGGCCTTTTGTAAACCAAAGAAAGAGACCTGGAACAGATCCTCCCCTCAGTCCTCAAAAGGAAACTGGCCCGCTGACACCGTGATCTTGGACTTCTACCTTTCAGAACTATGAAACGATACATTTCTGTTGTTTAAACCCCCTAATGTGTGGTTCTTTGAGATGGCAGCCCTAGCAAACTAATGCAGGCAGGGAAAGTATAAGATGAACCTGGAATAGCTTTGAATACAAGAAAAAAAGAAAATCTCAAAAAGTAAGAACATGTCAAAAAGACACAGAGGTCATCTTGAATATGAGGCAATTTGAACATCAAGGAAAAATTAATGCTTAGAACAATTAGTAAAATTTGAATCTTATTGATAGATTAGGTAATAGTATTGTATCAGTGTTACTTTTCTGATTTTAATAAGAACATTTGGATATAAAATATCCAAAAATATTTAGGAAATATACACTGTGGTATTTAGAGATAAAGGCATGTCATATTTGTAACTTATAAAAATTTTAGGAAAATTACATTAACGTCTCTAGCTATATATTTATCGATCAATTTATCAAGAGAATTAATGGTAAAGTGTAGCAAGATGTTAACATTGAGGAATTTAGGTGAAGTGTATAGGGGACTTTTCATGCTACTTTTGCAACTTTTATGTAAACTTGACTTTATTTCAGAATGAAAAGTGCTGTACTCTGCAAGAGAAAGTAAAAGGATGATAAGAGAAAGAGGACTTGCAGTGTGTAATGTTTGCTTGAGTCGCAGGATAGATGATGAATTACCAGCAAATTTCTTGCAAATAGAAGTTGTTGAGTAGATATGAATAAATATAGAAGGAGAACTGCTTTTAAGAGGAAAAGTAATGAGTTCTGTATCATCGGTGTAAAATTTGTTCTATTCAGCAATAATTCTTTTTTGCTGAAAGGAAAAAAAGTCAATGTCTTAAACACTAAACTAGCGTGTTTTCAATATTAGAATTTTAATTAAAATCATTTTTAGAACTTGCTCTTTCACAAGAATTAACTGAAACTTAACTTCCACGTAGGTTAAGAAAAAAGTAAGATTATCACAGAGACACAATTCTAAAGGGAGACAAAAAAAAAAAGTAGCAAGATACGGCAGGAGAATATCTAAGTAGTTATGTAGTTTGAAATTAGAAATCTAATTTCTGATTCTTAATATAAGTTCAAACAGCAGAGGTCTTCAAAATGAATGGTGACCATGTTTTGAAGATGTTTTAACAGAGGGACCTCTCTCGGGTTATTGGTTTATATTTAGGCTAAATAAACCACTTCCAAGTGGCAATTAATCATGATTCAGTTTTAAGTATTTTATTTAGAAAACATTTCAATTAGTCATGTCATACTCGTAACATACAGCAAATAAAACTCCAGATCCTTAGAAATGGCCATTGGGTTTTTACTGACGGTGGCAGACTGAGGAAATTCACTTGAACACTGATGTGTCTGGGGAACCACCAGTCATTCCTCTAGGGAGATGTACTCCGATGCTACCAAAGTCAAGGAAGTTTAATATCTACTGGTGTATAAACAAGTGCCCGGATAGCCACCCTTCAGATGATACTTTCTCTTTTGCTTGTTTGCTACTCATGTGCACTTAGATGAAAACCAGATACTTTCTTTGCTCATTGAAGGCTGTGTTATTATGCTTCATTAAATACAGACTAGAAATTCATTCCCTCCCCCCATCCTTCCAAAAAGCTTTTATATTAAATCATGATATAGTTATTTTATCTTCTTTTATTATATTTAGAAAAACATTGCTATGTTATATATTCATCACACTGTTCCTGACAGATAACCTTTTACCAAATGCATTTGAAAGCTCATGAAACTTCATCCATTTCTTCTGATCTAGCATTACTGTGCACTCGTATTCCCTCAGGAATATTCCTATCTATCTATCATTTATCTAATTTGTATATTTATGTATGCTGTGAAATATATGTGTAAGCACATACATGTATACCTATACATATACATATATTTGTAGTGAAACTGGAAGTTGCTAAGAGAGAAGGATTTACTCTTTACTTCTGCAATCTTGAGGGAAATTAGCCAGATGGTTTGTGAAGCTGTTTTTCTTCCTATGTCATTTCCTGCCATAAAACACCTGTGGAATAAGGGAGCGTATCTTAAAGAGAGGAAGGAAGGAAGGAAGGAAGGAAGGAAGGAAGGAAGGAAGGAAGGAAGGAAGGAAGGAAGGAAGGAAGGAAGGAAGGAAGGAAGGAAGGAAGGAAGGGAAAAAAAGAAAGAAAAAGAAAAGAGAAAGAAAGAAAAAAGAAAAGAAAGAAAGAAAGAGAAAAAAATATAAAAGAAAAGAAAAGAAAAAAGAAAAAAGAAAAGATCAAGGGAAAAGGTGTACTGAGTTATTTCCTCCCTTTGGTGTTGTCACTTGTTGGGGCCCTAACGTCAGGGTGTGGGAGATGAATAACACAGTTCAGAAGTGTCGTTAGCATTTTCCCTCGGTTCTCCTCAAATGACAGCAGTGCACAATCACAGGTTATTGAGATTTAATAGTTTTATTAAAGTATATTTTAGAAAGACATAGTATGCTCCAAGGAGGCACGATGTCACAGTGCTGTAACCAATAAAAAAGGCCACAAAAGAAGAACCCAGAATGGCAAACGGGCCAAAAAGAACCCAGAAGTGGGAATCTCTGCATTATATTTGGTCTGTGATGGGTGGTTCTAAAGGCTTTCCTAGGTGATTGGTAAGTGAGGGCATTTTTGACTGACACCTGGCTGCAATATAACTCTTCACCTAGTGCGCATATTTGTGTAACCCAGAATACAGTCTGTTATAATTAGATTCATGAACTTCCAGGCATAAACATAGTATTATAATGAAACTTAAATAGCAGGTAAATTAAGGTAGTACCTTCTTTGCAGGCGTCTGTAGCCAGATTGGGCCAACTATGACCCTCCTGTCCTTTGCCTCTGGGGAAGCAGGAGGAATTCTCTAACTACCAGTCAGGTTTGCTTTGCATGGTCTCTGGGCTGGGCCCCTATTCCTTTGTTCCCGCTGTTGCTCATGTCTGACTATCTACCTAACAGTGTCTTGTTTGTAGAACCCAGATATATCTAAAGAGCTGAGATGGATTTTCTTTTTCCCTGCCGCTTCTTTCTCACCCATAAAGGATTTTGTTATTGATCTGCTGCCCGTACTTCCTAGAGCAATAGTTTTGATCTATAATTCCTTTGAAACTGTTTTCCGCTACCCAGGTTTATTCTCCTTTTCTTTACTTATGCTTCTGTTATGTGAACTTAGCCAAGCAGTCTCTTTTAATAATCTCCTAGTTTATTTTTAAAATTAAAACAAAACAAAACAAAACAAAACAAAACAAAACAAAGCAAAACTGAGCCATGGAATACTTTGGAGACTTCACTGATGCATGGACCTAGTAACCTTGTTGCTTAAGTATAATATTTCTTTACACATCTGCTTCTAAAATTATTATCTTATTTTTTACAATGCATTCAGTGTAGATTCCTCTACTTAGTCTACTGTAATAAAATAATTCTCCACATCACAGGTCCACCATCCTTTACTCTTTTGAAAGCCTTTATTCATAGTATGTTGATACGCTATTTTCACCTATGAAAATTATAACACTCAGAATCTCGGTGGGCAAGAACCTCCTAAAATGGCAATGTGGGCTCAGAGAAGAGGATTTAAAAAAGAGAAAGTGTGAGTTTAAGTATTGAGGGCCAGGCAAGTTTTTATTCTACTCTTCTCCCAATTTCTCTTTATCTTAACACGTCTTCTATGTTGCATCTTCATCCACCCACCTGTCCAATTTAACTAATCTTTTTGTCTCCTGGTAAATTCTTGGAATACCCTCTGTATCACTTTCCTAGGGTTTCCATAACAAAGCACCCAGAACTGAGTGGCTGATGGTAACAGAAAGTTCTTTTCATAGTTCCAGAGGCTGGAAGTTGGAAATCAAGGTGTCCAAGGAACCATGCCCTTTCCTTAGGCTGGAGGGGAGGGAGTGCCATCCTCTTCCTGGTTTTTTCTTGGCTGGTAGCTGCCTCAGGCTGCCTCTTTCTTCACAGGACTTTCTCTTCTGTGTCTTTCCTCTTCTGCTTGTGTCTTCATAAGGATATTTGTCTTTAGAGTTAGGGCCCGCTCTAATCCAGAATGATCTCATCTTGAGACCTTTAATTCAATTCCATCTGCAAAGGGTCACTGATGCCTTTCTTGTCTCAAAAATTGTAGGAAATGTTTCAGCCCTCATCTTGCTTGACTTCATCAACATATGCCGTGGTTGACCTCTGAAATGAAACCCTACCTTTCTGGTTCTCCACCTCTTTCTCAGACCACTCCTGTACTATCTTTATTCACATTCCTCTTTCCTTTTCCTCCCTTAGATGCTTATGTTTGCAGAGTTCTATTTAAAGTTGGGTACTCTTTTCCATATCAAGCATAGCAAACAAGACCCACCAGTTTATTTACTGTTGAAATAAACCAGTAAAATAGTGTAGTCAATGTTGTAGTTTGTACCCAAGTAGAGAGGACATGACTGCTTAAAGATGTTCATATTTAATAACTAAAAAACTAAAAAATAACAAAAGTAAACTGCAGGGCACAGCAAAACAGAACAATTCTGCTCTGTTGGATGGACTTGATGCTGTGTTGCTTCTAGTCTCTTCCTTCTTTCTAGTTACCCTCCTTATTATTCTCGAAGCTGTACTTCAGAATCTCTTTTCTGAATGAGACACTTATCCAACTGATTAGCAGACACTGGCACTTCAAGTACCATGGGAGCCATTCCCTTTTCCAGTTCCAGCCCAGACAATCCATCAAACTCTCCGTTAAGTTCACAGCATATCGTGACTGCCACAACTGGGTTCTGAGTCACCATCTTCCCTTACCCTTTCCATGATGATGTGGCACTTGCTCTCCTTTAACCTCCTAATTTTCTTTTTAAATATATTTTTGATCGTCTTCCTTTTGTTTCTTTCATCAGACCATGATTTTTCACTGCTGGGTGTTTCCTATCTGTTTCCTTCTGCCTGGATTACTCTTATTCTGCTGCTGCTTCTCTTGATTTGCTTCTGATCTTAGCTTAAATTTCCTCTGGGAAGCCTTAATTGATACTTGCTCCTACTTACCTCCCAATGCCTTTCCATAAAACATGTCCCTGCCAGGTACACTTTTAGTACTTTTGGTATCCCTATCATGCACTTAATCTATTGCATTTTAGTTATATATTTTGTTGTCTGTTTCATTGGCTCTTCTAAGTTATTTGAGAGGCTCAACCACAACCCAACTCCTAATACCACTTAGGGGCTACTTTCTCTGTATTTGCTGAATAAATAAATGGCATTATTTTATTCCCATTCTTTATGAATATTAGGAATCTGCATGCTTTACATTGTCTCTTTATCATTAAAAGAGCAAGTAATATGTTGTACATTAGCAATTGTCTTGATAAGGTTTTATGAAGTGGAAAGTAAATATGGCTTGGATGTATGAGGAATATTTTTGGAGTATATTTAATATAGACTGCCATGAAGATCACATAAACTAAACAGCATGAAAACATTTTAAAAATGTAAACAAAGAAATAGAACAAAAAATAATAATCAGATTTGTATAGAATCACAAAGCAATCCTGAGAAGAAAGGAGAAGGGCAGAAGCATCACACTGCTTGACTTCAAATTATACTACAAAGTACCAATAATCAAAACAGCATGGTATTGGCAGAAAAACAGACCCACAGACCAATGGAACAGAATTGAAAGCCAAGAAATCCACATATATCTGGGAAAATAATTTTCGACAGGGCAGCCAAAAATATACAATGGAGAAAAAATGCTTCTTCAATTAGTAGAACTGGGAAAATTGGAAAGCCACATGCGAAAGAGTGAAACTATATTGCTATCTGTCACCATACACCAAAATTAACTCAAAATGGATCAAAGACCTAAATATAAGATCTGAAAAAAAATGTATAAGAGAAACATAGGTACTAAACTCATGGACCTTGGATTTAGAGAGGATTTTATGAATTTGACTTCAAACGCAAGGGAAGTAAAAGCAAATACAAATGAGTGGGACTACATCAAAATAAAAAAAGTTTCTGCTCAGCAAATGAAACCATCACTAAGACAAAGAGGCAATCATCTGAATGGAAGAAAATATTTGCAAACGACATCTCTGATAAGGGGTCAATATCCAAAATATAAAAAGAACTCAAATAACTTAACAACAGAAAAGCAACTATCCAATTAAAAAATGGGCAGAGAACCTGAACAGAAATTTCTCACAAGAAAATATACAAAAGGCCAAGAGACATATGCAAATCAAAAACACACTGAGATACCAGTTAGAAAGGCTATTATCTACAGGACAAATAGTAACAAGTGTTGGAGAGGTTGTGGGGGAAAATTTTGCTCATATATTGCTCGTGGGAATGTAAATTGTCACAGCCACTATGGAAAACAGTGTGGAGGTTTCCTTGCAAAACTAAGAATAGAATTTCCATATGATCCAGCAATCTCTCTAGGTATCTATTCCCCAAATTTGAAAACATTTATCTGGAAAGATATATGCACTTCAATGTTCATTGCAAAATCACTCATGGTGACCAAGACATGGAAACAACTGAAGTCCTTCGACACTGGGGCTCTTTTCAGTTTTAGGCATTCTTGTGTGTGTTTGGTGTAACTCATTATGGTTTTCATTTTCATTTTCTTGATATCTAATGATGTCAAGTATCTTTTAGTATTTCCATTGGCCATTTTATATGTTTTTTAGTGAAATACCTTTGTAAGTCTTTTGCTCACTCTTTTTTTTTTAATTTTGTTATTTGACTTCTCTTCCACCTCCTTCTCATCTGTCGTTGTCTTTTAAGTTTAAGAGTTCTTTATACATTTTGGATTTCAGTCCTTATCAGATATATGTATTGCAAACATTTTTTGCCAATGTCCCTAGACTTCATTATTTTTTGAAAATGTGCTTGGAAGCAAAGTTTATTTTCTTGAAAATTAATTTATTAATTTCTTCTCTAAGAATCATTTACTGCTTTAAGGTTGTGAAGATTTTTCTACTATATCTATATTTTAGTTGTTATATTTTTAGTTTTTATATTTTGATCTATTTTTCAATTTAGACTTAATTTTTGTATGTGGTGTGAAATGGTTTAAAGTTTATTTTTTTCTATTGGATATCTGTTTATTCTACCTTATTCTTTTCCTATTCAATAATCTATTTCTAAAATCTCTTTTGTGCTCTATTTATGTATCTGATTATTCTTACACCAAGACCTTACTCTCTTGATATTTTAGGCTTTGTAGTAAATTCAGAAATGTGGTAGTTTTCTAACATTCTTCTCATTTTCTAAAATTGTTTTGATTAATCAAGTTTATTTCTATTTCTATACGAATTAGAGTATACACTTTTTGATTTCTGTGAAAAAAGAAAAAAAGCAGAATTGTATTGCGTTTATAGATCAATTAGGGGAGAACTGACATTTTAAAACTATTATCTTCCAATTCATGAACATTGTGTATCTTTCCATTTATTTTTCCTTGAAATTTCTCTCAGCAATGTTTTGTAGTTTTCATTGTAGAGATCTCAATGGATATATTGCTAAACTTATCCGAAAGTATGTCTTACTCTGTTGCTATTGTAATTTATTAGCAATACAATCGATTTTTCAATATTGACTTGTATCGTACAGACTTTTAAAAATCCTTTATTAATTTTGGTCCTTTGTTAGTAGACTTCTGGAAATTTTCAAGATCAGAGAAGCAGATATATTCTGATGTCTCTGATGTATAAACAAGATGAGCCTGGAACATATTGTCACATCAGACATTAAGAAAGCTGTCAGGGATCTCTTGGGAAATGTCAGAAAATCTTGGGAGTAAACTTGAGGAAGCTTCTACTAGTCAAACATGGTGTATTTTGAACATCAAGAGGAAGAATACATAAATAACAAAAAGATATAAAATATATTTAAGTCAATGATTTTATGATGATTCTTAAAAATGAAGAACTAATTATTAGAGGATGCTAAGAAACCAACTTATTGTGGACACTGATAAATCAAGAGAAAAGATCAAATATTCACTCTTTTTTAAAAACATTTTATAACTGGCTAATCAAATAGTACGTAAAGGAAAGCTTCTCTTTAAAGAACTATTGCAAATAGTAAATGAAAAAGAAATCATTACATTAGAACTTTATCCTATGAACTAATGTAAAATTAATTAAGACCCCTTTGTATCCCAACAGAAGTACACACTGTTATGTACATATCTTTGTAAAAAAAAAAATAACATTATTATTTAGGCCCCTTATTATGATAACCTCATGAACTTTAGGTAATTATGAAAAATACATTTCCAAAAAATTCTTGTAGTGTTCCACTTAAATGATTGTTACATAAATAGTCAGACTCTGGAGCTGATTTATACTAAATAGTGTCGTGTACCTGGCCTGCGTGCTGGGGCATTGCTTCTAGGGGAAATTTAGATATGTGTTATATACTCCATCATGGAATTACTGGTGAAAGCTAATATGGATTTTTGAGAGACTGAGAAGAGGGTGACTAGAAAGATAAGAAGGTAATAGTCATCGAATGAGAATTGCTAATGAATGAGTCATTCATTTCTTTTCACAGCAGTTAAACTTCATTCTTTTTTGTATCTAAAGCACATCTCTCTTTTTGATTAGGAGGGATTTTTAATAGAAATTTTATTAGTCTAGAGTCATTATTAATCACATGAAAAAAGAGAAGGAAATTTTAAAAGACAGGAAGTATTCAGGAAATGGACAGATGGACTTGCTAAGTCAGACATTGAGATATAAAAGGTGGCCTGACTTCCGCTTGAAGCTTATCGTCCTAAATGCCCAGAAAAAAATACTGTTGTATCCAAGAAGCAAGTTTTACAGGTTAGTTTTCAGATGAAAAGCTTTACTGTTTTTCCATGGATAGAGACCTGTTAAATGATCTGATGACTGTCATTATTTTTTGGAATTTTATTGTTTTCCAAACCTATGTAAAGATTCTTATACAGGTTTAGAGATGTATATTCAAAATTGAGATATGCACAGGTGTAGAGATTTTATTTAAATAATTTTTAATTAAGATCGTTCATTTTGTAAGTTCATAATTATTATCAAACCAATGGAATATCGTCAATGACATAATAATGTCTTTTTGATGCCATAATTTTATGTCTTTTATCACAAAATACATATCTCAGTTGATAAGACATTTGGCATTTTTATGATATGACTTTGTTTTATTGTTTAGAAATCTTTCTTGACAATTTAATAAAAATACTTACTATCTTAGGTTCTTTTAATGCTTTTCAATTTTTTTTGTACTCAATGTTCCATGTCAAAGTATACTTTCAAATCTACTGTTTTTAACATGAAATCTCTTTTGGGATTGTCATAACTCACATTCAAATAAATCTTTGGCAAAAAAGTCAGTTTTACCTGGAGCTTGTCTCACATGTCTAAAGGTATCTTCCCACTGCTTTTTTTTCCCCCCAATTGGCAGAGGGGGAAAAAAAACAAACCATAGTCCTGACAATTGATTATACTGGTGTCTAAAAATCTTGTCATTTTCTAAGCTATAAAATTTAAATAACTAAATTCAAAATGTCATTTTGCATTGAAAGAATTATTTTTTTTCACACATAAAATATGAATATGAGATTCAGCTTGGGTTTTTGATGTTTAGTTTGGGCTGTATATTTTTCTTGAGGAGCTATGAGCTTTCCTTGGGAATAATTCAATTATATGCCCCTTGTGGCCTATGAAAAATAATTTAAGTTTTCATGCATATGTGAATCTGAATACTACTTGAAATAAGTGATTGGCTTTAAATTATCAATGCCCTGAGAAGACATTTGGAGAAAATAGAATTCACATTGCATTGAATGGATTTGGCTTTCTAAATGGGGGCGTGAAGGAGAGAGCCAAGGTATTACAGTCTTAATACCTGGAGAGGTTACAAGCCCATTTCTTATAGAAGAACTATTCTTTAATGGAAACTCTACATATCATGTAGATATTTATATAGAAGTATTGACAGGAGACTCTTCCAAGGATAACTTCTAGGAATTTAAGAACAATACTGCAAGAAAAGACTACCAGTATTCTGGCTAACCTGCAGAAATAGTACCTAGAAATGAGCCCAAGATCAAGGGGCATGCACAGCTGAAGAAATTATTATAATGGGAATTAGTAAGATTCTTAGAATTGGAGACAGAAGGTGAGATTTGGGAAGCCATAAATTCAAAAAGCTTTATTTTTCGTTCAACAGAAGAGGACCAACAAAATCAACATTCCCTGGGATCTTGTTGGAAGTTTAGATTTTCAGGCGCCATCTCAGACCTATTGAATCAGCATCATTGAAGTTGGAGCCCCAAATATGTTTTAACAAACACTTCAGGTGATTATGATACATCATGAAATCAGGAAACTAAAGTTACAAAGAAAGTAAACTAAACTAGATACAAGTTCTATTCTGCTGGGTTTCAGCCAGATTACCTTGCACAAATCACTCAACCTGACAGTATTTTTGCTACCTTATTGAAATCTATGAGTGATATTTTTATATTGTCTCAACACTCATGCAAGGATCAGCAAAGTGGAATTCCACACACACAATCCAAGATCATGAAGATTAAATACTAAGGAGCAATTAAAAAGATTCAGGAAAGCAGATTGTAAGTCAGTAGTGCCACAGAGCACCTAATAGATACCAGAAACAAGGAATACGGAAGCTCTTATTTAAAAAATAAATAAATCGTATGGGATATTTTTTTCCCAAGGATGAAAAGAAATATAGATGTGCAAGATATCTGCCATGGCAAAAAGCAACTGTAAAATGAGTCCTAGAGAACTCTTTCCATCTGTAATCTGTGTTTACTCCTTGCAATTATTTCTCTGTCCCCAGAAAAAAAAAGATATGAGGCTATTAAATGGAAAAAGTGTTTAGCTTGCATTGCTTATTCGTATATTGTGGAAAGGATAGAGAATGCCACATAAGGCAGGGAGAGCAATGGACATCTAGAAGATGACTTAGAAGGAATGAAGTCTTAGAATATCTGGGAGAGGCTGAAGCCAGTGATAGAGGTTCTGAACTCTAATCTGTTTCTGAGATTTCTGATTGAGGGTGTGGCATGATAATGAAATAATATGCAGCATTATGTGACAATCTGCTATGCGTTAAGCTGTTACTTTTATCATACTCCATTAGTCTGTTCTCACTTTAAATTAATGGTCACAAATTTCAGATAGGAAAATGATATGATCAAGAAATCTATTTTACTAATGAGTCAATTTTAACTCCTCAGAATTCTCATACTCTTGTATTCTCTCACTGCCTATTAACGGATGAACTGGCCTCAAATGTCGTTTCACATATACAGGCTATCAGAATCGAAATTCCTTACCTTCCCACCACAGGCTCTATCTACTTAACTACATTTGAACTTACACTTTCTGCCTTCACTCCTGTAGAAATAAATGATTTGAAATGTCATTCTCTTGGGAATACCTATTTTTTATAATCCATTCCTTCTCACTTCCTCAAAAACTTCATCTGGCAATTACCTCCTCTCCTTCATCTCTTTTCCTCTCACTGCTAGATCATTCTTGCCTTCATACTAATATGCTTTAGAATTTCCATCTAAATTTCCATCTGGTTCTCTTATCTCCAAAACCCCATTTCTATTCTCCCTTGTTTCTAGAAGAAATACATGTCTCTACTTTTTCAATTCTTATTCACACTTTTGAAAAAATGATAAAACAGCATTCTTTGAATTGCACAACTAATAAGAGTCAAGTTTAAGAAAATCAGAATACAGACAAGGAAAAGGAACAAATAAAAAACTTAATAATTCCAAAAACCAGAAAATAATCAAGCTTAAAATTTGGTGTATGCTTCTCCTTTTTAGACAGTTTAATTTATAATTTTATCAAGTAATACATACTTTTTTTTTTTTTTTTTAAAGAATAAAGACACTGAGATGAGAAAACATTTCCCTCCCCAGTTTACTCACCCTGATCCCAGGGGTCTGGAGACAAACACTTTAATCTCTAACCTCTTCAAAGCTCTGCTTGTTGCTGGCTGTGTCTTGATTTTTTAATATTAAGACAATAACGGTAGACTATCTTGTATTTATGATGCTTTAGCTCTTCTCTTTCTCATCTTACTCTACTACCTCTATAGCCAGACCCCAATATTTAGTTAAGTCAAAGAGTGTATTTATTTATAGTGTATTTTATCCTTTAAATTTCTTTGCTGTCATTCTATTATAGTTTAGGAAGCAAATTAAGGTAAATGCATGTGTCCTATCCACCATGTTGAACTGGAAAGTTCCAATGACCCTTCGCTCATTAGATTCTACCTTCTGATCCACAACTTCATTGACACTCAAGATTAAGTCACTAGGACCTCTATAAAGCCAAATCCAAAGGCGATCTCTGTGTTTCCTTCAGCTGACCTCTCAATAGCACTTGGCACTGTTAACGACTTCCTCCTTCTTAAAGCACATTCTTCTCTTAGCTTCTGTGATATCCTCTCTTTGGCTCCTTCTCAGTCTGAGTTGTTCCTTCTCCTCTGCTAGACATCAGTATTTTGGAATATCCAAAGTCTTTGTCCAGGGCCTACTTCTCTTCTCCATCTACATTCTTTCTCCCTAGACAACCTGTTTTTCTCATGTAGTTTAAACAATACATACATGCTGATGCCTCAGACATTTGTCTCTGTGATATCTCAAACATGTGTCAACTGGCTTAATTTATGTCTCCACATTTCTAGAATATATCTTAAAACTAACATGGCTAAAACTTATGTTTTGATCTCTTACATTCCTATAAAATATTTAAATTAAAAACAGTCACATGCTTACCTTCATTTTCTTCATTTTCTTATTTTAGAAATAAATGCAACATTCAAATCTGTCAATTCCATCTCCAAAGTATATCCTGAATGCATTTACTTTTCTCCACTTCGACTGTTACCATCGTGTTCTAGGTCGTTTATCTTATCTTGCTTGGATTCCTACAGAAATCTCTGTGCTTTCATTCTGATCCTTTATAACCAGGGGCATTTTTTTTTTTCAGATAGGCAAAGGGGAAAAATAGTGACAGACTCCTAAAAATAAGACAAAGCCTGTCCTGATTCAACCAAGACAAAACCCTGCTTATCGGATTACTTTTTGGTACATAACTCTTTATAGCAGTGTGATCTGAAATTACTAATATGTTTGCTTTGTCACTGGCCGGGTTCCCTATCTCCTAATCCTACTTGATAGTGCGCTCTTTGCCTGAAATATCCACAGCACAGAGAATGTGTAAATTATGCTTGGAAATTTTTTGAGAATGAATTGGTGAGTGGATCAATAAAAACTATAAGATAGAACTTGTATTTATTTGGAGCTTTTACATTTTTACACGCAATTGTTAATGACAAAAAATCTTTCAAGGTTTAAATAAATAAATATTTTAAAGTGGAATTGTTGAATTCCAAGTATTTTTGGAAAATGTATTTGTCATGGTACCATAAGATAATGCATGTAAATATTACTGCTCTGTTTGTCTGTGCAATCTCATAATTAGATATGGATATGGATAATTTAATAGTCTAAATCTTCTTCTTCTTCTTTTTTTTTTAAGCAAGGCAACCCTTGGTTGACCTCACAGATTGCAAGGACCTTGTCAGTTTACAATCTCTTATTTTTTATTTTTTATGACTACAGCACCTAGTCTTCCTAGGTAATAGTCTAAAGCAAACTATTCCATTTATAAATTTAGCTTTTTTACTTATGCATGCTATCTACAAAATGTATGGTTTAATTTTTACAAAATAGGGACTATGAATTGATTCAGTTAAGAGTAATATTAAGGAAAGCAAATCTCATCTATTAAGAAAATATATGTAAGATGTAATTTTCCTATAAGCATTCCATAATATAACCCCTTGATTAAAAAAACACAAAAGCAATTATATTTGAAGACTGTAAAACATAGCAATGAGTCTGCTTGTAAAATATGTCTCCTTTTGTTTATTGCTTGTTCTGTTTTCCACTTTCAGATTAAAAGTGTTCTCTTCAAAAGTAGAATACTAATCGTCAAATCTTGTAACTCAAATGTACTGGACACAACAGCAGTAGATAACATAAATAGAGAACAAAATATGTGTTTCAGTTGTGAGATGTTTCAGGTCAATTTTAATGCATTCTAACATTCCAGGAAGAATAAGCCTACAGTTCTTCATGGTCTAGTCTGCATAGCACTGCAGTATCTAGAGATTTTTATCAAAAGAAAAAAATTCAAGGATGAGAAATGTGCTTTTATATCTTAGCTATCCAAATAAACATGTTTAAAGGGAATAATTTGTATGTATAATTTTTAAATAAACATTTAAAACATCCCAAATCTTGTTTATTCAAAAATTTAGTATTACATTTTTAAAGAGTGTCAGTGATTATCGATATATCTATAAGTCACATTAACTAATGAACTTTTCAACTTTATATCTTTACTTTTAAAAATATAAAATTTCATATTATGTGTAATAAAATTAATTTAATTCTGTATGACAATATTTTAACAGAAATGTCTGAAATTACTAAACAGCTTTAGTTATGTATGGGTAACCCAATACTGAATGCTGTTTGTAAACCCTTTATGCCCCATCTTCTGTTTTTCTTTTTGTGTCTCTCACCATATGGGAGTGTTTATCCAGATGCCTGGGTTAATTACCATCTACAAGTATATACTGATCCAGAATAGTAAATACTACATTGTATTTACAAGTATATACTGATCCAGAATAGTAAATACTACATTGTTACTATAACATTTTCTATAAAAACTGTTTCTATAATGTTTGAAAATTGCTTTGTCTTTGGTTATGAAGGAAAATGTTTTTCTAATGAGGGTGGATATTTCTAATACAGTATATAGTAGATTTGTTCTGTAGGTATTTTTTTAATATACAATTAGACTGAATGGTTCAATCAAAAAAATTAGGTGAATTCTCTCGGGATCTTATTTCATTTGGTTTATTTCTAGCAATTTTTTAAATATAATCTGTCTCTACACTAGAGAAAAAAAAACAGTATGGAATTAACTTTTTTGGGGAAGTCAAGGATATACAAAGAGAGTAAAGCTGAGTAACCCACCTAGCTAATGAGTCATATGCAAATTTGGGAACCTATGTTCCTTAGTGTAGATGGAAACAGAATAAACTTATAAAACAAACTGCTCAAATCCCTCTCTTTTAAAATAGTTACTTTGAATATTTGGGCCTATTTTTTTTTTTTAGTAGTTTTCATATTTAGATTTGATGAGATGGTAGATAAATTTTAAATTCTAGTTGATTTGTGTAATTCCTTGATATAGCTTTCTATTTCTCTTTTTTCTTGCGTAAACCCCAACTTTTTAAGATTCTGTCACATTTTATTCTATTGTAGCCCAATTATTTATCTATTTTTAATTTGTTTTTATATAAATTCCACATTATTACAAAACAGTTGAAAGTAGCTTATAATACTGTATAAAATAGAGAAAGATAACATAACTCAGAAGTGTATGAGAAAAATAAGATGACAAAAAAAATTCAAAGATGTGAAATAAGATAAGCCAGAAATTATTTTAGCTTATAAAGTCATGTATTGATGTCCCCTGTAGTTACTATGAGTATTTGATTTATTACAAAAATATGATAATAGTGATAATAATGAAAGGAGCCACTAAGATATTTTTGAATACTCTGTGTTAGACATTGAACTAAGCTATCTATATAATATATTTAATTTTTACTCAACCCTATTATTCTTCTCATTTTCTATATAATAAAATTGATGTTGAGAGAGCTTGTTCAAAATCAGAGCTATTAAGTGTAGAGTCTAAAATTTTAAACTGGCTTATATAAATCTAAAGTTAAACATATTAACCCTAGGAATCACTACCTTATATTTAACTAATTGTTGTCAGCTTTTTCTTCATTTTACACTAAGGGTCAAAGATCATTTGAATTCGAAGCAGGTTCACATTGCCTAAATGGAGCTGGCCCATCTTACTTAGATTCACAACTCATCATCCAGGAGACAGAAGTTCTCCAAAAAGATGACATTCTTAGGTATAAACAATTTAGCTTTTCAGAATTCTCTAAAATGATTGAATGTTGCAGATATCAGCCTTCTAATTAGTTTTAGTGGAAATCACATGAGTTTGTGGAGGTCCAGCAGTAGAAGTTGGAAGTTTTGGAATCCTTGGCATTTTCCACATAGACCATTGTTATGTCATCTGTGTATAGTGAGAAATTTATTTCTTTCTTTCCAATCTGCATGCCTCTTCCCCCACTCCTTCTTTTTCCATATTGGTCTGATTAGGACTTCCAGCTGTGGAAGAAACACCACTGCATGTAGATCACTTCATAGACCAATGTGTTATCACGCAGTTTGTGCCATAACTGGCTCTTCCAAATACCATTTTATTAAAGAAAGAAAGGAAGGAAGGAAGGAAGGAAGGAAGGAAGGAAGGAAGGAAGGAAGGAAGGAAGGAAGGAAGGAAGAAAAGAAAGAAAGAAAGAAAGAAAGAAAGAAAGAAAGAAAGAAAGAAAGAAAGAAAGAAAGAAAGAAAGAAAAAGCTAATTGCTTCATAGAGATGGAGAACATTGAGCAGTGAATTTCTTAAGTCATGATCCCACTTCGACTATTCATTTGGCATAAAAAGAGCTCATATTTCATCCTAAGAGCTCCAATTTTGTGAACTGGCTGGCACAGCTTCAAAAAATGGTTAATGTGTCACAACCCTCTATTTGGCTGATTAAGGTTCAAATTATGTTTATGATATCTGAAGCTTTTCCAGTTTTACAAATCAAGTAAGACATCAGTGAGCTACCAATCAATTTCACTCCTAGAGAAACAAAGATTATTTGAGTAACGTAAAGCTTCCTGTGGCTCAGCCATTCTGACACATTCAGATAAATGCTTTGTATCTGCCACCCATTGTGTTTCCTGTTCTCTGGAAGTTAAGTGCTTCTACCTTGTCCCTTTTACTCTTAGAGTCCACTTCATTAGAAAAAGTCCCCATTGTTGTTTCTCACCTGCAGAGAAGAACCAACACGGAGCTCTTTACAGATGCTGGACACCTTCACTAATGTATTTCTCAAAGGCTTGATTAAGGAATTGTCTTCAGGGCTCTTACAGATAGGATGTGAATAAAAAATATTACAAAAAAATTCCAACCAGCATTTCAATCTTTCTAAACCTTTAATTACCTTCCTCTAGAATATACCAAAGAAATTTTAAAATCTGAAGTTTATTTAGTGTGGATCTTTTTTGGAGTCCAGGATTCAATATACTCATTAAGGAAATTATAGTAGCCATTCCCAGCCACTCAAGCTAACACCTTGAATAGAAAATGTCTCCATAGTGCACTTATATTAATATATTCAATTTTATCCAACATTATATTTCTTTCACCTTGATCACTTAGATTATGTTCCAATACATATTTCCTAGGTTTGTGTTAAAAACTGGCGAAATTGCGATGCAATCCTTTTTGTGTTTAGGTTGACTTCTCTGGGTCATACCTAGCCAGACTTCCTGAATCCTGCTGAGATGTGATTCTAGCTATAGGAGTAAAAACGATAGGAACAATGAAATGAAGTACTATATGGACCTGAAGAGGATCAATAATTCTCTGCAAAGCACCTGCTTCACTGGAGACGATTACAGGTTTTCAGGAAAGGACAGACTAACCTCCAGAGAGGCACATGAAATTTGCTTTTATAGGTAGATGAAGCTTGGTAGAATTTAAGGGTTTAAGGTTTTCAACTGCCTAACAATCTATCCATAAATCTTCATTCAATTTTCAGGTCCCACATGTTTCCCATCTCTGACATTTTAATGAAAGAAAGGCTGTGAAACTGAGAATTTAGTTTGAATATTCATCTGTAGATTAGACTTAGAGTTTAGTTTTTAGAAATCTTGATTCTAAAGCTATCGGGAAAAAAAAAAAGGTTTATTTTAGTATAGCCATAGTTCTCTTGTCCTCTGTGTCTAACTTGAGCTTAGAATTTAAAGGCCTGAGCTTATGATTCTCTTTCCCCAAGTTCTCTGTGCATAAGAAGTAAACCATTAACTCCATTATTCTCCTTTTTTTCAACTAAACTATTTTATGGTAGCAAATAGTTGTCCACACAAGGCCCGGCCATCTGTTAGCATCTGATTATAGGTGATAAAAATAATTCTTTTTGGCACTGTATGTTCTGTCTGGTTTACCAGTGAAAATAGGATTATGGATGCTTTTCAGTGCAATTGGATCAGATAACTAATTACACATTTCTATCTGTAAGGTTCTGTTTTCCAGACCTGCTTCCGATTCTGATAATGGTATCAGTCAGTGTTCTGTCAGAGAAGTAGGACCTCCATGAGTATTGTAGAATAAGGGATTCATTATAGGAATGGAATATTACATGATTATTGAAAAATATGGAAAAATAAGGTTTTTTTTTTTTTGAGGCCTTTCTGAGGAATTGGAGATTCAGAGAAAAGTCACTAACTAGAGCTTCTGTAGTGAGCCACATTCAGGGGCCAAACTTGGACCATAAAGGACTCATGATGGAGATCTGAAAGAAAATTTTAAGCAACTCTGTAGGTTTTGAAATAATCAACAGTTTTTTGCAGTTCTGACCAAATGTATTGGCATTTTGTTCACCGCTCATATATCTAAACTTCTTGGTATGTTGTCATCCACCTATTTTGGAAAGGAAGATGCCCTGTGTAAAAAAATATTTTTCAATTCCAATGCAAAAACAAAATTATATAAATATTTATTTAAAAGGAAATGAGTAACCACAGATCATTTTATTTTGCACTGATATTTACTTCATTTTTTTTCATGCTGAGCTTAATTTAAAAAATCTTATGTAGAGGAGCTGAATGCAATTTAATCAGCAGGAAATTGCATTTATTATGGAGAAAGTATTCAAAAACAAAGAAAAGGACTGCTGGGAGATTTTAATTCTACCCAGACAGCAAAGGTTAAAGATTCAATTTATACTCAACAGGAATGAAGCAACGAATAGAGGAGGCAGAGTGACTTAGTTAGCAAGACATTTTTGTGTTACAAATAGTCCTTGCAAAATGGTGAAATTTGTTTGAAACTGGGACTGAAAAATATCACAAAAGAGGGCATTGGGAAAAAATTATCTGAGTCTATTTTGCAGATAGGAAAATATACAGAGATAACTTTTAATACAGTTCTCAGATGTAAAAAAAAAATGCCATGGGAACAAAGAGAATTTAACTCTTTTGTCTATGGGAGATTGAGAAGAGTCTATCAAAGGCATAACATTGATTGGAACTTGGAGAATTAGTAGGCCTTTCCTTGCTGCAACTTAAGGAATAGATGGTGACATTCTAGCTATGAAGATCAGCATGTTCAACCTTGTGGGGGCTGTGGAAAGTTCAGGAATGTTCTGGGAAGAAGATAAAGTAAATTTTAGAATTATTGTCTGCTGTGCAATAAATGGTGATGGTCTGGGAGGTAGGCCAATGGTGATGAGATGGGGAGAAAAAATGAAAGTGTTGATTACATAATGATTGCTTAGGGCTATCTTGAAAATAACTTATATAAAACAAGCTAAGAGGATTGGATAGAGAAAAATCAACAAATAGATCCAAACTAGTAAAATGATCAAAATATATAATATTTTACAAAACTGTAGCAACAAATCACAGTATGGATTAGTGTTGGAAGGAAAAAAATTGCTGCAGAAGACACAGATCCCTCTGAAGCTTTTGGAAGAATGTAAAATTGTGAGGAAATATTAGAAAGATGGAGAGATAGATATTCAGAGACATTTAAAAAGAAAGGACCAAAGAAAATGGGAATGTTATGGCTTCCACAGTTACAGGGAAAGAAAGGACTAAAGAAAGAGAAGTTCAGAGTTAGAATGTATAGAAAAAGTAGAACCATAATTATGTAAGACAGAAAAATCAGAATCTAAACTAAAATTATATCATAAAAGCTTTATAGAATTTCAAGGTTAAGCATTTTGACCCTGAAAAGAAAGAAAAAAAGGATCAAATCGCTGGACCAATTTTTGGAAATATAGAAATGTCAAATATTAAGGAATAATTATTGTCTCTGAAGGAAATAGGGAAAGGAAGAGTAGGCAAGATTTTCCTATAACATTTATAAACCTAAGTGTATTTCAAAAGAAAGGCATAAATATTTGTAATAGAAGTGATTCCTTTTTCACTTTTATTTAAAAGAATAGTGTGGAGACAAATTCAACCACATTTTGAATAGTGTGCTCTCTGAACCTGTCCTTTAAATCTGACCAACTTGTTGATCCTTACTGTATTTTTTTCACCATAAGATCAAATTATATTGTGAACTCTGTTTAGGTATTTTCACTCAACCTTATTTTGTTTATTCTTTTTAATGCCATCAAATAGTCATCAAACTAACATTTTAATAATTCATAACATTTAATTTTTTATATGAATTATTACTTAACCTTTTCCCAATTGCTGGGCCTTTTGCTGTCTTTTATTTTTGCTATTGTAAAAAAAAAAAGCTGATGGACATAGAAATACAACAATCTAAGACAGTTTTCTTAGGGGAATTTGCTTGGAGTTATTAAATTGAAGGATTAAACATATTTAAGTCTCTGGAAATATGATGCCCAATAACCCACCCAAAATACATAACAGCTAGACACCTGTTAGCAGTGTGTGAGAAAGTCCCTATCATTAAATGCAGGTCAATGCTCAATTTTAACACTTAAAAAACATTTACCTATTTGAGACATAAAATTGGATATGTTATTGATTGCTTTGCTAGTAAAGTAGGTAACTTTTTAGTATGCTTATTTAACATTTGTATTGATTTTGTGCATGGTCCAATTTTCTACGAAAATTTAACTTCTAAAAGTTTTCTTTAATATAAACACCAGAGGTGTTGACACATCATTTTATGTACATCAGTTGCATAATATTTTTCAAATATACTGAGAAGTTTTCAATAGAGAGAAAAGTACATTTGGGTTTAAAATGTCTCTTTATTGAAAGAATTACTTAAATTTGAATAACAGATGAAATAAGTTAAGAAATAATGACTCACAAAGATTTAGAAAAAATTGTTTGTTATTGAACCAAATATATGTGGCATATAAATTGACTATAAAAATTGAATAATTATTATGGGTATATATTTTGATATATCTGTTAATATTCTTATTAGATAAACTGCAAATACAAAACACATTTTAGCAAAAATTAAGTTTAAAAACAAAACTTATTTCAATGCTATTTTTAATTTCCCAGACTAGTATTAGCAAGAAAAAAAATTAAAGTGATAAGAATAAAGTAAATATGTCATAAATTACTTTTCTAAAATAAGTGGAATCAACAGATATAATTCCATTCTTAAATTGGATTACTATGAAAGTATAAACTATTTAAAAGAACTTAAATATTGATATTAATAGAAGTACTGTAATGACTTCCAAAAAAACCACATGAAGATGAATTAAGAAATATATCATAGACATATCTCAAATGTATAACACAGAGCTTAAAAACAAATACCATGAGGGGATTATTTTCTAATATTTTTTTTTGCATTTGTTTCAATGACAATAAATGAGCCCCCTTTAAAAAAAAAAGCATGAAACTAGAAAAAAATATAAATTAAAATAAGCATATGTGCTTTAAATTTTCCAAGTACTAGAACAATGCTCATAGCTTGAATTTAAAATATTATGCTCCTCAAACATGTTAGGTACATTAAAAAAAAAAAATAGTAGAGCTCATGGGAAAAACAGGGTTAGAACTAGACCTGAAAACAAATGTACGCAGCTTTGCAAACAGACTCTAACAATGATCTAAAACATTCTAGAACAGATAAACTGACACTTTAAAATCACAATGAGAAAAATACATCATGTTTTTTATTCTAATTTTCTATATTTAATTTAAAAGTGTGCCTTTTAAAAAGAGAAACAACCAGACATTCATCTTCTAGTGAAATTACATTATTCAAGTCTATTCAAGACTCTACAACCATCGAGTGGTTTATAAGAATTACAGGAGATCTACATCAATAGATTTATGTGAGTCAACTTCTTGATAAGAACAAGTTTAGCAGAGTCATTAAGAAAATAGTTTGAGGCTTAGGGAACTGCGGTTTAGTATCAGGGCCCATCACTTACTAGTTGGTTGACCTTGGGCAAAGTGTCCTACCTCTCAAGTTTTCATTTTCCTCATTGATTCATGGGGCATTAACTACTCCTGTGATGATGAAAGTTAAGTGAGAATATATAAATAAAATTCTCATAGTACATAGCACGCAGCAAGTGTCTCCAAATGACAGCCTCTATTTTTTTTAGATGTGTTTAATATTTAAGCGACAAACAGTGCAATACATTTATTATTTTATTACAAAACAAGTAATCTAGTATTTCATGCTTTTTTTTTTAACTTACAGGAATTGAGAAATCCCTCTCCTCCAAATCACATTACAAACAATGAAGGAAAGAAATGGTTATTAGTGCTAATGGTGTTTATTTCTTGATTGTTTTTTCTTATGTGAAGCGTCTTGCTGGAGACATGACAGGACTCTAATCAAGTCTGAGTCTTTTAGGCATTTATTTTTGTTTCTGTTCTGGAACAGGAGCAGTGGAGACGGACAAAATAATATTCCTAACTCAGTTAATTATGTTTAGTTAATTAATCACAAGGTGCATAAATTTATCTCTGCACCATGATCCTAGAAGCCATGTAGTAGAAACTACACATTAAGAAAAGTGGGGGCAAAATACATTTGAAGATTTACCCAGACACATTTTGCTCTGATTTGATTTTAATAGAACAAGTCTTACGAGAATAAGGCCATAGTACTCTGTCTGTAAGTATAATTGTTTCTAACCATGAATAGGATGAATTTGATATATTTCATTATTTTTATAAATTAGAAAGAACTGTTTGGGCCTGGATGGAAATGCTGATGTCAGTGAACTCAACACATCTGTGTTCCGACCCACTGACCTTCAGACTGCGGGAACTATACTCTGCTGGCGCTCTTGGCATCTTTATGCCAGGTTTTCATTTAATTTTTGTACATTTGTTATAGACAGACATAGTATGCTTTCTCCAAATCTTGATATTTATCCTGTTTGTTTTCTATTCTTTTCCATAGCGTGGGTGGGAGTACAACCTGTAACACTGAATAGTATACCCATGATAGATAAATATTTTCGGCAGTTTACAAGAGGGTGAAAGGAAAGTAAAATACTATCAGTAAAACTCTCACAGTGGTTGGCATATAGGAAATGCTCTAAAATAATGGTCACTATTTTTTTAGATGCTTTTTAATATTTAAATGGCAAACGACACATTTAGTATTCTCACAAAACAAGTAATCTAACACTTCCTTGTTACAAAGAATTCAGGAATAATCAACTTCAAAGAGGAAATAAAGCAGAGACTTATAGGGAATTAAATTGACTTTTGCCTTTTCACTTTGATTAATGAAAACAGGGGTTTTTTTTTAGTTTGTTCTCCTGCTTACCTTTGTTTCATTAGCTATAACCATGCCTCATTGAAGTCTAGTCTTCGAAAAGATGAGATTAGTCCAGAAAGGGAAAGCTCATGAACAGATGTAACATTTTCTGACTGAATAAAAACCATTTTTCTATACAATAAACTTTGTGAATAAACCCACTATTTGTTGAGTACCTACAGCATGCTTATCTGTACCTTTGGCAATACATCTAATGCCAGTTCAGCTCTATACTGCTGAGGTATATGTTAATTAAGCAAAGGGAAATACAAATTTGGGTCAGGAGACACATTTTGGCCTTTCTTTTGGAGTTCTTTAGACTCTTTCAACGCAAACGGAGCAGCGAATATTTTCTACAAGACAAATATGTTGTCTCAATTGTGACCCAAGTTTTAAGTATCATTAATTTCCTTCAGGCTATTAAGTTGGCCTTTTCCAAAAGGAATAATTTATTCCAGTATGACTAATTTGTTTCTAATTAAGCTCATTAAATTACTAACATCTTAAACAGAGTTTAATAGGCGCTTGAACTGGCAGTTTTTCAAGTTCACTGTTAGTTGATTTTAAGTTAATGGACTATACTAAAAAAGTATATTGTTGCAGATTGAATTTAAATTTTTATTAGTGATTAATACTAAAAGGGACTTGCCTAACATCTCAGTTGTGCGACTTTGAGCGTGTTGTTTGACCTTTTAAACCTCACATTTCTTAAAAATATATTGGTGAATCTAATAGTATTCCCAAAATGGTAATTTTTAGTATTAAACCAAGTCAAATTATTTATGTAAAGTGCTTTGCACAGTGCCAAAATACGCACTCAATGTGTTATTGATGATGGTGAAAAAGTATCTTTAGCTGAATGCCTTTTTAACTTTTAGGTCATTTTCTGAGACAAATCTTACAATATTCTGAAAATAGGAGAGAAGCAAAGAAACAAATGAATGTTCTAGGAACACAGGAGCGTTTTTCCTTGAACAGCTCCAGGGTCTTTATTGTAAGAGACAGGGTAGGTAGATGTGGAATTTTATCATGAACATGATCCTATTTGAAGTGAGTTTCCTCCTCATATTCTTTACACATTTGAAAAGAAAACCTAACAACAATGGTAAAAATAGATCACAATCCAGATTCTAGTTACCATAGTAAAAAGAATATGGAAATCACTGGCTCACACATGAAAGCTTCTACTAGTAAATTATTCTACTTTTTGCTTTAGTAAGGATTAATCTTGCCATTTTTACTTATTGTTGCAAATTTTTCTTTCTCCTATATTCCACAGTAGAATTAAACCTTCAAGCTCCAGTGAAAGTGGCTGAAATTTCATTATTTTTATGTCTCATCAAATTATTTACCTTGCCAGGACTTCACCACCCACTCTTCTTGAATTTCAATTCAAATTTATTTTAAAGAACAAATGTGTTTCCCCTGTTGACGAGGAAAGAATGTTAGCAGGGAAACATAGAAGATAAAAAATGAAAAACTCATTAGAAGAAGAACATGTTTTGTAATGCCCTTTAGGATGTGACAGATTTGATGGGAAGCACTAATGGAATATACAAGCATGTAAATTCAGTCTGTAGAATTTACAGGCTGCTTCCCCAAGGATTCTTAAACTATGGCACCACATTTGTCTTACCTCTGTCAGGAAATTTACTTGCAAATATTTTAAATACTTACATTAGTTTTAAGACAGCTTTTACACACACACACACACACACACACGCGTAATGTGTATATATATATTCTTTTTTTTTTTTTTTTTGAGGCTAGGGAATGTTTTCTATTTTATTTATTTTTGGTCTCACCCTGAAGCAAATTGAGGATGGCATGCCTGGATCCGATGCAAAGGTATAAATTAAGCATGCAGTCCATGTTCTCACCTTTCTATTTCACTTTTCTTCTGCTTTCTGCTCCACCCCCCCATACCTAACCACCACCACCACCTGCTTAAAGGACATCTCAGAAAGCAATCTAAAAATTATTAATCGAGGAGATTTTATAGTACAGGCACTTGGAAGGTGTGAGTCATTAGTGTGATGTCACATAATAATTTAATATTGTATAATATGTAATATTTATGTTACATAATTATAATATTTTGTAAGATTATAATATGCTAAATGTAATCAGTCAACTTTTGATATAAAATTATAGTAATTATATTTTTATGCAAATTTATTAAATTATAATGTATTACAGCTTGAAGTTATCAAGGAGGATGTGAGAAATAGTGTCAAGAAAATGGTCTCTGGATTCCAAGGGACCTGGGACAAATCTGTTCTTCTTGACTTAGCCACCTTGTTGTATTACCCTACAAAGTTCAGCTGGAAACTGTAAAGTGTCAATAATGACATTTATTACATAGGATTAAAAAGAACAAGGGGTGTAAATCACCCCTCCTTTGAGAAAATGGCAAAATCTAGAGATTGTCTTCCTGGTTCTATCTGTAGATTTTAGAACAGTGACAACTGAGTCATCACTAGTGATATAACCATATGAATATTACATTACTCTAGGCCACAGTGAGGGCCCTAGCAAGGGTCTTCACATTACAATACAGATTCTATTCATTGTTGGGGGAAAAGGAATATAAGTAACAGGGGAACTTAAACACACATGTGGACCTCTGCCTTATCAAATATCCCACTAAAAAAAGCAACACAGGAATGAAAAAGGAATGAACCCCAAGTTAAAAAGCGCAGGAGAGGAGATCATGGCAAACGAGAAACATCAATACACTTTCAGATTGGAGGGGAGATTTTTTAACAGTAAGAAGCTTCGAGAGCTGAGAAACCTGAAATCCAGGGTCGGCAGAACATAATGGCATTTAGAAATGAGATGAATGACAGGGCAGAATCCTTAAAGGCTAAGGAACAAATAGCTCCAGAAATCTTAGGATCTAGGGGCAAGCGGTAGGGCAAAAATGAGAATGACTGTTGTGCATCTCCTTAAGAAACCCCCTTAGAATTCTCAGAAGATTTTTTTTGTCTGTGCTTTAGACAACTACCCATTCACCCATAACGGCAGAACACTTACTCTATGTAATTATAACTAGAGAGAATAAAGACCCAGTGCAAGATGAAGACTAATATCTTATTAAAAACAGAAATTAGATTGAAGTTTATATACTTTAGATCCCTTTTACTTTTTCACTTCTTAATAATATTGAAACTGAATGAAATTCTCTGGAAAAATTGAATGGCCCAGGCCCAAGAAAAATATCAACAGAGATTGCTTTTGAGCAGAAGTCCAACAAAAGTATTTGGGTCCTTGCTCAGTGTCCTTCCGTTAAGCCCACCACTTGAAATGCTTTCCCTCACTACATAGAAATTGTAACTAGCTTTTTAGTGCCCAAGAAAGAAAAGAAAACTAAAGAGACAGAGACAACTACTGAAAAAGAATGCATCAGAGACATGATATCTTCTGGGAGAATAAAGGACAATCTTGAATCCATAAAATACTAGATATTCTTTCTTTCTTTTTTTTTTTGGAAAAAAAAATGAGGTCTAAAATATTACCCCCATAATATGTACAAACATAGGGAAAAAATGCAAATCTTTCAGAAAAAACACAAAACATACAAAATAAATGCAGAAGAAGAACAAAATTTGAAGATTAGTCCAAGTGGACCCAAAATCCAAATAATAGAAATTCCAGAATGAGAAACAGGATTTTTTCCATGGAGGAACTGTGCCTCACCTCGGCCTTCTCTACCATCATCATTGCAGAGTGGGCCCCTACCATGCAGAAAATAAGTGACTTTCTGAAACACTCTCACTCCATTATCAGCCTCCGAGGCAGCAACGGTGCACTGGTGTTTTGGGTTACCCTTCTCCTAACAGGTATCAAGAGTGAACCCCAACATAAGGGAGGGACTTCTACTCCCATCAGTGTGGGTCAGCAGGGTTTTATAAAGTGGGACTAAACCTGAGCTTCCATAGATCTCATTGCCTCCATCGACAGGAATCAACAAGAGCTTCAGAATCTACTCTCCCCCTTATACCCAAATCAGAGCCTTCCCCACTATTATCTGTCTTGAACTTATAAGGATTTATAAATATTATTACATTAATTTTTCCTTTGTATCTTTATCACTTTTTGATCATCTCTTATCTCTTACCCCAATGCCAAGAAAGTTCTGCTATGCCCCGTTCTGCTCCTTTTTTAAAAATCTCTTTACAAATTCTGAAACATTTTTCACTGTATTCCCTGGCTATAATGGCTCATTATTGGCTAAATCTCATGTATGCTCTTGCTGTATGCTACCTCTATGCTACCTGCTCTCTATGTATGATTCTCTCAACTTCTTGCTTTAATAGAAATCTAGATCTCCTCTGATGATCTCACTTTCCTTGCAGCCCTCTCAAGTGGTGACTTGTATCCTACCTGTGGCCATAGGTTGAAGAAATGTCCTCATTATTCTTCATGGTTGGTTTTAAACCACTCTTCTTCCTTCCTTCCTAAAATTGTATTTCTTTGACTATCATCTCATTGAATTGTATCATTAACATTGTTGCTATCACCTAAGAGCCCTTTGTCTTATTTTTCTTTATTTTTTGATGATTTATATTTTTGCTCAAGATCATTACTCCTGATTTTCTTCCTATTTATTTGAAGACACATCCAGATGATACTTCCAACACCCTGACCTCTTACTTTCTAGGACTTCTTCAATAATCTCCTTCATCTAACTCTAACTTGAGTGAGTGGCATATCCTGACAATAACTGAGATCTCCTTATAATTTCAGTTTTATACAATTCTTGCTGCCCACCACCACCTTTCACTTTATCTGATTTATCCCTACAATCATGCTACCTGATCAGAACTTCCAATTCATTGATACTTCTTCATTTTTATCTCTTAACATTCTCTCTTTAATCACCTTGAATTTTCTGGTCAACCATTATAATCATTCTCTTGCCTATAAGCTTACTGCCTTGTCTCCATTCTGTTCCATGAACCTTGCCTGATGAATCTCAACCATGACTATATCAAACTTGCTGCCTACACCAAGCCTCTGAATGTAGCTGGTGATAAATTCACAACTTTATTGTTCTCATTTTAAATCAGAACCAAAAACTTCAGCTTATCCTTAACACTGGTCAGTAATCATACCATATAACTCTAGTGTAGTATAGTTCATTCATTATCCCACTCTCTTATAAAACATTTCATAACTTCCCTGACCTCTGAACTTCTAACATCTCCTCCCTCATCTTTATTCACAGATGATCACTTGGCCTCCTACTTATCTTAAAAAATTGAAACGATTAGTAGAAAATTTCTACAGATTACCAACTTTATTATTCTTTCATATCTTATGTTCAGTGGTTCTATATGGTTTCTAATTCATTCAACAGCTTTATTAACCACCTCCTAGTAAGCAAGAGCATAAGCATACGAACATGAACAAGCATGCTTCTTGTCTTCATAGAGTTCACAGTTTCATTGTTGGGTCCAGTGGTCTTCTGAGAAGGTGAGATTCAATCATCTTTCTATCAGAGGACAGATAACTTTTTTACCATTGCTCGTTATTTACTCAAATCTTAAAACTAGTAAACTCTCTTTTTAGCTTTTATCCACCTGACATTGGAGAGGAAAATTAAATGGAGCATAATTATTTAAATTAGAAAGTATCAAACTCATTTTATAATCATAAAGAAAAAAAAGTGTGGCACTGTTAATTACCGTAAATGATTAAGATTGTTGATTGAGAGAAGAGTGCCTACACTTAAGGGCTGGCTGGTCCCATGATGATGGCATAGTGCCATCTGCTGGATACCAATTCTGGCTCAAGATGTGATCTACTTGGAAAAAAAAAAACAACTTTGAGTTGTGTAATTGTATTGACAATTCACCTTCCTAAATCATTTCTGATTTCAAAACTACTCAAAGATTTAACCTTGTCCAAATCAGCAAAGTGATTCAATCCGAGGGAAGCAAACCAATGTCTCAAAATAAATCATACGAACATGATTTTGAGAGCTGGAAGAGACTTCAGAGCTCATCTGGACCAAATTATTTGGCCATGTTACAGATAATAAAACCGAAGTCCAGAGACACCTCATATGACTTTCAAAGATCATATTAAGAATATAGGATGGAGCTGGATCTAGGTCTCAATCCGTTACTTTTCTTCTATATCTATATTTTATTTCTTATTTTCCACAGTTAGCTGGCTGATTATATATCAGGTGTTACATTATATTATATATTATGTTATGTTAATTATATTAATATTATACAACAAAATTTTTAATGGATGGCGAGAAGTGCTCTAATCCAATTTTCTTTTTCATTTTACTGATGATAATTACCCAAGAACACATTCACATTTTCTGACTCAGAGTCCAGTCCTCTTTCCTTTTCTTAAATGTTGTGTTAAAAGATTATCTAGAACACGAAGATTTCTGAGAAACAATAAAACTAAAAAAAAAGCATATTAAATCACATAACTTGAATTTCATATTACTTATAATAGCATTATTTTTAGTTTTTTTTTTAATAACAATTTTTCATTGTTCTGAAGGCCTATGTTATCTCACAAAAGCCAGAATATTATAAGTTTAGTTCTCTATTAATGGCTGGAAAAATTGCCTCTTGCTGTTGTGAAACCATGTTATAGTTACATTAAGCGACAAACAGATGCTTCTGTACTTTGTTTAAGGAGCAAGTTAATGAGATACTTGGAAATTTGGAAATATGCAATTAGATATTTATCTCTCTTACTAGATTTTACTGGTAAATAGACTAATGGAAATACATTCAGATGCTCTTTGAAGATATGTATTTTAGGAGGCAATAAACATTAGCAAAAGAAAAAGGAATGGGTAATAACCATATATTTTAAAGTAATATGTTTATCGCAGTCAATAATTATAAAACATATATTTTTATTACTTTATACCATATAAATTTAATTTCAAAACCAGCAACATAAATTTATTTCACAATCATTTTTGAATTTTCATCACTCATTGATACCTGCCATCAATGCTAGGTGCTGCCATTACAGAAATAAAAGTGTCCAGAAAACTCACCATGTAGGGATGTAGCAGTATGCTGACCATAGGAGATCCTTTGGTGTTTTAAGATTATGGAAATATCCCTCCTAATCCTCGGTAAGAATTCTTTCCTGCTTCTTCTTCTATATATCTCTGTTTCATCGAATATAATGGGCCATCCCTAGACCTTCAGTATGTGTTTGAGGTCCTTCTGCAACATTGGCTTACCTCCAGCTATTGTTTATTTTGTGGGAGTAGTGACTTACAAAGGTTGCTTTCTCTAGATAGTTCTGGATATTGGTAATTGTACTAATAGTTGGCTTTTCTTCTATAACATAGCTATTTTTATCTCCTATAATGTTCTTTCAAGAGTCACTGTGATGCAGGTACTCATTTAATCCATTAACTAGAGGCTCTACAAATACTTTTTTTGTGCCAGTTCTAAGACTAGATGTGTCTTTAACCAATCTTTTGGTTTAAGTCTCTTTTAAAATTTAAATTTCTTAAAGTTCTTCAATGGTCACTTGTCAATAACTCCCACACACCTTGCAGTTACAAAGTAAAACTGAATTAAAAAGGGAGGTAGACTCAATATTAAAGACTAAGGTAAGGAATCCTGCTAAAATGCACAGAAAACTGCTTTAAAGTATGAAATATTGAAATAATAATTTCCTGGGTACACTTTTGTATTTTATTGCTAAGTTGAGATCCTGATAGAATGCCTCTTGACTGGCAATGGAGATTAATATTTAAATAACAAGTAAAGACAGCAATCAAGAGTTTTACGGAATTGTATCCTTGTGAAGCAGACTGTTTAAGGCATCCTCTGACAGTATTTATAACATTGAACTGTTAAACAAAAAGTAACTCTTTAGATTATATGCAGAGGATTCTTCAACATAAGAGGCAGTGTAGTGTAGAGTTAAAAGAACAAATTTTGAAGGAAAAGTCCTAGATTTGGTTCTGAGCTCTTATAATCTCTAGCTGTGTGATCTGAATTATTCTGTACCTCATTTTCTCCATCAGTAAAATTTCAATAGTAATAATTCATACTTCCTAGCATTCTTATGAAGTTGAAATGTTATTTTATAGATATCACTTACCTCAATGCTTAGCATGTGGTAATGACTATAGGACAGGAAACTAAGCTATTATTATCAATAGGATGAATCAAAATCCCCAATAGAATTATTTCATTTTATTCACCCTCAAAATTTTGCATCTATATAGACTTCAGTAGCAGTAAATGTTGCTACAATTAATCTGATTTCAAAAGCCAACAACAGCAGCAAAACAAAAACACAGGAGTAAATATCAATGATCCTAAAATCAGAAAACTTTGAATATTATTTCTGCTTGTGTATGACTTTCAGTAAGTCATTTAACATACCTTAGTAAAATAGCTCAAAAACATTGATCTCTATAAATGGGATGCTCTAAGTATAAAATTATATGATAAATATAAAATGTTATAAAATGAATTCATCACTATAGAAAATGCAAATACTATTATTATGACTATACAAATATTATTGCCTTCGTGGGAACATGTAGAAATTCATAGTTCACATAATGAGATCACTCATTTAAAATATTATTTCTACTGTCATTTAAAAATCGTGTGTCTTGCAGTTGAAGATAGTGAATGGATATTTTCATTCTATTTCTCCCAAATTCAATTGAAATGAAAATGAAATATTTATAAAGAAATAGATTCATAGCAATCTGAGAATGGGACAAAGGTCATTAGCAACCCAGAGCTTTTAAAAAATTTCTGGAAGATAGAGAACAGATGGGATCATAATGACAGCATAAAGCTAAGGCAGCAATGTGGAGCAAATACAGAGAATGGCTACATTGCACATAGAGGCTCTTTCTCATTCTATTAGTCTATGAAGAGATTCAAACCCTGGATAAGAAGGCACTCAAGATTGGAGTGAAAAATGGAGATATAATCATGGTAATTAATCAAAGAATTAACAACAGAAACACTGCCAAAGTCTCTGCCCTCCCCAACACATGCATGCAGCTCAGTCATTTTTTTTCTCAAGTTAAACTGGAAAAATAGTCTCAAAAGCAAGTTTCTCAAATTATGGTCTGTTAACCACCTGCATTACAGTTGCATGATGGACTTATTAAAATTCAGATAACTGATTCCACTCCAGATCTACTTAATTTAAATTCTGAGGCAGGACATGAGAATGTATTTGAAACAAATTTCTCAAGTGATTTTTCTTTTGCTCACTATATTCTAAGGAACATTACACTGAAGAAATTGAACCACCTGACGGAAAGGCCAGATTTCCTTTAATATGTGTTAAAAGCCTATAGATTTCTTATTGTGACCACAATGTTAACCTACCATCTGAAAAAAAATTTGACAAGTTTTTCAGATGTTGGACATCAGGTAAGTGACCCAGTGGAGCCCCGTAATCTTTCTGAGAAGAGAAGATACACCTCCCTGCTCTGCCATTGGTAAACTGAGGCAATTGTATGATTTACCCCATTAATCTCTCTCAGCGATCCTGCACTACCCAATGTCCAATGTCTGAAAAACTTGTCAAACTTTTTTTCAGATGATAGGTTAACACTTTTTTCAGGTGCTATCTATCATTTATGGCAAATAATCACCTGAAAAAAATGATCAACATCATTAATCAAAAGGGAAATGCAAATTAAAACCACAATAACATAGTACTACACAGTCAGAGAATGGCTACTGTTGAGGTTACCAAGTCTTGGTGAAGATGTCAAGCAAGAGGCTCTCGTACATAGCTGGCGATAATGTGAAATACACAACCACTTTGGAAAGCAGCTTGGCCATTTAATTTAAATGAAATAAATTTAAATAAATTTCCACCCACTATATGACCCAGTCATTCCACTCCTATGATTTTGCTTCAAAGAAAAGATAACTTTAAGAAACCCAATGTTCATCAGTGAGAAAGTGGAAATAAAGAAATTGTGAGATAGCCATGTGATGGAATACTACTCAGCAGACAAGAAATGGATTATGGGTAAATGCAACAAAATGGATGGAACTCACAATAATTATGTTGAGTAAAAGAAGCAAGACAAAAAGAGTACAAACTATATGATTCCATTTACATAAAATTTTAGAAAATAAAAACCAATCCACAGTGTCAGGAAGCCTATTAATGATTGCCTGGGGCTGGGGTGGGGCAGGAGAGAATTACAAAGGGGCCATGTGAAAACTACTGAGGTTGGTTGATATATTCGTTATCTTGATTGTGGTAATAGTGTCCATGGTGTATTGATATGTCAAAAGTTATCAAATTTTGACTTGTATATGTAGTTTATTGTATTTCTTCCTAGGTTTTCTCATTAGAAACATTGCATCCATCCCTGAACAGCTGGGAATATTGGTTGCCAAAAGGTCACTTCTATATTTTTCTCAGGGAATTGCTGTCAGAGGCAGAGAAATGTATCGCCCAAAACTATCCCCTGGGAGATGGCGACATGGGGATAATCACTGATACAGAAATATAATGTCTCGCCCATCTTGCTTCAGTTTGAGACTACTTTGGAGGTCAGTCCAAGTGCCATAGCTCCCTATAGGATCAACTAAGGGCCCATTTGGAATGACACCAAGGGGCAGATTTTCTCTGGGCCCAATCCTTGCTTTTTCACTTTCTTAGAGTCCCCCTGCTGAGACCACTTCTCAGTACACCTTCTGCATGAAACGCCACACCTCAGAGTCTCTTACCATGGAAACCAAACCAAAATATTTAGTCCCAGGTTTGGTGTAAGAGACAGATTAAATGGAATTTCAGTGCTGAGTCTTGTATCAGCTGAATGGCAATTATTGGTGGAAAATAATTATTGCTGGGTAGCCTTGGCATAGTGTCAGGGATAATAGCTGGGATAAACTGGCTGATGCTCAGTATTTTTGGTGCTTGAGAAGCATGATGGAAAAGATAATTGTAAGGACTATGGAATTGGAAAGCAATCGTTGAGTACATTTGATTAATGGATTTATTGGACAATGATGATGATTCACTGCTGATCCAAGGCAATATATAAAAGCCATAGAGTCTCTTTACAGTTCTTAAGAAAAACCTCCTGCATCATGAGCAGACGCTTATGGAAAGAGCAGGCTTTATCATAGGGTGGCAGAGATTCAAAGAAGTTTCCATTCTTAGCACTGTAAGGACTTCTATGCTAAAATTACATCTAATAGGATGGAGTGGGCCCTATGACTTTGGATGGGGATACTTGTGTGTATGTAGAACCCTTTGAACCCATTAGGCTTGCATAGGTGACCCATTAGGACCCCATTAGAGGATCATGGCCTCACTTGCTTAAAGATTATACAGATACCTCAAATATGTCTAGCATCTGTCAAGACTGTGCATTCCCTCTATGAATCAACTTTATAGTGAAAGAAATGTCAACAAAGAGTAACAGAAATATGGAATGGGTAATGAGAGAAGAGGACGATCATTGTTTATGACCTTGAGTTAACTGCAGCAGTAGAGGCTGTACTTATGTCACTAAAGCTTTTCTTGTAAGTTCCTCAGTGTTAGAGGAGGTCATGGAGAAAGCAGGACTACTGGTAGAACTGAAAGATGGACCCAGGCCATCCAAAGCCCTTCCCCCATCCCCTGTTCTTGGAATGTGTTCTCTGCTTGCCTTCCCTGCATTAGAAGCTGCCCCAAGGACATGGCCTTGAGATAGTAAGTTGTTATTAAGACCATTTGGATGGTATACATGACTGAACCTAGTTAAGGCCTCTACATAAACTTTTAAAATTCTGGCAAAGATTTACTCCTTTTGCAGCCACCCTAGGCAAGCCACTGTGTAAGTCCCCTTTCTTATTAATCCTTCCACCTACCAATCTGGAGGGGTCTGCCTCTTTCTTTGATCTCTCCTTGCCCTCAGTGTATAGCAGTTGGTTTTAGATTATACCTGGAACCAACATCCAGGATACTAGACTCAGTATTCTTTAGAAGGTGTTTTCCAATGTAAGAAACTTGCTATAAAAAGCAAGTAAGGCTAAAAGACACAAACAATTGGCCTATTGGATACTGTGGTGTCATAAACAGATCCTCTCTTAGCACTGACACATCTATCCCCCAAATGCTGAAAATATCTGGGACTCATGGCTCACTGCCGAATCTCCACTAGAGATTTCTCAAGGGAACTGCCTTATCCAAGGTAACAGCCTTATTCTAGGGGCAGTCAGTGGCTAATGACTGACTTCAGATATACAAGTTCCTCTTCCTTTGCCTCAAGATGAGACACCTCTTAAGGGCCATCGAAGCTCTACAGCTCCCTGTAGGATCAGCTGATGTGCCATTTGCCACTTGCTGTGAATTGGCTTCTATCTCTGCTTAGGGCAACCATGCTCATTTTCTTCCTGCTGTGTCTCCCAGGAGCATTCCCCGTTGGCTGTCTGCATGTGCCTTCCCATCTCAGAGTCTTTTTCCAAGGAATTCAATTCAAAGCCTGGCCATGTGACAGTTAAACTGTCCTCTTTCCACATACAGTGTTCACCATCAGCTTTTCAATTCAGGAGGTCTACTGGGGAAACAAGAAACAGGCTGACATAACAGAAACAAAACTGGCCTGAGCCATCTGTATACAGCAACCAAGGACTTCATTCATGAGCATGGTTGATACTCAAAGATTACCAGACTTTTAAAGGAGAGAAACAGCACAAAAAGTAAGACCGATGAATAAACAAGGTAATTATTCCTTGAGGGAAGAGAGCTAATCTGTCAAGAGAAGAGGAGCTAAAGAATCTAATTGGTATTCTTGATCTAAATGTGATCTGTGTTTTAATCAGCCTTTCACTTGATTACCACTGAGATAAAGCAACTTTTATAGTCTTATAGGCCATTTGTGTGTTCTCTTCTGTGACTCCCTTGTACATATTGTTCGGTAATGTGTTGGCTGTGCTATGTATATTTAATTACCCCAGAGAAAGGTTGTCATGTTTTTTTTTTTTTTCCTTGTTTAACTTTAGAGCTCACTCGATTCCTCTCTCTCTCTCCCTCTTTCTCTTTCTCTCTTTCCTGTATCCTGAACCAGTCCCTCACCCCAGGACAATATTCTAAGGACTATATTTTTTATGTTACCATAATATATGAATAACTTTTGACTAGTTTTGATGGAAAGAGAGGTTTTCTATTGGAGTCTCAGCTAAAAACAGCTCCCCAGTGGACAGAAACAATAATTCAGGACTCTCTCTGTGAATTTATTAAATGTCCTCCCCTGACGGTTCTAGCTGAGGTTCTCTGTACATTACCATTTCATAATAAATATCGGTGCATGTGCTACGCGTGCCCTAAGATGTTCTTCACTAGAAACACATGAGTCTATCAGTGGTGTTTAAAAGGAGGAGGGGTGGGCATTTGTATAGAGTACGCAGTCTCTGGATTGTTAGACAATTTATTCATAGTCATTTTGGTACAAAGAATGCGCAATATAATCGTGACTATCAAATATTTTATCTCCAATCCCATACTCAGGAATAAGAGAAACATTTCACATCTCTAGAAAGGATGGCTCCCTACAATTCACCTAATCATTCTTCATTCAATACCACTGGAGAGGCTATTTACATAATGTGGCAATTAAGAGATCAGTCTCTCTAGCTTGTCAGCCTGCCTTTGAATCCCTGCTGTGTCCTTCTAGGCAAATCACTTAAGCCTACGAACCTCAGCTTCTTTGTCTGTGAAAGGGGATAACAGTAATGTCTGTTTCATAGGGTAGCTGTTTGGATTAAATTTGTGAAAATAGTGCCCAGGACACAGTAATTAATCTGTGAGGGTATATTGTTATCTTCTTTAAGATTGCTAACAAATTGAGATAAATAGATGGATATTCAAATAATTTTAAAAGCTGTTTAGAAAAAATGTTTAATTTTAGTGTACATTAAAGGGAGGTGATATAAAGTTTAGTAGTGATAAAGTTCATAGAAACTTCATTTAGTTTTATTTATCTTGTGAGTATAGACAAATCATAGCTAACACACTGAAAAATAGCTCTTAAATCTTTATACTTGTAAACTGCATCATTCCAATTATTTTAAACACATTTAAGTAATATATTTTCTAACAGTCTCTCAGATGGATGTATATATTAAGATATTCTTTGTTGTCTAAGGTTTTTTACTATGGAATAGTGTACAGAGCTAAATAATGCTGTCTCTATATTTATAGTCTGTGATTTAAGCAAAATCTAAATATGACTCAATGCTTCTGTTAAACCAAATTTAAAACCAGATCTAGACTTCAATATATTTTTAAAGATACTACTTTACCTAGGGAAATTTATTATTCTAAATTCTTTGTTTCACTTGTTAGAATTGTTTTAAGTGCTACTTTGTATATGATATATACTACATATCTATGATGTTTTATCTGGAAATATTTTATGGTTTCATTCATATAGAAGAAAGTAGTTGAAACTAGTGGTTTTTCTTTTAATTTCATATAGAAATGTCAACCTTTGGGGACAGCTCTTTGATTTGAGACTGGCCTCTTGTTTGCAGCACTTAATGTCAGTGAAAGCCCTGATTTCCTTTTGTTTGTGGTTTGTCTGAATCTTTAGTTTAGGGTTTTTGGTTTTCTGACTACTGTGTTGGTTTCTTTGTTGCTCTTCCGTTTTCTAAAATATACCTTTTATTTGTATTATGTTTCACTTTATTTTCTTTAGCTCCTCATATATTTTCAGAATTCTAAAAAATGGCTATTTGGGATATTCACATCCACTCTTTTTTTGTGAGGTTTTATTGAAGCCAGATTCAAGGATGGTAAACCAGCTGCTCCAGACATCTGCATTCATAAACATTTGGAAAAAATTAGATGAAAAACAACCTTTGAAATGAATCTACTATTATTTTCCTCCAGTTTCTGTCTTCTCACAACTTTTCAATAAGCCCATTCCTCAGAAAAATACCCTTTGAAACAAACTTCCTGAACCTGTACTCATTGAGCTATTCTCCATGATGCCTACTCCAAAGACCAGGTTGGCCACACTTCCCTTCCCTACTCATTATGTTCCCATGAATCTTATTTCCGACTCACCACTGGCTGGTTAGTGGAGGAGAGAAAAGAAAGGTGGTTGACTTTCAGGGGAAAGAAGAAGCAAGGGATGAAAGAAATCTCTGAGGAAAGTCAGAAATGTCTTGATTATATAGGTATTTACACTGGGGAGAAAAGTTTAAGAGAAAGGTAGCATTATTAACATAGGCTTAATTGCATTGGTAAAGGCTTGAATGAGAGTACAAGCTGAAGAATCTTTGCTGTAGTGACAGACTGAGGGCTAATGGAATGGAGGGCATAGGACAAAGGGGGATGGCAGTGTTTGTTTTACTAGACAATTTTGTATTATGTAGTTTTTATATAGGGGGATAATGGTATTTCTGCTTGCCACCTACTTCATTGTCTTGTCTTCTCTTCTTTCATACAGAAAGAATTATTGTCTTTGACACAGAATTTACCAATATTGCCTATGCTGCATATTCTGTTGTTTAGGGTCTTAGTGCATTGCAAGGTCAGTGCAGAAGGATGGTTATAATTCCTTATTTATCATATCTGGTTAGCATATCAACTGAGGTGGTCTGGCTTTGAGGTAGATTGGCTAATGTGCCTTATCCTTCCTCCTACCTTGAATTCCTTATTACATGTGGCCAATCAGAGGCTATTAATAATGTCCTAAGAATTATATGTGGGTTTTAGTGGGAAGCAAAGGCCTTACTTAACATTCTGGTTCAAAGTGCATACTAATATTGTAGTCCTAACATTATTCCAGATAATTATATATGTGTGCTTTGATTTCTATTTATGTTACTTTGGTATACATCCTTTATAAAGCCCATTCAGATGATAGTTAATAAGCAGGCCCCAAACTGAAATGTTCCTGTGTTTATAGCTTCCTTAGATGATACTTTCAAAAAATCAGCCTTTATTTCTAAGACTTTATGCAAGTCATTACATTTGAAAACATTCCTTTATAATTGTATCAAAAAGCTTTAGTTCATACGTGCCAAAATTGTTTTCTTTTTCTTTTATGTTTCTGTGATGTTTAAGCATATGCTTAGTTGGAGACTGCATTATTCCTTGAATCCATAAATGTTCAACGGCATCTTTGTGGGGAGTAAAAGCAACTCTGTCATATGCATGTATTTAGTTCCAACCAGAGAGAGAAAGAACATTTTCAGTTGATTAAAATTATACTCTTTGCTTTTCAGAAAATCTGCGGGAGTAATTATGAGAAGATAGCCTAATTATCTAAGCCACTAAATGCATTTTCAATGTGAATTAGCAGAGAAGTCATTATTTATTTCTTTTAAATATTGTGATGCATTTATAAAGCAAACATATACAAAAAATGTTTATTAAAAATAGTTGGGCAGTAGAGTAAAGAAGCAGTATGTAGGGGTTGAAGGTACCGGTGATGCTTTGATTCTTAATCTGCTTGGTTTTATTATCTAAATATGTTATGGACTCTGGGGTATAAGGAGTGATATTATTGGTCCCTTCTAATATAATCTCAACACAGTTCTTTCAAGAACTTTCACTGTGAAAGAAATAAGAGGGGAAGATAGAGTGATAGTGGCTGAATTGGTTCAGGACAGTATTCCCCAAGATGTGCTAATTTCACACATGGATTATTTTGAGCTGAGCGCAATTTAGACCCTGTGAGCTCAAGAGAAGCTTTACCTCACCTTTAAAAATTTTTAATTAAGGGCCTTGCCCATAAGGATTATTACCAGAAATTGCTCTTTCTGATCTGTCTACATGGCAGGCTGAACATCTCAATATTTAACATCTCTTCTTATCACCCTATGAGTCACCTTCCTCTCCTGTGAAGCTTCAGGTGCCACACCATTATTCCTTAGCTCAGGATTATATATATATATATATATATATATATATATATATATATATATATATATATATAATTTCACCTTTCTATCTCTGAACCTCTCATGTATGTGGGGTTCCCATGCACACATTTGTAATTAAATTTGGTTATTTTCTCTTGTTAATCTAACTCATGTTGATTTAATTATCAGACCAGCTGAAAGAACCTGTAAGGGTAAAGAAAAATTTGTTCCTCCCCCACAGTTGGCATAGTCAGCAAGATACTTCACTGGATGGGCACTACTCACCCCGAAGCTGCTCTGGTAGAAAGATCCTGGGACCTCTAACATGAGCTGGCAAAAGGTAAAAATTCTTGCCAAGTCAGACTCCAGATCTTCACAGTGGAAGCAGAGTGGTACGTCATTTTGTTTTGTTCTGTTTTGTTTTATTCTTTTCCAAATTTAGATTAACAGGAGAAAATATTTGTGGAACTACTAATTCCTCAGACTTAGTGGCTCTTGGTTATTTGGTATGAAAACTCATGGGTTTTGTTAATTCTTTTATTCCCAACAATCAAAACTTTAATAATTATTAATCAATAGGTTATAACATGTTCAGGAAGCCCTTGAGGCATTTAATTAGATGCTGTCAGGATTCTGACAATCATGCTCATATTTAAAGTAATTTAGTTATTTTTATTAGAACTTTGCTTGGACAAAGGGTAGTAAGTCTGCAAAAATCTAAGTTACCTTTTGTCTACCCACAGGTATAAGATTGCATGAATGATATAGAGATGCTGAAAATATAAACTGACAGAGATTACTTACTCTTTTGATGAACTTTGACCCATGGGAAAAAATTTAGTAGTTTCACAAAAGGTCTTGGGAGATTTCTAATATTGCCAGATGGTGGAGAACTGAGCACTTTGATAGAATCATTGAGCTGCTGATGGCTTGCCTGTCTACTTGATAGTGATGCCTTTTCTATGACTTGGTGTAGTTATCTTCTGCTAATGCTATTTATTCATTGATCTACATTAATAAATGTATGTATTTTTTCTTGGTATTGTTGACATTTTTTATTTTGTTAATAAAATAATCTTTGGTTTTATGACATCTGTTCAGATGGGAGAAGAAAAATGATCAATGAGTATAAATGGAAGAGAAAGAAAGAGAGAAAAATAATGTAAAACAGAAATCATTGGTGGAATTTTGAGGGGTGGGAGCACAAAAAGTTGAGAACATAAATGAATGAATGAATAACCAAAGAGAAGGTAAAGATGTTTGCGTTTTATGGTAGATACTTTAAGAGCAAATATATTTGGAAAGAAAAAATACTTAAACAGTTACTAACATTGGTTCAATAAAACTTTGCTCTTATTGTCAAAACAAAATTCATAACTGCTCACTCACATATAATATTTTGTCTAAGAAATATATTCTCAAATAAAAGAACTATTGATTGATCTTATTTTCCCCATGACATCCCTATTATATAGGGGGAAGTAATCACATGGTAGATTTATTTGGGGCAAGCTTAATCAATCATCTGGTGTTCTCTAGCCTTTGCCTTGCAAGAAAAATGATAGCATTACAAGAAAAATAACATGTCAGAGATGTGGCATACAGGGAGTGAGTCAGATAACATTACTTAGTCTCATTTCCTTTTAGACAAGTCTATTTTGTGTATAAAAGCAGTGTGAAATTACTCCCATTGGTTGACATGAGGAAGGCCATTGCTGTTATTAAAATTCACAGCAGTAACAGCCATTGCTGTTATTAAAATTTACATAAATTGATCTTTCATAACCAGAGGATTTTTAACCTTTTAGAATTATATGTTTCTTTTTGAATCTGGTCCTAAATTATTTTAAATAGTCAAATATTTACATGGGTGAGGTCATTGATAATTATCAATACCATTAATTACTGTTGTCAAAATGGGTGAAAATGAAATGCAATTTAGTTTTTAGGAAAAGGCACATGAGAGTATTATGGCAATACTGTATGTATATGCTATAATATAGACCTGGAATTCTTAGGATTTGGGGAAGAGTTACTTTCTAAGTCTCCCAAATTTTGAGATATAAAAATATTGAGAGATGAGGGGAGATGTAATGATAGAATCATGGGCTTATAAGGGTGAGAAGGTTTTGCTGGTATTAAAGACCCCGTGTTGAAAGAAATAAAGAGATCTATAAAAACTGTACTTTCTGATAGAAACTGGCCAAATTAGAGGGGAATAAAATTGGATGCAGAGAAATAACAATGCAATATCACACTATTGACTACATTCCAATATTATGAGTAGAATTCTACATAGACAGTTACTGAAATGGAGAAGACTGGTGTAAGTTGGTGGTAGGAAGATAAAGAGTCAATTTTGGATACATTCAGTTCTTGAGATGTGTATTAGACAGGGAAGTGGTAATGTCAACAAGAAAATTGAATATAAAAACCTCAATTTAGGGGAGAGAGGATGGAAATATATGAATCATTAGAAATAGGTGAAATTTAAGAAATCTGAGTTAGAGTGAGGTGAGTAAGACACCCACCTGCAATGCAGAATTTAAGACAATGGCACCAAAACCTTAGTAAACAAGATCAATAGTATTTTACTCAATACTTAAGAATAAAATAATAACGTAAACATCCATGATGAAAAAAAGTCAAAATTTTAAATGTCACAATGAGACTGGTTGTGATTACTTAGAGAATGAGTTTAGACGGAAAAGAAAATAGACCCATAGAGTAAACTCTGGAGCATCTAAATGTTTTATCATTGGCAAGATTAGGAGGAACCAAAGAATGAGGGTGGTAAGGAATGGTCACAGAACCAAACAGCATGTTTCTGAATAGCAGAAAGAGGCCCAGAAAGAAGGTAGTGTTTAACTTTAACTTTGTCATCAGGTACAGACAGGTTGAGTGGATAATGTCTGAGAAATGTGCTTTAGATTGTAAATAAAAGGAGAGAGATCATCAATGACCTTCCAGGAATGGTGTCATTGAGTATTGGGAAGCAAAATTTGATTGAAGTGAATGAAAGAGAACACAAGAAGAGATTTGGATAACACTTTTTAAGGTTGTACAATGTGTTTTTTTCAAAGGTGTGCAATGTGATGGTTTAATATATGTATACATTGCAAATGATTATCAAGTTAATCAGCACATCCATCACATCATACGGTTACCATTTGTGTGTGTGTGTGTGTGTGTGTGTGTGTGTTGTGAGAACATTTAAGATCTACTCTCTTGGAAAATTTCAAGCGTAAATACAATAATACTAACTAAAATGACCATGCTGTACGTTATATCTCCAGAACACTTTCATCTTGCAACTGAAAATTTATATCCTTTGACCAAAGTCTCCCTATTTCCCCCACCCTTCAGTTCCTGGAAACTACTGTTCTGCTTTCTGGTTCCATGGTTTGGTGTTTTTAAGTTCTAAGTATAAGTTTTGCTATAAGCTATAACAGGAAAGAAATTAGTACTGAAAGGACATTTGAAATTAGGGAAGAGGTTTTTTCCCCAAGGATAGGAGATAATGTATTGTATTTGTGAAATTATGGGACTATTATAGGAAAATCAGTGAGTTAGAGATATGGAATATAACAGGAAGATAAACTAGGGTAGGTGACAGGGGTTGGGGACCTACTGTACAGTGGAAAACCTACCTTTATAGAGGATGATGGACAGATCATTTATTGTAACAGTAGGGAAGAAAAAGTAAGTAGGCAAATCCTCAATTCTAACCAGCATTCTTTGTGTATATCTAATTTCCATGTTGAATATTTTACATCAACTTCTTTTTTTAAATAATGCTCCATTTACCTCTTCTTCATACTCTAGTTGACACAGTCTATAACTTCATTCTGTATTAAAAAAAAAGTAGAATCCATTGAATATGAACTCTTTTTAACTTTCTAGCTCTTACTAAACTTACCTACAATAACATCAATCCTTCTTTCACTGCTGAGAGAGTCTCACCATAAGATTCTTTTTCCTTCCATAGCATAGAGAGCATTTCAACCAATGCTATAAATTTTGTCTTCTTTCATCAATGCACACATCTTGCCCCATTCATTATTTAATTTATTTGTTTTTTAATTGTCCGCTTCTCAAGACTCTCCTTTGCTTACATCATCCCCATCTAGAGGAAAATAAAAAAAAACTCTTTAATATTATATTATTTGTTTAATCTCTATAAATTATTTTCTTTTATAGCTAAATTTCTCAAAAAAAATTTATGCTCATTATTTCACTTTTGCATTCATATTTTTAATCATTTCCAGAGTAACTATCATAATAATCAGTAGTACAATTAGAACTAATTTGAACATGCAAAAAGGTACAAATAAATCAAATTAAGTGAACCCATGAAGTAATCATCAAATGTAAGAAATTAAACAACGGATTAAATAAAAATCACCTGTGTGTCCCTCTTCGCCTGTATTTCCTCTACCACACCCAGAAAAAACAGGCAACTCTTTTGAATTCATTGTTAATCTATCTCATACATACATATATTTTGTATTTTATATATATATATATATATTTTTTGGCAGGAGCACTTTACATTTATTGAGGGTCTGTCCCCAGTGAGCTCTTAGCCAGGGGGCTGAGACCCCACAGGTGCTGGGGAGAGGGGAAAAAAAAGAGGTGAAGGCAAAAAAGGAAGGCAATGCAGAGACACCAGGCCCACGCAAAAAGGAGGGCAAATCAGGCACCGACAGTGGTCCTGGAGGTCCAGTTGGGGAGGAATGGCATCCTGCAAGCCTCACCTAGACTGGCTCTGCTGCAGCAGAAATGAGCACCTCTCGGTGTTGGAGCTTAAGCTCCCCTCTTGCTTGAATATGATGGAGATCCTCACCCCCTGCAAGAAAGCATGTATCCCCCATCCCAAGGTTCTGCCCTCACCCCTCCTGCTGGCCACTAAGTCAATAAAGAGTGTCTGTATCACACCATAATCATTTAGAGATTTTCTGTGCCTGCAAACAGAGAAAGTAGACAATACTTGCCTATTATAGGAGCAGGAGTTGAGAGCGTAGTTATGTGCTATAAGAAGGCCCTCTGACTTTTGCCCTTCACTTTGCCTACTAATGACACTGGAATTAGTCAACATGAATATTTAGGAGTCAGAAGAATGTGCATGAGACTGGATTCCGAGTGTACTGGACCAAGAAGCACAGAACATAAATTTTGATGAAGAAAAGTTTAAGAATGTAGGAGTATTTTTCAAGACTATAGGATTTAACACTCCTGCAAGGGCCCTTGGAAATGTAGCCTCAACTACTAGGATGCTTTCAAAAAAACATGCAGGAGTGTTTGCTGGTGAATAGTGAAGTGAAAATGCAGACTCACACTGACAGAGAATAGCAAAATGTGATGCAGTTAATCTATATTCTGATAAGTATGCATCAAAAAATTAATTTTGTAGTGTGTCATTTAATACTTTGTCATCCCTAACATCATTAACAGGAGAGAAACTCAGGGGTCAGCAAGCATAGGACAAAGTGTTCTATCACATCCGTTATGAAGAAATGTGAATCCAAATCACCGGAAACACAAGTTTGCTCCCATCGGATTAATAACCGTTAAAAATCAGTGGCAATACCAGACTCTGGCAAAGATGAGGAGCAGCAGTAATTCTCATATGCTACTGGTTTAGAGAGCAAATACATAATCTTTAGTAGATGTGGTGGGGTATATACCTCAGCAAAGTGAATCTTAAGCGTGTATACCATAGCAGAGTGTTTTTATATTAGGGCCTTTTTACAATCTTAAGAGCATCATCCTGAGTATTCTTATTCTATGTCTCACATTCTTTCCCAGACAGGGCCCTGCCCTTGCTATGCAAACCCACCATGTCTGGGATTGTCGTTCTGTGCCCCAAAGAATGCCTGCTAATTCTTACCCTTCATTTCACCTACTAGTTACTCTGGCTTTAGTTACCTTTTTTTCTCAAAAGCATCGCTTGCACTTAGCAATAGCTGTCTGATTCCATTCCTTTATAGTCACCATTTACTCTACATTTGTTATTTGCCAGATACATTGTACCTGCGAATGCTGTTCTTTGAACTAGAATACCGATCAAGTTCATTGCCCATGAAACTTTTAGCACTTGCATTGCTACCTTCTGCCAGGGGCTATGTGTGTTCTAGTTAGTACCAGCGATGGAGTCTTCACTGCCTTCTAGATGACAAATGATCCAAAACCAAATGCCTTATTTACCATTTACTTTCTCAAATAAGTTTTGGGACCAACAACCAAAGTTGGTTTCTCTGGGAACTGTTCCGGAAATTTATTAGGTGATACCTTTAAGATCATCCCTTGAAGGAGGAAAGGAAGTAAGAGGGAGTAGAAGTTCCGTTCCAATATATCTCCATTGCAGATGTCCCCTGCTTGTTGGAAAAGACCTTCAGAATTGAGTGAGGAGCTAGGCATTTACATCAACATCTGTCAGCCATTGGATGCAGGCTGGAGGGGGCATAATTTTGGAGTTGATAGCTTTCTTCAGCTGAGGCCATTCCCAAAGCAGTGGGAGTTGAGGGTTGTCTGTCCTCGGTGCTCCTGGCAGTTAGGTCAATGTGTCTTTCATTCCAGAAAGAGGATCTGAATGGCACATTACAGTGTTGGCTACTCATAGCCTTTAGCTTTTTCTGTTCTGCTAAGTCAGTAAGCACTTTTCTCTTCATCCAACTGTTTTACTTTCTTAAAGTTTTGTTTATATGTATCTCTTCTAACATTCTGTTTGTGTGTGTGTGGTTATTCCTAAAAAACAAGCAAACAAATAACAAACGTAATTTTAGAGAGGTGCGAATAGTGCACAGAAGTTAACAAACACATTCCATCTATTTTATTAACTTGGAATCTGAAGCAGCATCTTGACCAGGGCAGTGTGAAACACCCTGTTCATATTTCTAACACATGTTGCCCCAGCTTTTAACTTACTCAGTGCAGATCTAGGTGCCTGTCTAGGAAACAGCATCACCTTGGGCACACAAGCAGGGCAGGACCTGCACTGGGCACAATCCTAGTATTTTTATTTTCTAGTTTCTAAGGTTTCCAGCCATAGAGAATTGTTATAGTAACCAGAAAAGTGTCACTCAGAAACATGAGGAATGAGGCAGGCCATGACATAATATCCTAGAAGTCCTTTCATTCTTAGCCTATGGCCCACCTGTCACACACACACACACACACACACACACACACACACACGCACACACACGCACACACGCACACACACACGCACACACACATGCACACACACACGCACACACACACACACACACTTTGTAGGTAGAGGAATGAATTCAGAGCATTACACACAGAACACTGTTTTGCTACTTAATTGCATTCTGACTATGCAGCTATTCTGGTAGCCTAGGGAAATATTTATTATATTCATATTCAATTTAAAAATGAGAAAGCCCAAGGAATCATCACAATAATATTGTAGAAAGCAGCTCCTTACCATTTCTAATTTGCCTCTAAAGTAATACAGTTAGTATGAGCTATGTAATTTAGAGCTTGGCCCAAAGCCTATTACGAGAAAATTCCACTCAGGTTTAGGCCGCAGTCTATCATTTTGTCAGAAAGGCAGTTCTTATACTGTGGTCTTCTGTTGCTGTGGACCTTCATTTCAGGTGAGGGCTCTTATCCATCCCTAGTTTAGTCCAGCGCAATGCTCAGTTGTGCTGACAAACAGTGGGGATGATTCTCCCAGGATCTTTTGTCAAATGACCATTTAGAAATGAAAGAACACTCCGTTACCTTCACATAGTTGCAGTTTATGGCAGAATGAAGCTACTTGAGTTCCTCTCTGAAGAGAAAGAACAAACAGTAATGAAAATTACCATTTGAAAATTAAGTATTATTTATAACAGAGATAATTTATGACAGAGATAACTCTAGTAGTAAATTTCACTGGTAAGGTTTTCAGGTGAATAAACTGAAACCAATGGAGGTTAAGTTATGCGCCCAAAGCCACACAAGAGTGACAGAGCTGGGTGGGAGTAGAGTCCCAGTATTATCATCCCCAGAATTGGTTTCTTTTCAATAGTACTTAAGAGATTAGTGTCTGATTGTTTGCTTGTTATGTTCAATTAGATGATTGATCACATTCTTGTCAGTTCTTACATCAATCGTTTAGGACTTCTGTGGACATTTCTTGTTCATTATCTTCTGTTCTTTACCCCTACATCACCTGTTAGGAATGAAACACATGACTGCAATCTTTCATGTAAGGTCATAATACCAGTTCAGGTCTTTCTATTACATGAGTTCATAGTTCGCTATGATGTATATAACTTTTAAAACCCTTTTTTTTTTATTCAACAGCATATATCTCAATAAGAATTATGTTTTATAATGCAATCAATATTAATTGTTGGGTGAATTTCTTTTTTTATGTTTAAACTGGAAACTCTGTAAAAGCAGGTTTATATTTGTTTATAAAACTGCTGTATTGTAGGGTCTGACAGCTAATTCTATCACCCCACATTTTTTGAGAGTGTTTTCAATGAATAGGAGATGATGGACTCTAAGAAACATAATATTGATTAAATTAATGTCATAGCAGTTTTTGCTAACTGCTCAGATTCTGTGGTTTTGGGTCAAAATAGGCAAGAAAAGGCAGGAACAAAGTCTGTGTGGTTTTGGAAGCCCGTCATGTTCCTATACCTATATCAAAATTGATCATAATTACAACAGGATTTTTGAGTACCAAAATCCCAGTGAGTCAACATCTCAATACACATTTTGAAACAACTTCTTAAAGCAATATTTATGTAGAAATTATAAAAATATTTGTGATAAATAATCAGTAAATAGTAATAGAAGTGATATTCTGCTCGTGTATGTAAACCAAATATTTTCTTCCTCTACTTTTTATTTCTCTTCACTGCTATTTCTTTCAGCTCCCCAGAGACTGTGGAATATAAAACTCAATATAGAAAAATGAGGTTAGACTATAAGTTTACTTGCAAGTTTCTTCATCTTGACCTTATAAATTATTCTCTGTAGAAGCTTGTCCTCAAAGGAGCTTGAGGGTTTAGGAACCTACTTTTCAGTATTTCTACTAAAAATGTCTATTGCACAACTAAATAAAAAGGTGAACCTTTATTTGGCAATGGCTTTATTGCCACTCAAAGAAAATACATTTAGAGAGAAAACACATTGCATTTGTATTGATCACAGATACTTAACGTGTTTAGTTTGAGTCCATTTCAGAAAAAGATGAAAAATGAAATGAACAATAGAAATAGTTATGAGAATAAATATACTCTTTCATTAAAATTTTAGACTCTGTGTGTGTGTGTGTGTGTGTGTGTGTGTGTGTGTGTACGTAATTAAAATACTCAACCTTTTTTTTTTTTTTAGTCATTCACTTACTAAATATTTATTCTCCACTATGGAGTAGACAAGTCTAAGGTGATGGGTATATGCTGGTGAGACATACACAGAGTCTCTGCCCTCATTCCATTCAATTAGGAGAGGTAAACATATATGCATAAATACATATATATTGTGATTGGAACCATGGAAAAAAATAAAATGTTTGGTGATAAAGAATTCTAGAGAGAACTCACTTGATTTAGGGTAGGAAGAGAATGCAGCTTCAGAGGATGTAAAACCTGGAGATGAAGATTAGATCTGGAGAAAATAGTATCTGGGACTGACCAAAAAAAGTAAGGGCAAATGACCTAGAGTGGGAAGTGTCACATTCTAGGACAAGGAAGTATGACTGGCGCCTGGTGAGAAAGATACAATGACAGATGTTGAGGTTTAGAAGCTGACATAATTTCAATACTGTAATGCCTAGTAGAGCCTGATAAGAATTAGATTTATTCAAGTGCATTGTGAAGCTACTGAAGTGTTTTAGGCAAGTAATAGTGTGACCTCATGTCTGTTTTATAAAATTATTCTTACAGGGAAGATAAAATGAAAGTGAAAGGATAGGAAAGCAAATGGTAAGGTGCAGAACTTTCCAGGAGACAAATGGATAAATTTGATGCTGAAGGAAAACAATTTTATTAAAACAATGAACTAGATTTATAATGACAGATTTTAGGCACAGTTGCACCTGATTAAGTCACATTTAGTTGGAGAGATGTTTCTAGTGCCTAAAGAAAACAAAGCATAGTCTATTACCTATGTTCTCAATATGTAAGACAAGACTTAATGACCCCTTGGTTCTTCTAGTGCTATACCTTGTTAATGGTTTAAATAGTCTCTCTCTCTCTCTTTCATTCTCTCTCTCTCTCTCACTCTCTCTCTCTCTCTCTCTCTCTCTCTCTCTCTCTCTCTCTCTCTGTGTGTGTGTATTCACACTTTCAGTTATGTGCTCTGAGGCATTTGACACCTGAAACTAAAAAAAAGCAATAATTTTAATTATTTATTTTTAGTATCGTTATTTCTATATGAGTGAAGAATTAAAATCAATGATATTTAGGCAAATAAAATGTTAATACATTCAATTATTCAACCTATTTCTGATTACCATATTTAAAAAATAAAAAAAGAAACAAAACAAGCAAAAGCTGGTAGTTCATGTTTTAGTTATAGTGGAAGGTACTGAGATAATTAGGCAGTTTGTATTGGTGTCGTGAAAACATTTAAGCCTTTCTTTTTCATTTGTTATACTTTAAAACCAAGGAAAATTTTTTGTGTTCAGTTGAATTTTTTCCTTTGGTTTTTACTTTGACCTAGGCGGGGATATTTTAAAATAATTGGTATAGTGGTTTTGTTTTTGTTTTTGTTTTTAAGTAATCAGTATAGTGTTTTTTAAAAAAACTGTCTTATTTTCATAAACTTTATTTATGTTAAAGATGTTTAGTTGGTATTTCTTGAGGCTCTTCTCATGTGGGATAGGTTTAGTCTCCAATTTCTGTGATTCCATTGCCATAATGTGTGAAATCCAACTAGCGTGTGGATAAAACACATTTGACTTTTGTATATATTTTGACATTTTCCATTTAGAAAAGCTTTGTGTCTTTTATCTAGGCTTCATTTAGTGACTATGTGATAAATATTGTGAGACCGCTTCTGGCACGTTAAAAAAAAAAGAAAACTAAATAAGATATAATACTTTTCAAGTACTTGCTTAAAACATATTTTAAAAAATCTGAACTATGAGAACAATTATATCATTCATAATTTATTGAATTGTGTAAATAAATTAATGTATCATACCACAGATCTAGATTATTAATACAAAAGCAAAAATTTATTGGGCCCTAGTAGTTTTTATGTTGACCTGTTACGATTATCAAGTCATTTTTTTAAATCTATCACAAATATAAAATGATTTTGCAGAAAACTTTGTAATTTGTTATATGTAACTTTTGAGTTACAATGAATTAAAAAATAATGTTCTATAAATACTTCTAAATGACATCTTGCAATAGATGACTAAACTAGTAGGATATTACACATGATTATGGTATTACATACCATTCATATCCTTGAAGCCTTTGCTTTTTCAATTAATGGAATGTTTCAAACATACAGATGTACATAAGCACATATGTTCACTTTAAATAATAAACTTAGTGGATTCTCCACTTAGATTAAGAATTACACATATTTTTAAATAGAATTTAACAAGTTTAATTAAAAGAACAAAGAAATAAGAATACTGATGGATTCCCTAAGAAGGAGAAAGGAAGTTAGAAATACTTGCCTTCATAGATACTAGATGTACTTTAAAGTTATAGTGACTAAGGCAGTATGGTATGGATGTAATAATACATCATGTTCTATTCTAAGTTTAAGAGTTTTTATTTTAAAATACATTTTAAACTTTGTCAAATGTATTTTGTGTACAATAAGATGATCATATACATATAAATATATAATCAATATGTTAATACAGTGAATTTCAAATGATGAATTAAATTTGCATTTTTGGAATAAATTGAACTTGGTAATAATTAATTTGAATAAATCATTAGAGTACATCTGCTAATATTATACATTCTTTAACAATTTTTCATTTCTTTTTTTTGAATGTAAATGGATATTATCATTTTTAGCACTCTGTCTAGCTTTGATATAAATGTTACATTAGCTTTGTTTTCTCTTTTCCCTTCCCTAAATGAATTTATTTAATTTTTGTCCCGAATGTTGATATAACTCACCTATAAAACACTGGTACCCAGAATTATTCTCCAGGATCTCCAGGATTCTAACATCACTGGGTTTCCTCTTGGTTTGTCTGTATCACTTGCCTGTCACACACTCAGCCTTCAGGGACATCCATCACAGTAGAGCTTATGAAGGCAGATAAACATCAGGGGAACACAAGCAAAAGGCTTCTCCACACAGAATGTAAATAAGATAAAATGACAGAAGATGAAAAAGATGTGGATATAAAAGTGAGTATCATCTCTCAGAAGGAAGTCAAGAAGGCTGCCACAAGTCCAGGAGAGAAAATGATATTTTCTCAGGAACAAAAGCCATAGTTACCATTTCTTTAGAGGGAATGTAGCTTTTGGCCCAGGCAGAAAGGCGGAATCCATGCTGGCAGTGAAGCCAGTTTATTCTAGCCCAAATCACTTTCTCTCTAATCCCTTTTTATCTTTTTGTTGTTGTTATATTTTCTTCTGTTCTATCTTTTTTGTCTCTTATTGCGCTTTTCGGTTGACTATATCTACTAGTGTTCCTAGCAATTTCATTTTCATTTCTAAAACATTTTTTTCCTTTAATTCTTTCCTGAGGGTGTGAGCTCTCTTTGCATGATCCCATTATTCAGTTATAACTCCAAGTGTTTTGACCATGTTTTCTATTTATTATTTGTTTTCTTATTTTTGCTTTATGATGTTTTTTCATTGATGCAATTGCTCTGTTCAAGTTTTCTTTTTTTTTCTTTTTTTGTGTACAATTCTATAATACATCATCTATATATTTCTTTAAAATTCAGGTTGAAATGTTGCATTATAATCTTCTGTTATAATTTGTATGGTGAGTTTTCTTTAACTCCTAAGAAGCTTTGCTTTATTATTATTATTTTTTCTTGTAGTGTCTTTGATTGAATTATATAGTTTTATTTTCCTGTTACCAATAATTTGAATGAATTGAATTATCTAGATTACCTATAAGCAGAAGAATCTATGCATGATAGGGAGGAATTCAAGTACTTACCTTGTTCCTTAGCCCAAAAGATGCCTTTATTTTTGCTGACTCAATGATGAAAAGTTTCTTTAGTTCATGTTGCCTTTGTGATCAGATTTCTGCTGATTCCACAATTCTGTGTTGTTTCTGAAGGGCTTCTACCAGTAGACATTTCTTTCCTTCTCTTCGACTACCTCCTCTTACAGATATTGCCCCCAGAGTCCAAGGTAATATCTCTTCGAACTGGTGCAGACTTCGATCTGCCACCTCTGTGCTCTGCGTCCATTCTGTGCTTTGTTTTCTCTCTCCCAACTATTTTTAGATCTTTAAGGTAGGGCTTCTCTCTTTTCTGGAAGAGACTTTTGTTGATGTTTCTTGGCTTTTCTATCAATAAGATATCTTCACAATTGCAGATATTTTTGGATGAATCAGTTCACCTGCTTTTCTATTGTGGTTTCCCATGCCAATTCAGCTAATTCTGCTGTGTTCCTCCAATTTACATATAATTTAAAGTTTAAGGAATTTCTCCATTATCTAGTTTCATTGAATTTATATCAGTTAAGCGTTTATTAATTTTCCATATTTTTCTGTATAGATTTTTCTCTTTTCTGGTTTCTAGTGTTTGAGGAGGCAGCTAGTGACATAATTGTTGACCTATTGCCTTTTCTTTCTGTCCACTTTTAAATATATTTTGGTGATCTATATATTTATCATATGTGTCTAGTATTTTTTTCAATCTATCTATCATATGTTATCTATCTATCTATCTATCTATCTATCTATCTATCTATCTATCATCTATCTATCTATCATCTATCTGTCTATCATCTACCTATAATCAACCATTTTGGGGAGAATGTACTGTGCTTATATCTAAGAATTCATGTATTTTATATGTTTTCAAAAATTCTCAGTCATTATTTCTTCAGACATTAAAAATATCAGAAGAAAAAGTCTAGAATAATCACAGAGTAAAACTTACATTAGTTTTCTCTATTCTTTTACTGAAACTTTGATTAAGCATTAGACTTTCTCGCTCTCTTATTTATGTTTCTTAACCTTGTTTTTCATAATTTCTAGTTGTCTCTGTGATGCATTCAGAATTATTCCTTTAGATTAATTTTGCAGTTCACTCAACTCCTTTGAATCTGCTACTAAATACCTTTAATCAGCACAAAATCTTAACTTTGTATACCTTATTGAACAAAATTCTATATGATTTTTTTTCAAATATCCTTGGTCAAATTGTATAGCTTTTTGATACTTTTTTGTTTGTTTAATTTTGCATTTTAATGCTTTAACATGTTGAAGTTTGTTATTTCATATTATGTATCTGATAATGCCAAAACCTGATGTTTATTGTGGGTTAGAACATACTGTTTGCTATTTTTTATTACTCTCTCAATTTATTACTCTTTCTTTATCTGTTTTTTGATTTTTCATTATGAGCTCTTTTGTGTTCAGATGTCATATTTCAAAATTGTCTTTGCTTTCTTGCTGAATGCCCTACAGATAGGATTAAAGTTGCCTGCAAACTAGAAGTTTGCAGAGCAGGAGGGCTCTGTACTGAAGGAGGAAGTTTGGCTTAATGGAGTTCCTTGACAAAAGGAATAAAGAAGGAAAAACAGGAATATGGATGTTTTGAGAGAACTTATGTAAATGTCAGCAGTTGTTAGAATATCTGTGGGTTTGTTTTTCATGCATTTCCAAGGGTATAAATATACTGTGCTAAATAAACTCTAGGGACACAGTATTTACTGTTAGCCCTCCTGACTCTATCTTTTGTCTCTCTTTTTTATTAATCCTCACTCTTCCTTTTGGGAACTGTCAGACTTAGCAGGCGGAGCTCTGGCACTTGTTACACATTTTTGCCTAGGAGTTTTGAGTTTTTGTTGTTTGTTCTGTTTTTAGCCACAAAGCTAGTAAGAATTCTTACCATTAATTTAAACAAAATTGGGCTTGCATTAGAGATTCTTGGGGAATAAAATGTTTTTAACTTTCCACCCAAAGCCAAAGCTGATGGTGGACAGTATTCCTACAGTCTTCTACTAGAGAGTGGATTTTTCCTAATTTACTCAGTTTGTCACTGTTTCTTTCCCTTTCTTTATACAGGAATTTCCAGATCAAAGATTCTACTTTGTACTTATCCTAGGCCTTTTCTTCTGCCCAAACTCTAGGCAACTATGACTGTTTTCATGTCCCAATCAAGAAACCAGAACAGTAAATTGAATCTTCTCTAGATTTTTTCTTTCTCCCCTTTCCTTCCTTCCTTCCTTCCTTCCTTCCTTCCTTCCTTCTTTCTTTCTTTCTTTCTTTCCTTCTTTCTTTCTTTCTTTCTTTCTTTCTTTCTTTCTTTCTTTCTTTCTTTCTTTCTTTCTTTCTTTCTTTCTTTCTTTCTTTCTTTCTTTCTTTCTTTCTTTCTGTCTTTCTCTTTCATAGTGCTAGAAACTGAACTCCATTTTTTTCTTCTTTTATTTGCTATTATCAATTTACTTTTTTATCCTTCAACAAGTTCATTTTTGGGTGTAGTGAGGGATGTGTAAAATATATGAAACACTATTTTCCATAAGTATGCTTCTTTACTAATATTTTATGTATCATCTTTTAGAAAATTTTTCAATACATAAGGAAAAGCAGTAGGGTAGCTGTAATCCCCACATTATAAATAAGAATACCAGAACATTAAGAAATAGAGCAACGAGATCACAGACTCATAGCAAGTCACTTGCTGAGAGCTGTATAATAAATTTCTGCTGTATAATAAATTCCTACACTTAGTTTGGTGTCTTTTATGTTATCCTGCTATGATCGATTTTAGGGCCTGTTTATTTTGTTTGGATTTTGTCTGACATATTTTTCTATATCTGACATTGCAATAAAACCACTCTGCTATTCAAAACTGTCGACAAAAGCTAATTTACACTTCTAGGGTCTCTCTTATTTTAGAGATTTAGGACTGAGATAGAGTCTTTTTAAGGTCTGTTGTGAAAGTAAGAAGTCTTAATAATTGCTACTCTGAGCCTTTTTGCTTCTCATTTTAGAAACTGGACAGTACTGAATTATACTCTAATTGACACTGGGATATATATAAAAAAAGCAAATAAAAAATTTACAATGACCTTTCAGAGTATGGCAGACAAAAAGTGCTAAATGTGGCTTTAGTTTCCAATCCAAATTAAAGGGTCACAGAGCACTGGAAGTTGCTAATGTCACATATGTCTGTAAATCATGGCACTTCAAAGAAAGAGCACATCAAAGTCAGCTTTTCGTGCTGTAACAAACATCCTGGCCTACGAAGTATTATTAATATAAGTGGCAAATCACTGTAGGTCACAGCAAGGCCCAGAACTCCTGAACCTCGAGCATGAATTATGGATTTAATGTGTATATAGTATTTGACAGAGGGATTTTATATGTTCGTGTTTCCTGCAGCTTTTATGCTTACACAGACTTAAGGAGGTTATAAAAAGAGCATATATGACTCTGACATTCTGAGTGAACACACATCAAAGACAATGATTTCTGAAGTTACCTCTTGTCAGAGGACACATAGCAAACACGCACAGAAAGAGCTTCACTTGTATTCATGCAAAAGGCTAAGCTAGTTTTTAAGTGTAACTTAGAGGCATCATCTTTATGCAATCAGATGCTAGGTTGGTTTTGGTTGATTTCCAGGAATCATTATTATTGTTTATCAATCTCTGGTACTTAATGGAGAAAACAAATGGGTCTGTTATTGTATAACCTTCTCCTCACTTATGTCTTTGTCACCAATTCACCCCAGCTGAAACCATTCTCCATTGTGATACATTCATAGCTATGAATTTCATACATTCATAATTGTGAATTTTATTATATCATCCAGTTTTTGTTAAACACAAACAAAAATACTTCTATTAACTATCTTTATAAGATAAAATGATCACTCATTTCTTTGGCATCCAAAAACTTTCATGATCTGATTTCAACTTATTTCTGGCGGCATCTCTGTCCCCTTCTTGTCCACTTCTCTCCTCTATTATGGTGACTTTGAGCTTCTTACCATCCCTGAAGAACAGAGGTCTTGGTGTGAAGTGATGTTGTTTCATTTACTTGCAGTACCTTTACTTTATTCCCTCTTTGCTTGGAAAATTCTTTACTTATCCATTTGTATAGCTTCAAAGTAAAAATCTTTTTGATTCTCCAATATGGATCTTTGTGCAGCACATTCTCTTTTTCCTATAACACCTCGTTTAAAACATCATAATTGATTGTGTTCTCCTTTTGTATTACATATGAACTGTTACTTTGTCTGTCTTTCTTATTGTCCAATAAATGCTCATGACAAGTCCTAAACTGTGAATACACATTCTGGCACTTACCAGCACACAATGGGAACACAGTTCAGGTTTGATAAGTAGGTTGTCATCACTGATGACTTTACCCCATGAACTAAAGTTTAGAGTTGATTTAATAGTGATCACGTACACATACACATATATTTGTATATGTATGTAATTATACACACAGTGTAGTCAGCTGTACACATACAAAATAACCAATGCCAATTACAGATCTATTAATATAAGGATCTGTTGTTAAATAATCATTTTTATCGATCCATTGGAAAAAGGCTTTTGTCTCCTCACAACTAAGAGAAATGTGACTCTTTTTATTTATATTTGGCTTAGTCACTTTAGTCATTTAGCAAATGTCAGGTTCTTTGTGTTTAAATATTGATAGTCTTCAAATTTTAGAGACACTTGGGAATTATGCAGCCCTTCCTCTACAACCTTGTTAACTATGGCCTAAACCAATCCCACCAAACCTGAACTATATGTGAACAGAAGTGAGCACAAACAGAGCCATCCACTGAAGCACAGGAAGACCCTCTCTGCATCCCAGCACTCCAAATAACACCTCAAACAGAAAGCTCGCCAAGGCAGGCGCCACATTGTGACAGGGCTGGCCAGACTTATGACTGAATCTGATGACAGGATCTCCATGAAATGGTGGGATGCAGGGACTCTGAACACTGCAGGCAAAGGGCTGCTCTGATGGGTAAAACTTCCATGCCTGCTGGCTTCTTTATATTCCACCCATGAATAAAAACTAATCATGACCAATGGTGTTCATTTCAGTTGCAAACGAATTTTATGTATTTAAATCCTTGATTGGGATTCCTGATCGGGTTTCTTTGAATATTAGTTAACATTTGTAAACATATATCAAACCATTTATCCAGAGTTATTATTAAAACAAACTACTGCAACAAATAATATGAATATATATATATATATATATATATATATATATATATATATATATATATATATATAATCACTATTTTAACCCTGTGTCTTTCTCCTATCCATTTTTGCATCTCACTTTAATTCATGAACAAAGAGGCTTTCTTATCAGGGTGGATATTTAAATTAGTAGGACAGCTCCTCTGCCTTTGCCCTCATGTTGGTTATAGAATGTTCAAAGTTTGGTTTCTTTGGACAGTTCGGCATCTTCAGATGACGAGAAATCTGATTCACTGAAGACCTAGAGCGCAGGCACCTTTTAAACGTTACCAAATCTTTGGAACAATTGATCCAGCTGTCCTAAATGTCTCCTCTTTTGCTGCTGCAGTAAGTGGGAAAAGGAAAAAGATTTGGCTTCCTTGGCAATCAATAGCCATCTGTACTGAGTGTTTTTCTGTCTACCTAGAAATCACCTCCCACAATTACAAACAAGTACTTTATAGTTGGTAAAATTGACTATTAAGTAAACTATTACGCTGTTATGCAGACAATATAAAAATATTCTTTGCTGCATAATCAAGTTCCCAATTTGAAATTGGTGGCTGGGAACTTAAAAGTTGTTCACTCCCTCTTTTCCTCACATTGTTATTATTATTTTTTTATTTGCATTTAATGATAATTTTTATGAATATTATGAAAGCAGGATGTGTTTATTTGTAAAACTTTTTCATTCAGCAAAGATTTACAAATATATCACTTGTGAAAAGAAAAACCTGAAAGTTTAATAGTCTCTAAAAGAGGTAATTTTGACACTGATAAAAATAACAACAAAAAGTTCTGTCTGAGGTTTTCTGGAGAAAACAAAGAATTAAGTTTTTAAACATCTGTTTTTTGAGTGTGGAAGTGACTTAAGTAAATCTTCCTTTGAAAAAGGAAAAATATCATAATCATAAGTCTTAGTCAGCTTTTAAGCAAAGAAACAGATTTCATTGAATAAAAAATTTAAAACAATTTTAGTCTCATGACTAAAATTTTTTTTTAGTAATGTATGTTACTGATTAAAACTGACAAACATTAAGTGCTCACATTGCTAGGCAGAGTTTGTCTGTTAAATAAAAAGGTTGCAGTAATCTGTTAACGTTTTGGTAACCCTGATAGATTGAATAATAGGTCGTTTATATTGGAAATTCAATGTTTAGAAAAAACCTCAGAGCATTCTCTTACTGTCAGATTGCTTTATTTCTGATATACAAGTTTACCCTTTAAAGCTGTAATATTTCCAAAGGTATGTTTGCTTTGTTTGAAACAAAAATTATATTGAGCCATAACATGTGATTTTTATAAAAGTTTAAATGGAGCCTTGAAAAAGTAAAGCTAAATATTTTTTAAGCCAAACAACCTTGAATTTTGTTCATGTTTGACAAATGCCTGCAGGATACCAAGTCTAATTATCTAACGGGTAGTGGGTACAGTATATTCAATGCTTCAAAAGGAAGCTATGGTTGGACATGGAGATTTGGGAGTTATCTGCATAGAATTAATAATCAAATAAATAAATGACTGAATTTTTAAAGGCAAAAAATGTAGGTAAAATGAACTCTATGGCCAAAGAGAAAATTCCATTTTTATTTCTCTTTTTTCAGACATTATATATTTAAACATATTCAATTAATCAAGTTGTTATTCAGTTTCTTTATATGAAGTATGGAGGTCATGCAAATAAATTATCTAAAATTATATAAATTATGTAATCGAGCAAAGGTGCAACAAAAACTTCAAGCTTTAAGGCAATTTTAAGATAGTAAAGTATTTACTGGGATCTACGTTTTTACTTTGTGACTAAATTAAAATTCTTGTATGTCTATATTTAGTGACTTAGAAAAAAATCATAATTGAAGTATAATTTCAGATGAGTTAAAGAAAGAATATTATTTAATAGATGCATTTAAAATAATAACATGATAATGCTCCAGTCAAAAGAAAAGTTGTAAGCCTTAGAAAGATTCAAAGGAGAATTTCAAGTTGTGAAAGTATAGGTAGGATGTGTGTGTTTAAGTTAAAGGCAAAGGGATAGACTTTGATTATGATGAACTTGAAAAATCACCCAATTACCTAAATTTAGTTTCTTGATGCACAAAGTATATTAGTGATTGCAGTATAGGAAACCACTTAAAGTACGTGGCTTACCAGCATATATTATTGCTTATGTGTCTATTGATCAGCTGACACATCTGTCTTGGTTGGTTTCACTTATGTGTCTGCAGTTGGCTAATCAGGCTGTTGATGCGTGGCTGGTTTTGAATGTCCTAAATTGAGACAGCTAGGACCATTAGGTCTCTCCATGTGGTCGGTCTTTCATTCTCAAATAGATTGGCCTAAATTTATTCTTATGATGGTAGTAGAAGGATTCCAGGAGAATGAGTAGAAGTAACCAAGTTATTTTAATACCTAGCGTTGAAACTGATTCATTGCCACTTCCACAGCATTTCATTAGCCAAACTAAGTCAAATTCAAGAAATGGGGAAATAGATTCTACTTATAGATGAGTAGGTCTGCACGTCACATTCCAAAATTTGTCTATTTTCACAGTCAACCTACCACATAAACTTTCTATTAAAGAAAAAAAGTAGAAAAGAGATGGAAGCATAATGGTTACTATTTCTCAAACTTTAATGTAAAAAATAATTGTCTTGAATATTTATTAAAAAGCAAATCCCTCAGCCATATTCCTTGATATTATGATTCTAACTCTGGAATGTGGTCTAGAAATTCTTACTTAAATAAAATCATCTCACTCCCCATGATACTGATGGAGAGGGTTTAATGACTGTGCTGTGAGTTGTAAGAAATTAAATGATGGGAGGGAGAACTTTGATGCTTGAATAATGAAGGCTGGGTTATTACAGGAGCAAATTATGAAGCAGGTGAAACCTGCTCAAAGATTATTCTTTTCATTTGTTACTGCATTAGTTTTTAGTGTTCAACAAAGGGCTTCTATATACATTATCTAAGAAAAAAAGAAGCTTGTTAATTAGGTAGAAATAGATATATTTTGTTAACAGCTATCAAATGGAATTTCTGGGACTTAAACACCAGTTTTCTATCATATAATACAGTTTTCTAATCACAATTTTAGCCATGTGATTCAGTCAGGTGAGCAAATAAAGATGGTGAAACCGAAAAAGAACCTATTGCATTTATTCAAAGTTTTACTCAATGCGTGAACATTTGGAATGGGAAAGATTGTGCTTATTGAAAACTAATTTGGAGAAATTGATTAATTTACAGAGAAAGCGTTTTTCTAATTCAGAAATGAAAAAAAATTTTAATTGTCAGCAGTGACTCAAATTCTGCCCTGAAGAAAAGCAGGTAGATAACAAATTGCAAAGTATAATATTTTAAGAAATATGATTATTATAGAAAAATTCTCTTATTAAACTTTTGCCCAGTTTTTATGGCATTAAAACTGTGTTTTAATTGTCATTTAGCATAGACAAAATAATTGAATTGAGTATTTTTATTATGTGGAGCTAAATTTGAGAACTACATTATGAGATATTAAGGCAAATGGTTTATATATGAGGTTACTAAAGCTACTCAGGAAATCTCAAGAAAATAATAGAAATGAAACTACATAGTAAAAAATTCCAAATATGATTTGAATATTGGTGAATTGCTGAAGAATTCAGAACTTTTAAAAAATATTTAATGATCAAAGACGAGTATGTTTGGCCATAGTCTAAGGGTACACAAATTTGAGCTAGATATTGTTGCTAAAAAGAGATGAAAAATCACCAATGCTAACAAGAAGCAATGTCTTTTACAAAATAAGTAAACTACTACTAGCCTCAATAAAACAGTGGGAAAGACTAGCAAACATTAAAAAATACGTTGTCTAAAAGCCAAGGTGTATTTGAACTAAGTAAAAAAAAAAAAATACAGTGATATTGATCTTTCTATTGTCAGGAGACCGAAAATAAAAATTTAAAAAGTGATTCATACTCCTGATAATGGGCTAAGACAGAAAATAGCTACTGAAAATTATGATAAATACTGAGAATGTTCAAGGAGTGAAATCTTGTTGGCTAGAGAAAATGTCAGAGGAAGATTGCTTTTTTTCTTAAGAGAACAGAGTTTTTCTAGAGATTTACTATTTTTAGCTAAAATTGCCTGCTTATTTAGCTATAATTTTGCTTAAGTAACTATAAGTCTTGACAAGTTCTCCGAGACCTCTGTATTTCAGTATTTAATCTACAGAAAGGACACAGGGACTTCCAGTTCTAAAATTTCGAGATTCCATTTTGATCAGAATTGTGTAACCTACCTTTTTAGAGAGAAAAGTTAATAGATAGTGCAATGATCAATTTATTGGTGGACCATGACACAAATTTCTCTGAGATTGGTTCAGTGGTCATTTTTTAACATGCTTGTTAGAAGTTTCAGTCTCTTTAATGGTTTTAATAGGCAACTCTAATCCTGACCTGAGAAGCTGTGTTAGTTTGCTCAGGATTCCATAACAAAATACTACTGACTGGGTGATTTACACGACATAAATGTATTTTTCCACAGTTGCAGACTAGAAGTGCAAAATGGAGGTGCTTACAGGTTTTTCTCCCGAGGTCTCTCTCTTTGGCTTACAGATGGCTTTTTTTTTTTTTTTTTTTTTTTTTTTTTTTTTTTTTTTTTTTTTTTTTTTTTTTTTTTTTTTTTTTTTTTTTTTTTTTTGCTGTTTCTTCACATGGTCTTTCCTTTCTGTGTGTGCATCCCTGAATGTCTCTCTGTGTGTCCAGATTTTGTTTTATAAGAACAATAGTCAGATTTGTTTAGGGCCCATGCTACTGACATCATTTTAACTTAAAAACCCTCTCTCCATCCTGCTAAATCTGAGGTACTAAAGGTTAGGGCCTCAATGTAAAAATTTTAAGGGAAATCAGTTCAGCTCTGTCTTAATCAATTTGGGCTATTATAACAAAAATACCATAGACTAGGTGGTTTAAACAATAACATTTATTTATCACAGTTATGGAGACTGTAAAATCCAAGATCAAGGTACCAGCAGATTTGGTTTCTAGAGAGAGCTTACTTTCTGATTCATGGATAGCCATGTTCTCTTGGTTAATCATGGTTGCTGGGACTATGAATCATACTTAACTCTATAAGAAACCACCACACATTTTTTCAAAATGGTTGACCACTGGTTTCACATTTTCTTCCTTTGTGTAAAGAGAATCCCAGTTGTTCTGTATACTTGTTAACATGTGTTGTGGCCATTATTTTTAATTTTAGACATTCTGATGCATATATGCTGATATCTCATTGTAGTTTTAATATGCATTTTACCAATGATTAATGATTTTGAACATTTTATTTGCCAAACATACATTTTCTCTTGTCAAGAGCCTATTTAAATCTTTTGCCCATTTTTAACTAGATATGCTTTTATTGTTTTGTTTAGTTTTCTAGTTATTGAGGTTTGAATATACTAGATATAAGGCTCTTTTTTTTTTAGATATGTGGTTCGCAAATATTTCTACCATTCTATATCTCTTAACAGTACCTTTCAAAGAGCAGAGGTTTTTAATTTTGATGAAGTCTAACATCAAATTTTTAATTTTATAGCTCATGACTTTAATGTCTTATCCAAGAAATATTTGTTTAAGCAAAGACCACAAAGATCAAATCTGAATCCATTTTCAGAACTGTATATGTTTTTCTAACTTAGACTTGCTATGATAAAATACCTTGATCGATTTTCAAGTATTGAGACTGCCTTGTACCTCAGGATAAAAGCATATAAGTGATATTCTTCTGCTAACAAAAAAATGACTTGAATAAAATATAATTAAATTTGTCTATGGAACTGAAGACAAAATCAACTGTGGCAAAGTACAAATGAGGCCGAATTATAGTTCTTTTATTATCTAAAGTTGCAAAATTTGTCTCTGTCTATAAAGAAAACAACACAAATCACACTACTGAGTTTTTTAAAGAGTTTTTCAGCTGAGAAACTTAATCTCAGCTAAAGTAGTGTATTTAACATCATGAAATGTTTTTTTACACATCTTCATTTTATTATTTCTTTTACCCTCTGCCACTGAGTTAGAAAATAGAACTCATTACCTCAGTACCCCATACACAAATGTTTTTTATTCTATTTATATCCCCCAGATAATGCAATAGTATATCTACAATAAAAATATTTCATTAATTTTTAGTTATTTAACTTCTCTTTTTGAAAGTCCTTATTTAGTTAATTATAATTGATTTCTGCATCTAATAATAGAAGTAATTAATTGGAAGTGTTGGCATATTGCACAAAAAGTTTGATATAATTTATCTAGTTATTAAAATGACTTAAATTGTTAGACTATAAATTTAAAAAATGTGAATGAACTGGTTGATGATGAAATATGACTAGAAAAAAAGTGGGTTTCGAAGAAAATTGATGTGCGTTTATTGTAATAAATTTTCATTTTCTTGGGAAAGTATTAAATATGTCTTATGAAGCATCTGAGTTAGGAAAAATGATTACTGGGCTGCAATTCATAAAATTAGGTGAATGCACATGGGTTTAACCAGTGTTTGCTGGGGTGGGGCCGATGGTTTGAAGAATTCCCAGAATCAGAGCCCTGCCTCAGAAGGGGTTAGCAGGAATGAGGAAAAAGGGACAGAGCCAGCAGCCTGATGGTTGGGAGGTTGGAGACGAGCAGTGACTTGTTCTCATGCAGCCCCTGTGGACCTGATAGAGTCTTGACACTGTGTAGAAGCTGAAGGACAGTTATGCAGCTGGCTTTATTTGTCAATGGCACTCATCATTGCCTAGGAATCACCTTTTCTACTTTCCCAAACTTCTCACCAGCCTTTCACATATAATATCACCTGATGATCTTGCCTCATACTTTGCTGAATAAAATAGATACAATTAAACAGCAACTTCTGTGTTTTCTCACTTTTTGGTTTTCCTCTTACATAGGCAGGCATGTCCCCTTTTCTGGAAGAGACAAATCTCTTCCTTTATTGTATCTGTCACTCTCCGACACATCGTAAAGGACTTCATATCTTTGGTTATGCCTATTTGTTCTTACATCTTCAACTTCTCTCTGAGAAGTCTTTCTCATAAGTATTCAGTATTCAAAAATGCTTCACCCACAGTTCCCACTTGCTTCTCTAAACCATAAAAAAGCTTTCGAATTGATTCGTTTGTATATGCCACATTAATTTTCTAACTTCCCATTCAGTCCTATTTTTCCAGTGATATATTTCAAACATAAAAATACAGAGAAATATATAATATACATGTTAACACATGACTTGTTAATTAGTGCCTCTTGGCTAACTGCTTTTCAGCTACACTCCCATCCATGCACTACTCTTTGCTGTCATTTTGAATTTATTTCCCCAAATCAAATATTTTCATTTGTGTATTTTTTTTAAATTTTATTTTAAATTGAAAAAAGTTAGACATTTATACAATCCATGACATGATCCCCCCGGTTACGCTGGCACCACACACAACCATTGCAATAATATTGACTATGTACCCTATGCTATACTCTAAATCCCCATGACTGTTTTGTAACTGCTAATTTGTATTTCTTCATCCCTTCACCTTTTTATCCCACCACCCTCCCCTCTGGCAGTCCACCAGTTTGTTTTCTACATCTGTTAGCCTGCTTTAGTTTCATTCACTCTTTTATTCCTTAGGTTCTGCATATAGGTGAAATCATATGGTATTTATCTTTTCTCTGTTCAACTTATTTCACTCCGTATAATATCCTCTAGATCCATCCACGTCATTGCAAATGGTTGTGTGTTTTTATGTCTCTAAAATATTAGGACTATTTAAAAAAAATGTGAACATAGTTATCACTTTCAGATTCAGGTTTCTTCTCTGTAGGAAAGAGAGGTACCCCCAACAATTGGAATTGTGCCTCTGTAAGGATTAAAATAACTTGGCAGAACCCTAAACCCCCAAAGCTTTTTGTAAGGCACATTGAATTTCATTTATCCTAAGCTGAGACTCTATTTTATCTTGTTCTCCCCAGGTTTATTAAACTCTTAATCTCCTACCAGACAGAGCACTGTTTTAGGAGTTTAATAATTTCATACTGTTGAAGAACCTAGGCCAGACCTCAGCTCTCCCTGGGAATTAAAAATAGAATTAGAATAGATAAGAAAAAGCTAATAGTCCCAGAGAATGGCAGTGATTTGGTAATTAGTATAGACCATATCTCAGGATATTTATGGAAACAAGTTTTGAGGTGGTTCACCTAAGGAAATTTGAACATGTTTTAGATGAGAGCGAATTTGTTGATAATGAGTCCTGTGACCAGAGAAGATTCATTCAGTATGTCAATTCAAATGGATATGGAATCTAACAATTTTCTGTTTTTTTTTTTTAATGCAAGATTGAATCTATCATTGGATGACATGAAAAGAGATTGTCATCTAAAAGTCAACTGGTATAAAATAGAGGCAGGAATTCAGATGTGACTACGAATCATGGCATACATCTCCTAATTATGTCCACTGAGAGAGCCCAAAATAACTTTTCTTGCCAAAAATTTAAGAAATATTTTGTTATTTGGTAAAAGAATCACATCCTTTTCTTCATGGAAATGTGAGTGGGAGACAATGGTTCTCTGTTCCTAAAAAGGATGGAAACCTCCTAAGTCATCCACTAAATGTCCTCTGAATTTTGAGGTTTTCCTTTTGACTGGTGGAAATAGAAACTAATCTGGATGCTGTTGCCTTGAATCCTTTTGGCTAGTTCTTCAGCCTCAGGTAAATTTTCATACACATGTTGAACAGTATTCTGCTAACACTCAAGAGAGACCTCCTGCAGGTTTGTGCAGCAATCTCCTTTCTTGTCATCTGCCCTGTGGACTCTAGCTGCCTTGGTCTCCTCAGACCATTCACAAAGTCTTCATCTACTTACTTCAGTCGAGTCAATGGAGCTCAGACTGGCTTCTCCTCACCTGCACTGCGGCCTAAAGCTCTCAAAACAATAAACTAGGAAACTCAAAGGGGTCTCCTCATGCATTTCCCATTTCTAAGAGATCAGATTTGTTTCCTGACATGCAGTGTCTTCAAACCTATTTCACAAATTTTGTTATTTTGTGGGTTGTTTCAAGTAAATCAGTCCTCGTGGCTCCATCTCAGAAGCTCAGAAGCAGAAGTCCCATGAGGATAGTTATGATCTTTTGGTGAATTTACCCTTTTATCATTTTACCACTGGCAATTTTCCTTATTCTGAAGTTTGTCTGATATTAAAATCACTGTAGCAACTTTCTTATAATTCGTGTTTGTATACAGTATCTTTTTATATGTCTTTTCTTTTACCCTATGCATATTGATTATATTTAAAGTGATTGTAATGGAGGCACCATATAATTGATTTTTTTCCAATATGAAAATCTCTGTATTTTAAGTGGTGGTATTGTTGATCTGGTTGGACTATTATTTCATTGTTTTTGTGTCTGTCTGTATCCTCTGTTTTTTGTTTGTTTGTTTCCCCTTTCTATTGGATTATTAAATATTTTCTAGTATGCCATTATAATTTTATATCATTTATTATTTACACATCTTCGAAACATTTTTTAATTATTTGCACTCAGGATTACTATATATGATCCTACCTTTTCATGGTCTAATGAGAGTTAATATGTTACCACTATAGATAAAACCTAGAAGCCTTATAACTAAATAGATTCTTTGACCCTTTATGTTTTATTTTAGATGTCATGTATAACATCTTTACACATTGAAACTCCCCAAATGATCATATAATTTTTGTTTTCAACTGTCATACACATTTTAAAATATATAAGAGAAGAAATATACTTTACTATATTTAGCCAGTTGTTAACTACTGTTATTCTTTCTTCATCCCAATGTTCCAAATTTTAGCAGCAAACTTGTTTCATCCTGAAGACCTTATTTTAGCATGTTCTTTTAGAAAATGCCTTCTGTTGGCATATTTTTTTAGGTCTTTCATCTAAAAATGTCTTTATTTGCCTTTATTCTTGAAGCATATATTTTTGCAGGATAGAGCATTTTGTGTTAATAGTTATTTTCTTTTAGCTATTGTTTCACTCTCCTGGCCTCCACCATTTATGATTCCAACAGCCATCTCCAACGTGGTTCCCTTACGTGCAATGTGTCATATTTCTCTGGTTGATTTTAAGATTTCTTCCACATCTTTGGTTTTCAGAAATTTGATTATGACTTGGTTGAGTATGGTTTTCTTTGACTTTATCCTGTTTGTGATTCACTGTGATTTTTAAATCTGTAACTTGATACCTTTCACCAAAGTTAAGAAGTTTGAGAAACTGTTATTTCTTTCAATGTGTTTTTCTGTAGCAATTTATTCCTCCTCTACTCTCGAAGCAGTGTTAGATATTGTGATGTTGTCTCACAGATCCCTGAAAGTCTACTCATAGTTTCTGTAATTTTTTCTTTAGATTATTTAATATCTGTTGTTTTATCTTAAATATCACTATTTATTTTATTAACTCATTCTGCTATTGAGTCTATTCTGTGAATATTTTTGTTTCAGATGTTATAATTTTTCAGTTAAAAATTTTTCATTTTTAATCACCTATTTCTCTTCTGAGAACTTATATCTTCCATTCATTTCAAGGAGTTCTCCCTTAGCTCAAGGAGGATGATTATATGACTACTTTATAGTCTTTGTATGAATTTTCAAATATTTCAATTATCTCTGACTTGATATCTACAGATTGTCTTCTCCTTTGAGAAATGTTCAGATTTACCTTTATCTTTTTGTATGTCAGGTAATATAGTTCTCTCGGACAAATGTTAATGTGCATCAGATTCACCTGGAATGCTTATCAAGAATGTGTATTTCCCCATTCAGAACCCAGAGGTTGATATTAGTAGATCTTATCTCAGCCACAGCAATCTGCATTTTTAATCAGCAACCTAAGAAATTTAATGCAAAAGGTCCACAGACCATGTTTAGAAATTCAGAGTAGGGTTTGGCACAATTTGAGGAATGTAAAATTATCTGTTCTTTAAAATTAGAGTTCACTCTGACACTGTGTATAGGAATTCTCTATAGGGTAATTTAACAAATAATTCCATGTTTCTTATTTATATGTGTGTCTTCCCAAGTCCAATTTGGTCATTTTTTAAAAACTAAATAACTTTAAATTCATTCAGGTATTAACATAGACACCTATTCTCTTATGCTTTTTGTCTATAATTTGTATCCCTTATTCAGGCCTAAATTTGAAATATGCATTTTTCCTCTTTTACCCTAAGCTAGCTGGCAGTTTAATCATTTCAGTGGTTCTTTTTAAAAATTAACTCTTAAATATATTTATCTTCTCTTCAGTTACGTCAGGTACCTTAAGTTCTCAAGAAGGTTTTCTTCAGGTACCACAGGGATCCAGTAAAAAATCTTACTCTATTCTTACTTTAACTCTTATATAATGAGAAAACCTAAAAAAGAAAATTTTTGAATTAAATTTATTCATTTTTCCAAATTCATTTCAAACATAAATGGCTTATACCAATAAAGCATATTAAACTATTAACAAAATATTTCAGTGTCAGAGCTTAAACCAATAGCTGAAAAAATTCAGAACTATTTCTTTGCTACTAGAATCCACTTCAAACAAACAGTATTATATTTAACTTTTTCTCTTTGAAAATAAGAAGCATAATCTCTAAGGTGCTAAATTCTAATACTTTTCTTTATACATTTTAGATTATTATCTATGAATTCATTTGAAGTAATATAAATGAATTTATTTTTAACAGACTTTGAAAAAATTATTATTCTCTGCTTTGTCAGTTAACAAGAGCACAAAAAATTTTAATCTCCCATAATTTTATTTTAGTTGTTAGAATTTAAACTAAAAGTAGTCGAATCTACTTTAGGCATTTGACAAAGAAAACTTTGTGAAAGCCTTAGTATGAAAATGCTGATGGGAGATGTGAGCCAGAACACAGTAAGTTATCACCTGCAATAAAAATCACAATCTCACATTAAATAATCGGGAATAGATGAACAACTTTCTACATTCAGAGAGTTTCCCAATTTATCCTCAGATGGGAGGGAGAGAGGTGAGGAGTCAAGATACAGAAGTTACAGTTCTGTGAACTAAGCTGAGAAAAGGCTCTTATGTTATATTATTAATGAATATTTATAAACCAGTTCTTATTAATTACCATGAAGACTTTTTAATGATGCTTAATAAAACTATTTTATGTGTGTGCTAAACTCCCTTCATTCAAATACAATTTATTTAGTATCTTCATAGTAGTTGTATGTGCAAGGTGTACACTTCTAGATGAGGGGGGGTACATCAGTGAACAAAACAGAACAAAATGCTCTTGTGTGGGCTGCATTCTAATGGCACTTAAAATTTCTTGTGTACACTAAGATTTATTTCTGCATCATATGTTGTGTCTTCCACTTTCTCTGTTTTTTTTTTTTATGCTTTGTCTCTTTTTAGCCTCTTTTATTCCTTCTGTTGTATTATCAGGTTTACTTTTCTTCCTTTATTTTCTTTCTACTGATTTAAAACTTTACCTCTTTATTTTTTTTTTGGTTTTGTTTTGTTTTTCAGTGACTATCCACATCTAATTGTGTTGCTCTGCATGCTATGTTGCTTCATTTCTACAGTGATTCTTTTTCATTTCTTGCCTGTAGATATTTTCTGTTTTTTGTTTTTGAGCAATGATATGTTGTGTAAAGTGTGTGTGTGTGTGTGTGTGTGTGTGTGTGTGTGTGTGTGTGTTTGGGAAAGAAAGGGAGGTTTATATATCTTGACCCAGAAGTCTAATAGGTCAACATCAAATGATCTTATTAAATACTGCTTAGATAATATTTCTTTCCTACTTAAAATATTTTTATTGTTCAGCTTTTCATACAGAGTTAATTCTAAATTCTTTTTTTTGTCCTAGAATCAATATTATGACTTATTTTTCAAACCCTACCTTTCATTATTTCAACCTATCATTATTTTACGTAAACTACATCATTCCTTATTCTTCAATAACCCTCAGACTCCTTTTCTGTGTTCTTTTGTTTGTGCTATTTATTTCCTTTGCTAAGCAAGCTGTTATATTGAAATTCTCCCTCAAATTTGCCCATATGCCATTTCCCTTCTGTTTTCATTATTGTCTTGAACATTTCAAGGACAAGGAACGTTTTCCTCTACTGAAATGCCAAACAATAGTTTTGAGTTACTTTATGGAATTAATATATCTTTGCTTTCCGTTATAATTTTTCACATGGTTGTTTGCATTATTAGGTTGTGTATAAAGAAGGCAGCTTTAAAGGCTTGCTTTTGTCTGCATAGCTTAAATTTGCTGCCTGCTCTTTTTTCATCTTTATAAAGCTTTCTCTGCTCCCCAGTTATTTATGTAAAGATGCACAGTGTAGTTAGAATGTACAGCGTACCACAGTACCGGAAGAAGTCGAACTGATAAACAGTGATATGTTTGGCAAGATATTTACAATATTTATTAAGAATTAACAATTGCAATTTCTTTGAAAAGTCATTAGTGTAGAAATTATTTGATAATATTCCTCTTTAAAAATGATTTGGCTGCTATGTCAAAAATATATGTGAATGATACAATGTTAGAGAAACAGAAACTAGTTAAGTTGCAGTCATCTCTTTGTCACTAAAGTTAAGCATGCCAAGGAGGCATGGATTTGGTCTAGTTTGACTCTCTTTGTGTCACCAGCACCTAGAACAATGTCTAAACCATAGAAGATACTAAGATTTTTTAATGAATGTTGACTGCTGTAGATCAAAGATCATTTTAGGTTTTACTATGAATTTAGCAGTAAAGATGGACAGAAGAGGATTGAATTGATAAACAATTATGTATAAAAATTGATGAGACTTTGCAATTGATTGTAGATCTTTTTCAAGAGAAGAGAATGTAAAGATTATTTTTTAATTTTTGGTTTTGGAAATTTGTTAGATATGCTAGTAAGTGATAGAGGAAATAATAGAGGGTGGGAACAAGGAGAAACACATTATTTTTATAGTTTGTTGTAGTTGTTGAGATGCCTGAAAGACATCCAAGTGAAGAGAAACAGCACAGATACTGAATTAAAGTAACCAGAGACATAGATAAATCTAAGAGTACGTGGTGTTAAGGAAACTAGTTAATGACGGTGGCTTGAGAAAAAATGTGTAAACAACAATGTCAAATGTTGTTAACAGAACAAATAATAAATACAAAATTTATAAATTCTCCTTTAGATGTTCCCATTCATATATAATTGCTGATTTGGGGAGAGCATTTTAATCTCAAGAACATTTTAGAGACCAAAAGCCATAGTTATGGTAGATTGAGTCAGTGGAAAGTGAGGAAGTGGATATAGTGAGTGTATTTGTGGGTCACTCACCCCTACTTCCATACACAAGTTTGGATTCTAAAATGTTGAGATTGGCGTTCTGCTAGAAAGCAGCCAGTAGAGAGAAAGGATTTAAAAGTGATAAGACAAAGAGAGATTGGACAGTGAGAAGAGTGAGTTGCATGAGAATACAGAAGATGAGATAAGCCTTAAACAATCGATTCTTTAGGACAGAAAGAGGAATGGATAGATGTAAACGGAAGTGGGATATTCCTTCCAGATGACTTTTCTGTTTCCTGTGAAGCAGAGTGAGACTTCTGTAATATTACATTAAGTGGTTAAATTGCTTACTCTGCTCCCACCCCCACATGCTAAAATAAAGATTCACGAGGGTGGGATTTTTATCTGCTTTTCTGCACAACACCTCTAATGTCAGGAAGTATATCTGGCATTTAGTAGAAAATGAATATTTTTCTGAATGAATATTTGTGAGTCCATTGTATAGTGATGAGTCATAACTTTGAGAAGAGTAAAAGAATTTCTGAACATAGAATAATAAAGCTACCCAAGAATATATAAAGCTTTTTAAACTTTAGTTGGAGGGTAGAGAAACAAAAGACCAAATTACAGTTTTATGTTTTCTTGCCTAAAGTCGAAATAATACCTTAGCAGAAAAACTGATTTCTCTTCAAAGATTCCTGCTTCATTAGAATTTCCAAAATTAAAGGACAAAATTGCAATTAAAGGACAAAATTGCAATTTGGATTTCATAGTCTAATAAAATGATTTCACTAGATTTTAATGCAAGTGGTAAAATTCAACTCTTTCTTGTTCTTTTTTTTTTTTAAGTTTTGTATAATGAAATGCCATGAGACTTTTCTGCAAAACATGAATAATGGACATTTAAAGTAATTATTACAGTTATTATTCATGAAACAATCATAAATTTTCAGCCATATTTATAATTCACTAAGATTAGGATATTTGAGCTTAAGTGCATTTTAATGATATTCTTTTTTTACCATAAACATTTTATTATTCACAACAAAGTTAGCATCTATGTTACATAAATATAATTGTAAAAATTAAGCCAGAAACTCAGAGCTCTCTTTTTTCCCCCCAGTGGCTCACTCAGTTTTATTATCTATGAAATTAAAATGTCTTTCAGTAAAAGCCTTAATGATAGCAAATGATGTGACAGCATTTTTTTAAAACACCAAAACGTCTATTTAAATATTTAATGTATTCTTGCAGTTTGAATTAAGGTAACGTCTCTGGCACCAAATGCTGTTCAACCTCAAGAATATTAAGTATATTCTTACTCAATGCATTCTCATTTGTAAGAAGTAATTAATTGCAAAACTCTCTGTCTTATGAGATTAATATAGGGATGACGGAAGTGATCAAAATTTTTCTTAACAAACACTTATTAGGTTTTATATCAGAGCTACAACGCTGACTGATAGAAAACTCTAGGGTACTGATATTATCATACTATTATACAGATGACAAAGGTAATACATTAAGATATAGTGATCTGAACAAGATCATACTGCGAATAATTTGACTGAACCCAAATGTGAATGCAACAGTCTGTTTCCAGAGTCTGTCCATTCCATTACTCTGCTTTTCCATGAGCTCTATAATGTGGATACAGTCTTTAAAACTGAAAACAGTATTTTTTGAATGCTTAAATTATCTTCTGAAGAGGAAAAATAAGGAAAAGTACCTTAGATTTTGAGAGAAACAAAATTGTAATAAAATCATATCAGCAGTCAGATTAAAATACCTGACAATAGTTCACTAATAGTAATAAATAATGTCTATTTTTCTTATTGGTTTGATTCATAAAAAGAACTATTCTCGTATCGTAATATATTGGCTCAACTGGCTGCAACATAATTTGAAATCACCCTATCTTATATTTAAAAAACAGGACCATGCTACCCTGAACAAGCCTGATCCCATCTGATCTTGGAAGCTAAGCAAGGTCAGGCCTGGTTAGTACTTGGATGGAAGACCATCTACAAAGACCAGATGCTACAGGCACAAAAAATAAAAAATAAGAGATTGTAAGCTGACAAGATTCTTGCAGTTTGTGAGGTCAACCAAGGGTTGCCTCATCTAAAAAATAAATAACTAAAAATAAAAACAAGACAATTAAAATAGCAAGCAAACAAAAAAATATATATAAGCTCAACATCTATAATACCACAAAGTTATAATGTATCCCAAAAAACCTGGAAAATCAAAACAACAGTAACAAAAGAGAAGAAAATAGCCAGGTGGTAGATTTCAATACAACTGTATTTATAATCATTTTAAATGAAAATGGTTCAAACATACTAGTTAAAAGACAGAGATTATTAGATCAGATATAAAAGTAAGATCCAGTTGCATGCTACCTATAAGAACCCACTTGAAAATAAGGATTTAGATACATTTGAAGTAAAGAAATGGAGAAAGATATACCATATAAATATTAACCAAATGAAAGATTAGCGTAGATAATTAATATTATACAAAGTAGACTTCAAAATATCCCTATGTGAGATAAATAAATATCTGAGCTATATCATAATCATTTTGCTTAAAGATCTTTTTCTAACCTAACAGTAAATCTATCAAAAATCTGTAGCTAGCATCACACTTAATGGTAAGAAAATGAATACTTTCCTAAGATGTGGAACAGGGCAAATGTGTGCTCTCTCATCTCTCTTATTCAAAATTTCATTGTCAATCCTAGCTAGTGCAATAAGGCAAGAAAAACAAATAAAAGATATACAGATTGAAAAGAAAGAAAACTATTTTATTAACAGAAAATTTATTTGTATATGTAGAAAATCCACAGTAATCTACAAAAAAAAAAAAAAGAATCTTGGATTTAAATGAGTTTAGCAAGGTCCCAAGATACAGTGTCAATATTGAAAAGTCAATTCTGTATATTCTTATATATCAAAAATGAAAAATAAAAAGTTAAAATCTAAAATTTAAAAATTAATATCATTTAATAACACAAAAATAAAGTAGTTAGCTATAAATTTAACAAATTATATGTAGAATTTGTACACATAAAACTACAATATACAGATGAAAGATATAAAAAAAGATAAAAATAAATGGATATATTAGGTTATGGGTTTAAGATTTTGTATTGTTAACATATTATTTCCCCCCAATTTGATCTATAAAATTAAAGCAATGTCAATAAAAATCCAAGCAATCTTTTTTTTGTAGATATTGACATGGTAATCCTGAAGTACATTGGAAAGGTAAAAGAAATAGCCAAAATAATTCTGAATTCATGTGAACTGATTTCAGCACTCAAGCAGAACTCACATTACCTGATTTAAGTATTATTATAATACATTAATTGAGACAATGTAGTATTCGAGAAATTGGAGTTAGCAAATACATATATGAGTAGATCGAAATAGAGAGATCAGAAATAGACTCACACAAATGTAGCCAACTGATTTTCAATAAAGCTGTAAATACAATTTAATGAAGACAGGATAGTTTTTCAAGTGGTACTGACAGACATCCATATACAGAACAAAATAATACCTTGACACATATGTCATATACAAAAATTAACACAAAATATACTGTAGATCTAAAAGTAAAATATTAAAATACTAAATAGGATTTGCAATGAAATTTTGAATGGAAGAGATGAGAAATAACACCTTTGCCCTGTTCCACATCTTAGGAAAAGAAAATATAGAAGAAAATCTATGTGACTTTGAGTTTGTTTTGGCATTTAGTTTTTAGATATGATACCAATGCAGGATTCATTTTAAATGAGAAATGAGAAGCTTATTATAAAAAATTAGGGGAAGAATAACTAATAAGATTGTTTCTTAAATCCAGATTAAGAAATCTTTTGCCAGATGAGGCCTGGCAATTTACAGTGTGATACTGAAGAAATGAGAAGGAAAACAACTGATAATAATGACAACAAAATTCTACTTTAACAGCCAGCAGGAAACAGAGGATTTTGCTTCATACACTCTGCTCAAAAGGCATAGCTAAATTCAGTAAAGTTTGAATAAAATATGGTTATGTTAAGGAAGGAAGCAAGCAAGAAAAACTTTTATTCTGCCAAAAATCATTGCTGGTAATTAATCTTCAGTTATGAGGACAATTCACATTATACGCGAGCTTCTTATCCCCCAGTTTTATGCAGATCACAAAATTATACTAACAGTAGAAATTATAATACTTTTAGAAAGCTGTTTAGAGTCAATTTCCTGTTGAATCTATTCATCTAATGCCTCCTATAAGTGTTTGACTTTGTAGAAAAACAGAAGCGAGATGAATTGCAACTTATTACTCAGAGAATTCATTGCCATCATCATGGCAAATTGAATGCTTCCTCAAAGATATGTCTGCTGGTGATTTTTAAACAATATTTTCATCTCCATCTAATTCTTGATTACAATATACTGAATCCTTAGAATTTTGAGTGTAAACTGGACATGTAACTTGCATAAATATCAATGAATAAAAAATGTCAATTCCTGTGATTGTGAATAAAAAAGGAAAAAAGTGTGGAATATTTTCTCTTTTTTACTCACTGTTTCCACTGACATACTTTTAATATTTTTTATGTTGTTACTGTAGCAGAATGTTTAATTTTCTGTTGCTTTTGAGATAATTTAATTTATTCCAAAGCTTTAATTGGAAAGTGACTTTGATTTAGGTGAGAATATGTCTGCTTTGATGGAGACTACCATCCAATACATGCAAATGAAAATTCTTTGCATGTGATATTAAATACAGAAAAAATAAAAATGATCAATGACTAGATCTGAAAAACAACTCAAATTCTACATGGGAAACAGATCAGAAGAATGTAATCTGCACCAATAGATCTAAGTTCACAGAGAAACCCATGGTAGACCTTGGAAATGATACTTTTTAAAATTAAGTAGAACAATCATTTGCTTATTTAAACTTCATGCAAAGGTAAAAGAGATGCATGCAAATCCACAAGTTATGTGACGTAGTGATGCTTAATATAGGTAAAGTCGAGACTTTGAATCAAATGCTCTGTATTAGAACAGAAACACATTTTCTTTCTAGACATGTGATGGGCTAGTTTTCAAGCTCACTGAGGTAAGTTTTATCATCTGTAAAATAGGGATGATGATTTCTGATTCACAGTCCTTGGTAGAATTCAAAGGAGATAAAACATGCGAATTCTTCACAAGTAGAATGATCATGTAAATTCCTGTTCAGATCAGAATACTGTTGAAAGTGAAGGAGGTTCTCTTAAGTATTATGTTAGGAAACTGGATGTAAACCAAAAGTGTCATAATTATTTTAATCACCGTCTTATAATTTCAACATCTGTCATTTTGGGGTCTAATTCAACATATTAGATTTTTATCTTTGACTATGAATTGTTTCCTTAGTTTCTTCTTACTTTTTTATATATCTCATGCTCTACATATTGCAGATCTTCCAAACAAAAAATAAAAAGTTAATCTAGTGTAATTAGCCTTATTCATCTATCCTTTATGCTGGAAATTTGCCTAGCATTCACTATAACTCTGGCCCAGTGTGCATTCATTTATTCATTTGCTTAGTGAGTTCATTAAAATGTCAGACATTTATTTTGCAAATACTAACATATCTCTTTCACTATATGTCAAAATTCATGATAGATACTAGAGATATGAAGAGAAGTTAAACAGAATCTTATCCCTAGAGAAGAGCTAAAGAACTGGTGATTAAAACAGCAAAGAGAGATAGTTGTTCATGGTGCTTTGGGAGCATATGCAATATAGGCAAAATTAACCCCAGGGGTACTGAAAGCAGAACTGTATGTAAGAGATGATGCTTGGGCAGTTTTGATGGACAAGTATGAAATGAGTCTTGTGCCAACCAGAAGGATCTCTCTCTGGGAAGGCAGCTTGTTTTGTGAGAGCATGGACATACGAGAGAGTACGGTGTTGCCTCAGGAATACAATGAGGGAGTTTTGCCAGGAGATAAGATAGGTGAGAGAAACCAGGGTCAAATATGAATTGTATTCAAAGAATTTTTATTTTGTATGAAGCAATGGCAAGTTAAAGTGATCTAGACCATTATTTAAGATGGTTAGAGAGAAACACACAGGCCCAAAATGGTGCCACTTGTGTTAAAGTCCATGATACCTACATTTACTACCTGATTTAATTGCAATTTCAACCTCTCCCAGAAATATATTCCTAATCAAGCAGTCTGGAATTTTCTGATCAAGCACCGGTAAGGTAATTTGTCACATGAGCCCTCTCCATCATCCAAAGGAAAAAGAGGTAACCTACATGATAAATCTTTTTCTCTCAAAAGATGTCCTGGTCTACACATAACCCTTTCTTTTCTTTTGCTAATAATGCTCCAGGCGCATCCTTCTTCCCATAAAAACCTTCAATTTTGAACAAACTCTTGGAGCAACCTCCAATTTGCTGGATGGGATGCTGCCTGATTCATGAATCCCTTAATAAAACCAATTAGATCTTCAAATTTACTTGGTAGAATTTTGCTTTTTGACAAAATCAACTGATCATCGAAATTAAGGTACAAAAAAGCCAATGTTTACTTGTAGGTTTCTGATCTAGATAGCTGGGATGGTTTGGGAGAAAAGATGTTGGATTCAAAGTTGTTTATATTAATTTGAGGTAAAAAAACAAAATAGCATTATGTTCTGAGGATTTCTCTAGATGGAATAAAGTTTTCTAAACAATTTTTTTTCAAGTACTACCCTCATTGTTGTCTTCTTATATTTTTCCTGTCTCATTGGTCTTTTAGGTTTTGCTTTTCAAGCTTTCATAGAACACACATTGTTTGAAGGATTTGATTCAAAACAGGAACTCTTTGAATTTGTAATGGTGTGTGAAAACTAAGTGAAAGGTTTCTGAGATGAGAAACACAGTTTTGCTCATAAGACCTCGGACTGATTTATTAATGCAAATGTGTATAAAGTGGTGTGTGTGTGTGTGTGTGTGTGTGTGTGCGGCGCGCGCACGTGCACATGCATATGTGAGTGTGACTTGGTTGCTGGTGACACAAATGGTGAGAAATGATTCTTTTTTTTCATGAAGCTTACAGTATAGTGAGAGAAATAAACATTAATTACAAACATATAAATGCTATTATGATTCACAGATTCCATATTTACCAATTTGCCTTATTGCTCAATTTATGTTTAATGCTCACTGTACTTTTGCAGCCATTCACAGGCATGTACACATGTAGAGCAGTGAAAAATATCAGTCTCTTGATGAGCTCATCCCAAGCTGAGGTCAAACAAGGTGGCGCTGTGTGTCCTTGTTTCCTCTCTCTTATTGTAAACAAGCTTCCTTTTTGTGGTCTATTCAGCATTCGTGTGCCCTTATATTTTTGGTGATTTTACTATTTAAACAGCCCCCAAGTGTAATGCTGAAGGGCTGTTTAGTGTTTTTAAGCACAAGAAAGCTGTGATAAGTCTTACAAAGAAAAGAATGTGTCAGATAAGCTTCATTCAGGCGTGAGTTATAGTGTTTGTTGGCTGGGAATTCGATGCTAATGAGTAAGCAATATGTATTTAATAAGGTTCCTTTACACAAAAATGCACATAAACCAAGGCTATGTGTTGATCAGGTGACAAATATGTTGTCACTAGAAGCTCACAAAATACCTAATCCTGCTTTTTCCTTAGGAGTTCATTATTCACTAATTCTGTGTTCATGGTGACTTTGTAGGACATAATTACCATGGATGATGAGAATCGACAATTGAGAAAAGTGCTATGCAGGACAGCAGAAGCGGCTTTGGAATCAGGATAGTGGGTTTTTTGTGTTTCTTTTTTTTTTAAATTTAATTTGTTTTTGTGTATGGAGAAGGCAGATAGTGTTGAGGTCACGGTCAGTGGAGACATTGCTGAGGGGATGGTGTGGTGTTAAAAATAAAGTTTGAAAGCAGTGTAGGTTTCCATGGGATGAAAAGTGAGTGGGCATTTCCTCTCAGACCTGTGAAGCAGGCCTTTTGGTGAGAGAGCAGGGTTTATTTGAGGACCTGAAAGAAGCCGATGTGATTGGAGCTCATGGCTGAGCCACACTCATCATGCACGTTCCAGACTATTCAATACCTTAGAGACCCTGACTCTAAATACTAGAACGCCACTGAAAGGGGCAGATGGTAGCAATGACACAGTCAGTTTTTTTTTTTTTTTTGAAAAAAAAAAATTACCTAGCAAAGAAATGCTAAAAATTACCTCAGAAATGCTAAATTTGACTATAGTGTTGGAAGATGAGAGAGAAGAGAGATTAAACCTCTATGTAAGTCTAGGTGGTACATTTTGTTTAGACTAAGCACAAAATAAGGCCAGTAGCTAATTTAACAGTTTGACTGTAATGTGACAAAAGGTGATGCTATTCTAACCATGTGAGTGAGAAGAGAAAAATAAACAAAGCTAAATGACTTTTCATGTTTTAATCTCACATGGTGAAAAACCCACTTTATATTAAAAAAGTTAGGGCCTTTTTTTTTTTTTTTCCTAGGACAGAAATGAGGGGTAATCCACAGGAGAATAAGCAATCAAGATCTCATGGCCTAAAAAAGATTAGTTTCCTTTCATGGATAGACCGCAATTAAGGGAAGCAGTTGTGTTTTTTGTTTGTTTGTTTGTTTTTTTGTTTGTTTGTTTTGTTTTTTCACTTAAAAAGTTGTCAACTTTTATTTTGTTTTTCTAATCTTTGGAACTAGCAGCAATTGTTGGTTAAATCCTGTTTTAGGATATTATATTCATATAATCTCTTGCTTTTTAAATTTTTTCAAAAAGCAAATCTCTTTTTCAACACGTTATTTTTTTCTGAATTTCTGTTTATATGTTATGCCTTTTAAATAAACATTTGTATAATCCCGCATAGGTAAATTTTGACTCAGAGACTAGATACCTAAAAGTAAATTCTTTAAAACATGGAATTCTATAGTTCAAAGTTTTTTTAAAGCTCACCCAAAGCACATCTACAATTTTAAAAAAGAGTATCAGGAAGCCCCAAGAGATAAATGACTTTGCAGGTGAGTTTCTAGCTTCCTTGGACCAGACTCTCTGTCTCCACATTGCATAATTTCCATGGTCACTCTTGGACATGCAGGGCATCCTCTGAGATGCTACACAGCAGCCCTGACAAAGCCCACATCTCTGCTTCTCAGAGCTGCACCCTTCCTCAGCAGGTGGTATGCAGGGCCCAGCCACCCTACTGAGCTAAAGCACACAGTCAGCCTCACCCTCCCACGAATCCTCAACGTGCTGTTTGATCTACCCTTCCTGTAATCAGCACTTAGACACTCACGTGCTGACAATTATCAGTACACACACGAAGCTAGGATTCTCTGAGAACTACTAAAATTTTGAGTCACAAAATGAGTAAGTAGAGCAATATGAATGGCCACTAATTACATCAAGTGCTTGAAACATTTAATATGAATTTTAAATTTCTGCTTTTAGAAGTTTATGAGTTTTAAACTTGCATGTTTTAGCCATGCCTGTGATAAGACAAGGAGGCTATAGTTTTTTCCCTGATATGACTGCTAGTGATTTCCCAGGTTGCAGAAGGTGCTATTTTTTGAAGATGAGGCAGCTATTTGCACATCGCTCTTTGCTAAGCGCTCTGCTCCCCTTTGAGATAAAGAGCATTTCAAATATTGTGCAATTAACTGTTATCAGCTATTGTGTGTAAGTCATTCCCTCTGCAAGACAATGAAACAAGGACACTGGAAGTATGTCTGAGACAATTCACAGGTTCCAAGTGAACAGGGAATTCAAATATCAATCCCAAAGCAGAAAGCAAGCATTTAGACCTTGTCAAGTACAAAAGTAAATGATTTGTAGGGGGAAAAATTTATTTTAGAAACAAGAACAATAACAGGAGAAAGAAGGGGGACATATTATTTTGTTCAAGGTTACAGATGACACTGTTGGATTTGACTTAGACCCCCTCCTCCATCTCCACCTTCCCATCTCCCACCCCAGAACCTTGAATATCAACATTTTAAAGAGCTGGAAACTCAGTTTTCACGAAAGCATTCCATTAAAGTTGACGAGCACGATAATGGGCTTCTGAGTCCAAAAGCATTTCAGATTTAATGTGAAGTTGGCGGTTTCTCTTTATTGGTTGTGGTTTTTAAGTGACACTGCGTCTTTACAGCGGTCTTTGAACTGTAGAGTTGCACGTTCCTTCAGCTCATTCTTCTACTATTTATTTTCCCTGAAGCCCAGTTCTTACATGTGGTTGGAATTTTTAGCCACCTCCTTGGTATTATTTGAGAAAACTGGAAAATATGTGAAATCCTAACATCTCCCAACGAGGTCTGGAGTTTCTATGCCAGAAGTTTCACTTTTAGAGAGTATATTTAAGTTCAAAGAATTTCCCACATGTTCCAAAGTCCCAAGGAGAAGAATGTATGAACATGAACATTCGAGGATATCTAAATAATATGTGCTAAATCATCAACTACTCTTTAAGGAGACACTCCAGGGACAAAAGAAACTAATTATTCAGAACGCATTTTCTCTCCAGAATCACTTCTTCACCTCGAATTTATTGTTTTTAATGGCAGTAATGCTATCTTCTCTTTTTATCTCTGTTCCTTCTAGACTATAATTGTGGGGTGTTTTTTTTTCTTCCCAGTTAATGTACTATGGTGTGTTTTCATATAGCTAGTGTTCTGATAAGGCAAGTAAGACACTGAGGAGGAATGCAAACCTCACACACATTATTCATGAAAAAATCACATGTCCTCTCTTTAGCAGTGAATACTATTAAGTGAGATTACTTTTCTCAAGCTGGTATCACTAGACCTAACCCATCCAAAAAACCTTTCTATTTTCTATGAACCATTTCTAATTCTTAAAATGAACTCTTCTCCTGAGACTTCTGTGGTCCCTTCTGGTTCTAGGTAACAGAAAACGGAGCTTTGGAGCTTCATTTTTAGGCTGTAAACTTTCTATAAGCAGGACTTTCCAGATTATTGAGCTTATGCTTTTCACTTTAATATTTACACTTTTAATTAAAACAGTTAAATGTACATGGTCAAAGATTTATTAGGAATGTTTACAACTGTGAGTAACAAAAACTCAGCTACACATGGTTTAACCTATGAGGATGTTGAAATTTTTTTTCCTCTTTATGAGTACAGAAAGCAGGTAACTGGAAGGCAGGTAATCATGAGTTTGGGCTAACACCTCCCTGCTCTCACTGAGGCTTGGATTCCCTTTCTGATGGGACATGTTCACTGGATTTTTTTTTTTTTTTTAATTAAAAGTGACTTTTTTTTTGCCTATCCCTACAAATTGTAGTTATTTAAGATCAGACACTTCTCCTATGGGTTAGGTAATGTGAAATTTCAAAAAATCGATCTCTTTGCCCCACGAAGAAAGGCAATGAAACATCTCCACATGAATAATCGCTGCCTCCTGTTGTAAAACAATATCCACCACAGTCTGATGGATTAAGAAATCATTTTGATTTTACCTTACTTGAAATTAAACAGCAAGAGCGACCTTTTCAAAACAAATAAGATCATGCCTTAAGCACAGAATGTTGCAAATTTCTCACAATCCTCTAGCTCACCCCAATCTAGCCCACCTTACCTCTGACCTCATACCCATCATTTTCTCTTTACCCCACTTTGTTCTAGCCAGGCTGCTCCCCCACTGGACCCACTGCATACCCCCCTACCCCCTGCCTCAGGGTCTCTGGCTGTTTTTTCAGTCTATAAATTCTTCCCCATTGATACCCTCTCCCATAGCCTTTTCCTTCCTTTCTTTCTGGTCATTATTCAAAGCTTGTTTGACAGAGACTCCTTGCTTGTGATCCTTTCCACAATTGCAGCACACCCAAACCCAACATTTGCCACCATTCCTCTTGTGCTTTTATCCTTAGGATTCATATAGCATTCTCTGTATTTAATTTTTTTTGTCACCTAGAGCGAGACATGTCTTCTGAAGGCTGAGATTTTTGTCTCTTGGTTTTAGTATGCTAACTCTGGCACTGAGAGCAGTTCCTAATTTAGGACATTTCCAAGATTGGGGAAAATTGAGCTTTGTTTCAGGGTCTCAGAGTACAAGGTGAAAATGGCATAGCAACTAAGATTTGTTGCTAAGGAACAAAATATTTTGTACTTTATGTGGTTTCCCTCTTTCCCTCTTTCCAGACGGGATTTTGTATTACTATTTTAACATCTTTCTCTCTGCTGTCGAATATTACGTGTTTATGGAATACTTAGATTTATTTTCAGATAGGAAAAATAGCCAGACTTGTCAAGCTATTCTAGTCACCTTCTCGGGGGCTGATTAATCTGGGGTTCAGGAAAAGGATTGCTGGCTTTGTCAGTTTCTATCAGTGTCTACTCAAAAGAAGAGCTAATTTGAGCAACGTCAGTTTTCTCAATTTATTTTATTTTTTTGTGGTTAAAAAAAAATAGTCTAGTTACCATTCTTCACCAAACAATTGATCTCTTCCCCCTCTTCAACCTCCGCCCCTTTCCCTTCCCTTCTGGGAACCACCAGTCTGTTCTCTGCGTCTATATATTTGTTTTTGTTTTGTTTTGTTTGCTCATTTGTTTTGTTATATTTTACATATAAGTGACATCACATAGTATTTGTCTTTGTCTAACTTCATTCACATAGCATGATACCCTCAAGATCCATCGTGTTGTCACAAACAGCAAGATTTCTTTCTTTTTTTGGCTGAGTTAACAGAAAGATAAATTATAACAAATGCTAGCAAGGACACCCTTGGAGAAAAGGGCACCCTTGTACACTGTCGGTTGGAATCTAAACTGGTACGGCCACTATGGAAACTATATGGAGATTCCTCAAAAAAAAAAAATTAAAAATAGAACTGACATATAACCCAGCTATTCCACATCTGGGTATTTATTCAAAGAATACAAAAGCAGTAATTCAAATATATATATATATATATATATATATATCACCCTTAGTTTATTACATCATGATTACAGTAGCCAAGATCAGATGTGGAAACAATCTAAGTGCTCATTGATGGATGAATGAATGAAAAAGATGTGATACACACACACACACACACACACACACACACACATATGCTGGAATACTCCTAGTTTCCTCAATTTATTTTTAATGAAATCAACGGCAAACTCTAGAAGAGGAGTTACACGTGTTCTTGATACTTTCTTTCAATTTGATATAAAGAATAAGGATAATAACAATAATAATAAATTTTAATATAGGGTTTACTGAGAGCTAGGCACTTCTCTGTTTAACATATATTAACACATTTAATGTTCATGACAATCCTATAAGGTATGTACTATTTTACTCCCATTTTATATACAAAAGCTTGAGGTACAGAGAGTTACACAGCTTGTCCAAGGTCACATTCAGAGTGAGAGAGGCAGGAATTACCCCCAAACATTCTGATTCCAGACTGGATGCCCTTCATCACGCCTCCACACTCATGCCTTTATTATTTCTAGCCTATGGTTAAGTGTGCATGTGTGTGTGTGTGTGTGTGTGTGCGTGCGTGCGTGCGTGTGTGTGTGTGTGTGTGTGTGTGTCTGTGAAATTGTGTACTTCTGTTGGTTTCGGTAATAGCATCATATTTTTATACTTTTTGGTCATCAGGAATATATCTTAAACTTTAAATAAATAGCATTCAGACATCTATTTTTATGTTCTTTAAAAAATACATTTACTATTAATACACTCCAGGGGAAAGATTTCATTTGGTCTCTTTGTATATTATACTTTGAACAAACACTAGATTCCTTTTGCTAATATGTTATTTTAGAATTTTGCATTATTTTTCACTGGTCTGTGATTTTGTGTGTGTATGTGTAACATTTTTTTTAAGGCCTGCGTTAATGCTCTTGAGTCTAGCGCATTTAAAATACGTGAGAAATATTTTTTTCTGGCAGTTTTGGAAGTTTTGCCTATGAAGATGATCTTATATTTGCTGTGTAACCACCTGCTCTAAAGCTTGGTAATGAGATCCTCTCATAATTCCTGCAAAAATGCCACACTGTCTCATGCCTCTATTTTCATACATATGCAACTTTCTCAGTATTGAATTCAGTTTCTGTCCCTCTTTATTTGAGTCATGCAGTCTTGGTAAAACACTAGCTTTCTTGGCTTTTGTTCTCAGTCCTGTGAGGACAAAGTTGATAAACTTTCTCAGAATGACAGTGTGTTTTATCTAAAGTGTGCGCTCCATAAATGCAGGAGGGCAAGGAGACACTGGAGGAGACAAAATGAAAAGTTTAACCTTTTGAGCCGTTAGATAATTCTATGATAAATTACAATATGTGCAATGTTTTCTGAGCTATGTAGATTTATCTATCACCAAATCAATCACTTCTTAATTCATAAAACTTCTATGTTGTATTTTGCATTATAATAAGTAGTGGTTTATTTTGTTTTAAATCCTCATGTTTATAGAATCATGTATGTGTCTTTAGCAGAGGCATAAACAAAATATGACATGCCTGATGTCCAGATATTGGAATTTAAGTGACTTTTTCTATTATGAAAATGTAGCAGATTTATAAACAATTTCTAAAAATTATTCAAAAGAACAAGCTTAAAAATCTAATGATGCTATTAATTTAATGGCATAACCAGTACCATTCATTTATGACTATATGTAGATACATATATTTGCTTTCCTGGGTAAATACTTATATAGAATTGTTGGGTCAGAGTATGCATACCTTTCATTTTACTAGAAACTACCAAATATATTCCAAAGTGATTGCACCATTTTTCACTTACACCAGCAATACTAATTGCTCCATCCTCTCCACTCCTGGTATTGTCCGTCTAAGGTTAGCTATTCCAGTGTGTGAAAAAATATTTTGTTTTGTTTTCATTTGCAGTTACCTAATGAATAAAGATGTGCTTCTTGGGTATTTTTATATCTTACCAAAAAAAATTGTCTATTAAAGCTTTTGTCTATTTGTATTGAATTTTGTCTTTCATATTTGTAGGAATTCTTTATATATGCTCAATGTGAATCCCTAGTTAGGTTTAAGTATAGCAATTATATTTTCTCTAAACATGGATGAACTTTTTTTTTTAACTATGATTTTCAATGAGCAAAATTTAATGTTGATGAAATTTGTTTTGTGAATTTCTTTTTTAAATAGGTGTTTTGATATGTTGATCTCTAGGTGATGGTTTTTAATTTTTCAATCAAACATTAAGTATCACTGTGAAGATATTTTGTAGATGTAAGTAGGGAAGATTATTCTGGAAAACAGTTTAGTCAGGTGGGCCTGACTGAATTAATTAGGAGGTATTAAAAGCAGAGTTGACATAGGAAGAGAAAGAGAGAATGAGGAGAGAGAGTGGGAGACGAGGAGTGAGCAGGGTGAGACAGAGTTTTTTGTCCTGTTTGTTTTTTTTTCAAAAACTTTATTGTTTTAGCTTATGCATTTAAGCTTATGATCTGTCTTGCAATAATTTGCATGTATGTAGATTTACATAAGTAATTTTTAAGATTTTTTTTCTCATTTCATCATTCACTTTTTTTAGTAATATTTATTGAAAAGGCTTTCTATTCTTATTGAATTACCATGTCATCTTTATAAAAAAGTGATTAATCACATACATGCAGGTCTGTATCTGCAGGCACTATTTTGTTTTATTTCTCTATTTTTCAAACCTTATTACAATTTATATTGTATTAATTATAGTTAATATCAAAACCATGCTGTTTAAGATTTCCATTTTTTTTTCTCTTTCAAAATCTTGGCCATTTTAGGTGCTTTGCATTTGTATATAAACTTTAGAGTCAGCATGTCAAATTCTACAAATGCACACTATTATTGAAATGATCTCTATGTGGATTTAAAGAAAAAATTCAATGATGTTATGAATAATTATATATATATATTTATCCAAAAATATTCATATAATTATTAACCTTTGATTATCACAAGTAGTGTCAATTTGCATATATATGGCTTTTATGGTTCTGCTATAAAAAAGACAGGTAAATGAGTAAGGAGTGAACTGTATTTTTTATTGTTGATTTTTGTTTATTTTTAAGATTGGCAATCTCCTTGGAACCAGCTTTCTTTGTGTATTTGTTCATTTGTTTTTTTTTTTAAATAAATGACATATAACATTGTGTAAGTTTAAGGTGCACAATGTGTTAGTTTGATACATTTATATAATGCAATAAAATAACCATCATAGGTTTAGGTAACACCTCTGTCACATCACATAATTATCATTTCTTTTCTGTTTTGAGAACATCTGTTCTTTTAAAACAAATTTTGCTCCTTTAGCTTATGATTAGTTTAAATTAAGTATGAATTTCATGCTTTGCTTTTCTAGCCATTTCTTTGATATTAAAATTATATTTTCCACTTGGATGTCTTCAGAGATCTGCCCTGAAATGAATACATTGGTAAGAATGTCCAGTGTATCAACTGTGATAAAGTGGAAGGCCAACTGTGACTGTTACTTTGCTAGGACTGCTATATCAAAGTACCACAAATTGTATCACTTAAATAACAGAGATTTATTGTCCTGCATTTCTGAAGGCTAGAAGTCTGAAATCAAGGTGTTATTCAGAATCTAAGGGCTATGAAGAAGAAGATGTTCCAAGCCTCTTTTTCTAGCTGCTGGTGGCCACAGAACAACGATTGCCAGCAAACCACCAGCAGCTAGAAAAGATCTCTGCCTGTGTCTTTACATGGCATTCTCCTTGTGTGTGTGTATCTGTGTCTAAATTTTCTCTTTCTATAAGAATATCAAGTGTATTGGATTAGAGGTCCATCTATTATGGTAAGCCCTCACCTTAACTAATGATATGTACAATGACCCTATTTCCGAGTGAGGTCACCTTCTGAGGTGCTGGAGGTTTATCCTGCAGCATGTGAATTTTGTGGGAACACAATTCAACTCATAATACCTATTAAACCTAGAATTGTAGAGGAACAGATTAAAATGGAATATAAATCAGGTTTGGGGGAGGATATTAGCTGATTATAACAAGAAATATAAGGAAAAAGGTGGACTAAAGGAACAGTTGACTAGTGTAGGCAGAAAGAATGGGAATAGAGTGATTCTAGAAATATGAGGCTTCAAAGAGTTGGAAAAACCACAGACAGTAGGAAATAAGATTGAAATCGCTTTGAGTGACAAAGATCTTTCCACCCAAGCTTGAAGTTCTCAAGACTGAAACTATGAAGTTAAAGGGAATGAAATTGGGCGAGGTGGAAAACATCAATTTGGGGCTTGATAATTACTTTTAGGAAAAACAAAACAAAACACCTTTAAGTGTGCTCTTTGCAAATGAAATTGATTGAAAATATACACATAAGAAGCTATAGGAAATATACACATATAAAGGCATGAGACCAATTTTAAAAAGGCTTTAACCATTCAAGTTCTAAAACAAGCTCTAGACTGTCAAATACATAGCAGTAGGAAGTGGACCATGAAAGCCACATAGCTCACAAGCAGGGAGAAGTCACCCAACCCACTTCTGATGTGTCAAGGGAGGAAAACGGAAACAGAGAAACGTATAGAAGGTAGATTCAGAGGTCAATGTTTTTTTTTTTTCCTAAGAAACAATAGACATGGGGTCATATCCCTCTTAGAGAGCAGAAATGGAATAATGAACTTGGCTTCTCTCAGAGCACAAAAGCTTTAGAACTGGCCAATTAGGATTTCGTAATTACTGTGTCTTGAGAATACTGTGTGTTTCCATTGCATTTCTTTGATTGTGAGTTTTTATTGCTTATTTGTTCTTATTAAGTATATGAGAAGGAAGAAGTAGGGTGGTGTTCTCGTTTTTATTTTCTAGACCACCCTAACATGGGTCATATCTGGACACGAAGGAAGGACAGTGCCTTGTGTGGGAACCCTGGTCCCATACACCTCAGGAGATGAAGCTGTATTTTATCAGAATAAGGAAAACAAAACAAAACAAAACAAGTATGTGGTGATTAGGATTGTCCATGGCAGAGTCTGGTTAATTGTTTACCCAATTCTTTCTTCCTGGGCACACAGTTAGAATTCACTTCCCAGCTGCATTTGCAGTTAGGTATGCCAATATGACAAAATTCTGGCTACTTCCGTGTCTAGATAATAAAAGTCACTTGCATAATTTTCTGCTCTCTCATTTACTATGTGCTTGATGGATGTCAATGTGAAGGACACCTTTGAAAGCCACACATTGAATATTTTTCTGGCCTCTGTCACCCTAGCTTTTTTAAATGCTTGAGCTGATGCCCATCCTTTATGCCAGTTAGTCTTACATGAATAAGAAATAAACTTACTTGTTATGTCACTGAGATACGGGGCATCGTCTATTACAGTAGTTAGTACGACTTTAGTTAACACAGGTATCTTTGTTATATTTTGTCCTCGGTTGGGTTATCTTAGAAGCAGACCTTAAAATAATTTAAATGCAAATAGTTTATGTGGGAGATTATTGCGTTTATGTGGGAGGTTAATAAATGTGAAGGGAAAGAAGAGAATTCAGTGTTCCTCAGTAAAGTTACTGCTCCAGTCAACCCAGGTCTCATCCTCCCACTGATTTCTAGGACACTGTGTGAAATAGATCTCACATATTTCACGTACCAGGGAAAAAAGCTGTCTCACTGGATGAGGGCTTCTCCTGGAGACACCAACCCATTAACTCATTTAGCCTCATATGTTTGGCCCAAACATGCTATCATGGACCCAACTGTGGCCCCTAAAATTTGTATGTTGAAACTCTACCCCCAAGGTGACTAGTAGGACATAGGACCTTTAAAAAGGTAATTGAAGTTAAATGAAGTCATCAGGGTGGGCCCAAATTCAACATGACTGGTATCCTTGTAAAAGTAGAAGAGACACCAGGAATATGCACACTTCATAAAAACCATGGGAAGCCAGAGTGAGAAGGCAGCATGTGTAAGCCAAAGAGAGAGACCTCAGCAGAAATCGATCCTGCTGACATCTTGATTTTGGATATTCAGCCTCCAGCACTGAGAGAAAACAAATCTCTGCTATTTAAGCCAACAACTCTGTGATGTTTGCTTAAGGTAGCCCTATCCAAGTAACACGGCACACAGGCTGAGAAACTTCGCCTGCATTAGCATGTAAGGGAATGAGAGTGAGTCCCTCAATTAGAGCCCCCCATGCATCACTCAGAAGTACTGGTGCCTCCACTGAGTTCACTATCTCCTAAAACTGCTTTTCAAGATGGCAGCTTCTCACCTTTCCCTAGACTTCTAATAAAGGTTAGTGGGACAAGCAACATTCTCCACTTCAGCATTGGGCCTGAAGCAATGGGTAATATTCATGACTTCTCACCACACTAGATGCCCTTCATCCCCATCCAACAGTTCTGCTAGTTCAGTGGCTCAGACAACCCTTCATGATGGGTCTGAATATACTGATTACCATGCTTGTCACATCATGGCTGCTTCCATTGGCTCATTCTGGCTATCATCAGGCAGAAAACTGACACCAGGCATCCAATAAATAATGGTTTCTAGACAAGCTCCCTGCTCTCCACTGTATAATTGCACCTCTATTTTCATGCTTATAAGGGGTGAACTGTATTAGCTCCTACTGTATTAGCTCCTTTCTTTGCCTACAGTTCATTGGCAGAGAAACCAAGATGAACGGAGTCCAAAGTAATCATGTAACAACATAGCTGCTACCAGGTATAAATATCTTATCCCTAGGGACTGAGACCACTAATACCGAGAGCCTAAAGGAGTTGGGACAGGAAACAATTTCCTGAAGGGGGTCACAAGAAGTTATTGGAAAGAAGCCGTATTCATCCTTCTGTCCTTTGGTTCCTAGACCATGTGGAAATAAACAAAGACTCTTCAAATATAAATAAGCCGATACTCAAAGGCAAACAGAGAAGAAAAGCTTTACAGTAGAGAAAGAAAATGCTTCAGGTATGTTCTGATTAGAGGTAGTGGAAAGCAAGCTAACTAGAACCCTATGGGGTTGGTTTGGGGAGCATACTTGGTTTTCTCTGGTTGGTCCTAAGTTGATGGGAAGCACAAAGTAGGGAATTGAACAGTTATTACATCCTGATTGTTTGGGGCTGATTGTTATGCAGATTGTTATTTGGCTTCCTGGGCTGGTTGCTGCAGATTGTGGGTCAGAGTTCCATTTTTATAAACAGACCAGTGATTGTCCATTTGTATATCCCTTCTCTCATGCATGCACTCTAGTAAATGGGGTCAAAGCACTATATCATGGCAATTCATTCCAAGTATAAAAATACACCTTGGAGGATAATGTACAAATCCTGCTTTTATGTGTCAACTTCAATGGGCTAAGGGATGCTCAGGTAGCTGGCCAAACATTATTTCTGAATGCATCTGTGATGGTATTTCTAGGAGAGATTAGCATTTGAATCAGTAGATTCCCCTCACCAAATGTGAGCAGACATCATCCAACTCACTGAGGGCCTGAGTAGAACAAAAAGGCAGAGGAAAGGCAAATTCTCCCTCCCTTGTCTTGAGCTGGTTTATCCCTCTTCTGCTCTCAGACACTAGACATCAGAGCTCCTGGCACTCAGGCATTAGAAATCCACCACTGACCCCTTGGTCCTTAGGCCTTTGCATCTGGACTGAAATATACCACTGCTTTTCTGGGTTTCTATTTGTAGGTGGCAGTTTGAGGCACATCTTAACCTTCATAATTGTGTGAGCCAATTCTCCTAATAAATCCTCTCTTATCTATGTCTATACCTCTATTATCTCTATCTCTATCTATCTATCTAACTACCTATCTATCCATCCATCCATCCATCCATCCATCCATCCATCCATCCATCCATATGTGTGAATGGGCACACACACACACACACACACACACAGATCTTATTGGTTCTGTTTCTCTGAAGAAGGCTGATTAATATAGATTTTGTCACTAAATTAATACCATATCTCTGATTTTAAGAAATCTATCTTCTATGTACACATGCAAACAGGTTCTGGTTGTTATTGCTTATGAATGTATCCCCTTACTATCTGTCCTTTGTTACAATTTTTTTTATCATAAAAGCAAGTCTCTTAGGTCGAGGTGAAATTCTGTGGGACTTTATATTTATAAATTAGATACCCTGTGAGAATCTTCAATAGTGAGTGGTACTTCTCCCAAAAGCTGCAGGCTTGGTAATTATTCTATGTATATGAATCAAGGTCGGTAAGAAAAATTATTGCTCTATGTATCAAAAATATTTCTATCATAAAGAAAATAAATGCTTTAAAATGAGATGGATTATGTAATATAAATTGATCCCTTCTTTTGCCCACATGAACACTTCTTCAGTTAAAAATAACCAATAGAACATTAACAGGGATACTAAAATGCATCTTGGACTAATGAAAACAGTGAATCATCTCACTGGTTAATTAACAGATGCATGAAATGTATCAACATGGAATTTTAAGTTTCTTAGCTCATAAGAAGTAGAAAAGTTGTGTTACTTTTTAGATTTTTCTAAGAATTTTAAAAATCCAAAATCACACATGCATAAGTGATCGTTGATTATGAAGTATACATCTACCAGAGGATTACTTAAGATAAGTGTCACTTTGCCTAAATACCCAGTGTGTTTATCTTGTAAAAACTTTCCAACTTTCTAAGACATTGTGCACAAATTCTTTAAAAAATAACATAAAAGTTTTTTTATTTATTTGTTAAAAATATTTTTAAAATATAGTTTGTTTACATTATGGATTAATGCTCAAATTATCAATATGAAATGGTTGTTACATGTTTTAAAGTAAATGATATGTGTTATTTTTATGTTCCAGAAATGATTTCATGTTTCAAATAGTTTTTGAAAAGTAGTTTAAAAATCCATATAAAGATCTTGGGGCAAGAATAAAATTTTTGGCATTCTTCATCATGTCCTTTTTTGGATAATAAATTTTATGGTTAGTCAATGATATCGGTTCCTCTAAAATAAATCTATATAATTCACTACAATTCCAGTCAGGATTCCTATAGGAACTTAAACTGCTTTCTAAATTGGTATGGATTACTAAAAAAAAATTGTTCTACTATATATTATTGGAGATCAAATCTACTTAAGGCTATTTGACATTGGTTCATGGATAGAAAACCATGAATGAATAGAAGCAAGAGCCTAGACATAGAAATGTGAATACATGGAAGTATGATGCATGGCAGAGCTGGCATTGCACACCGGTGAGAAAGAATGCATCAGGCAATAAATATTTCTGAAACATGTGGAACCAAAAGTTGACCTTATCTCATGCCATCCAGAAAAATCAATTCCATGTGAATTAGAAACCTTAATGTGTAAAGCAAACCTTAAAAATTCTGAAGCAAACTTGAAGAGGTTAGCTCTATGATAAATTTTAGAGTGGAAAAGTTTAGAGGAAGAAAAATTTTAAACCATCTATGTTTATGCATAACTAGTTATAAAGGAAAAGATTAATGCATGTTTTCCAAAGGAAATTATTCATAAAATTTTCCTCTCCTCAAACCCAACATAAAAATATTCAAAGAACAAAAGAGTGGGAGAAAGTATTTACAATGCAGTTTCTGAATATTTAAAGAAAAGAAGCATCCTACTCTTCAATTAGAAAAAGACTCAATGTTTGAATAGATAATTCCCAGAAGGGGGGAAATGTGGTACAGATTAAGAGGACACGACAAAGTCTGACAGCCATAAACCTGCTTTAGAAGCTGAGCAGTGAACACTTTTACTGCGCTGTAGTGGAGGGAATTAATTATGTCTACACCATACGACACAGCTACACTGTGACATAAAACTTGGAAAAACTGTCGTATATTCCTGGAGGGACAGACATAAATATATTTATTAAAGCTTTATTCATATCAGTGGAATCATAGACAATCTAAATGGCTACCTGTCATAGTTTGCTAGGGCACTTTAGCTGCAGTACATGACAAAGTATCACAAAACGAGTGGCTTAATTAACTGAAATTTACTATCTCACAGTTCTGGAGGCCAGCGTCTGCAATCAGGTGTCAGCAGGGTTGGCTCCTTCAGAGGACAGAGGGAGAGTTGTCCCCATGCCCCTCTTCCGGTCTCAGGTGGCTGCAGGTGACCAGTGGGATTTTTGGTCTTCATTAGAAGCATCACCCAAATCTTTCCACAAGTGCTTATCTGTCTTTGTCCAAATTTCCCCTTTTTATAAGGTTATCAAATACTGGATTTACAGCTCACCTACTGATCTCATCTTAACTTGGTTAAATTTTCAACAATTCTCATTCCAAATGAGGTCATATTCTGAGGTACTGAGAGTTAGGACATTAACATATCTCAGTTTGGGGCTCACAATTTAATCCATAACACTACTGATAGAGATATAGTGACTAAAACAGAGAGTCCTTCAAAGGAGGACTAATATGGATTAAAAATAGATTATTAAGTTTAAAACGCTAAATTATCAATAGTTCAATACCACTTAAAGTAATTTAAAAAATTCACCAAAACTATGTTATATGCTTTGTAAATATTCCTATATTTTACAATAATGTATACCATGGTCATAAACACTAGAAAAGTACATAAGGCATAGAAAGGAATATATGCCCAGAGTAAGAGCAAAGGGGGTAATAAAATTAAAGAATTATACTAGACTAAAAATGAAATATAATAACATATAAAAATGAAACACAAAAAAAGACCTGGGATTTATAGAATCTATTATAACTGTGTATCATATACTGAGTGATATTATTAATTTAACTCTGTACTCCTAAATTCTGGAGATGAACCAAATAAATATAAAAATCAGGAGATTCGCACAAACATTTTTCTTTCTATTTTTGAGAAATCCAAAACCTGATGCACTGGTACCTTCTTTTGTGGAAATGAAAAACGCGTTCTAAGTAGTAGCTGCACTTTTGAGAAAGGACTTGTGTGCTTGCTGGAGCTCCAACAGAATTTCACGTAACTCTGGTATCAGTTTGAGCCACATGAGAATCTGAACTTCCGATTCTATTTCAAAGTATCTAGCAGAACAGGTGAGGCAATGTAGATCAAGAAAAATTTTGATATTGGCCAGATTATATCATGTTCAAGTTACTCTTGTTCATTCAGGTTAAGTAATTTAAAAAAAATTAAAAATGGATCTACCTTTTGACCCAGAAATTGCACTCTGGGTATCTATCCAAAGAAAACTAAAACAAGAATTTGTAAAGAACTATGCACCCTTATGTTCATGGCAGCACAATTTACAATAGCCAAGATATGGAAGCAGCCTAAATGCTCATCAACAGATGACTGGATAAAGAAACTATGATTCATACATACAATAGAATCCTATCATTTGCAATGACATGGATGGACCTAGAGGTTATTATGCTGAGTGAAATAAGTCAGACAGAGAAAGATAAATACCATATGATTTCACTTAGATGAAATATAAGGAACAAAAAGAACAAACTAATCAAAATCAGACTCACAAATACAGTGGACAATTTGGTGATGGACAGAGGAGAGGAGTATGGGGGCGCTGGGAGAAAGGGATGAAGGGTTAAAGAAGTACAAATTAGTAGTTGATAGTCACGGGGATGGGGAGCACAGCACAGGGAATGCAGTTAGCATTAATGTAATGGCTAGGAGGAGAGCCAGAGGAGAGAAGGAGCAATTAGGGGAATCATTTTGTAAACTATATAAATGTCTAACCAAAGTACTGTATACTTAAAAGTAATTAAACTAAATAAATAAATGTATTTAAAAAATACTATCCACACTCCTTGCATGCAATCTTATTATCACCCTTAATACTGCTGCCAATTCAGTTCATAAGAGGACTACTCTTTGATCTTAAATGTTATTTATTTCATTTACAAACATTTTTTTAATGCTATTTGCTGTATACATAAAGAGCGGCTACAGCCACTAAAGTTATTAAGAATAATATCTTTATTTTTTATTATAATCAGTTTTGCTCATTTGATATCATGCATTTTATTTCTGAGCAATAAAACCCAACCCTTCTTTACCTGCATGGCTTTTTAAATTTTGTGACTCCACAAAGAAAAAACAATTCATACTTAATTTTACTAAACATTTTCATGTTTCTTTACAGAAAGCTGCACATCAGGAACTTCCGCCAACAGTACACAAAATGTCTATCTTCCTGCATCTCCTCTTCTGATCCACACTTCTCATAAGTTATCACTTTTAAAAATATGTGAAGTTATCTACCCATTCCTAATTATCGTAAATAAATACAACACATACACACGTGCGCTCACGTGCACGCACAAAATCTCACATTTGGAGTTCTCAACATTTTTTTCTTCCAATAGCACTTTTCATTTTGTAATGCTGTTGAATGTGATTTATTGGAAACGCTCATAAGAGCCTCAGGAATTGTTATATAATTGTATTTCATTAGCAGGTCAGTTCTCTTTAGATTTTGTGCAAGCCAAAAAAGAAGCCTTTAGGCTTATTACTTTGGGAGTAATTTAACCAAAATTGACTGTCTTCTAGAAATGAGTGATGAATCACAGAGGTGATATAATTCTAAGTCTCGCTAAGGTAAAAATGCATACTTTTATATTTAGAAATAAAAGAATCACTAAGAAAAGAAGAAATGTTACAAAACTAAAGTGTCTTCCTCTTGTTTATTGAGGACGAAATTTGAATGATATTTTTTGTAAGTACTTTATAGGTTACATTTAAGTTAAAAATAGGATTATATTAGAAATGCATAAAAATTAACTTGATAGAGTTATTAAATGAATGCATTAGTAGATTAATACACGTTGTTCATTACAGCAAAGAGGAGTCTAGTCATTCACTTCTAGTTGCTACTGATTTTTTTTTTTAGAATTCAAGCTCCTACGAGATAATGACAGTCTTTTTGACTTCACTAGATAAACCTGATTTACTTACAAAATTTCATTGAAGTAGCTCAGCCATGTGATTTATTTCGGTGGTTGGAAGGGTAGGAGGTGTGATACAAGCGAGCTTTGATGTGCACTTGTATATTTGGACTTGGCCTTTGTGATATTCCCAGAAGCTGCCCAGAACAAAATATGAAGCCCACCTGTGATGGCCAAGCCTGAGGCTTGGAGCAGAGCCACCTTGCTAAGCCCCTCCTAGATCAGCCACTTCCCAGATGACTACCAAACATGTGAGTGGCCCCAGTTGAGATGACAGAGCTGCATCAGTGTCTCTGCAAAGACACAAGAAAAATGCCCTTACTGCCATGTGCCACTACACTCCAGGGATCTATGTCTGAAGCAAGCGCTGGCGACTGCAATCTGCTGTAGAGGTCTGGGATAGTTTTGGTTTTTAGGTGTATAGTGAGGTTTTTCATTATGCGATTCCTGATTTTTCTTCATCTCAGGAAAACATTCCTCTATTATTTCTTCAATTATTATTTCTAAGCCATTACTTCTGTTTTCTTCTTAAGAAAATGCAAATGTACTCATGTTGAATTTTTCTTCTCTATCTTTGTTATTTGCTGTCTCTATTGGTCTTTTATCTGAATTCTTAAGTAAGTCCTTGACATCATTCAATTTTCTCTAAGCCAGTTTTAATAGAATTTTGAATCCTCGGTTGTAGATTTGCTTTTATAATTATACATTTATTCTTTCCTTTTCTCAAGATAGTATCCAACATTTTATTTCTTACTTTTATTTTCTCTTCTTTGGACTGAGAACACACACTTTTAGCTTTAGACTTCTTATTTTCCAGAATAAATTCTTACTGATGCATACTAATGGTCTCATGATTGCTATTGAAATCTTTCTTTTCAGATTATAAACTAAACATGAGTTAATAATCAGCTCATCCCCAGTCAAATGTGTGATGTTTAATCCTTTGTACGTACCTGCTACCCTAAGGAGGACAGTCCTAGTTTCTATTCAGCAAGTGTTTCCCTCAAATTTGAACTTGTCAATTATAGATCATCTATCTTCTTGAAACATAGTAATTATTTTAAAAATGTTGTTTTCAAATAAATGAAGGAATAAATGTAAATGAGTTTTCAATTTGACTTATGAACTAAAAATTTTATTTCTTAAAGTTTCTCTGACTGTTTAACAGTCAAGTCACTTCTTCCAGGAAAACTGTGGTATTTCACCTACATCTATTATTGCAGATTCCTTGGGAACAGGCTATCAATATCTCCATTTCTTATTTATTCTATTTCCTTAGTCCTTATCACATATAAGTTGGAAAAAAATGGTGTTTAACATAGAAGAGGATATTATACCTGAAGCTGTTTTATGAGAGTTCTGGTCAAAATGAAGTCTTTGAACTTCAAATAAGGATTCTGCTTTAGCTGTGTTATATATTCCTATTTAAAATGAGGCATAGTAAAATACTTAAAATGAAAGTTCTAGCCAAGAGAAAATGTAGATATTATCAATTTCTCTCTAGATCTGGTCTTTACTCTTTCCAAACCCTGTTCCCTTCTGCAGGAAACTGATATGAAAGCAAGCATGGAAAATTGGAGACAGGTGAGCCTGAGGGGGAAATACATAAATGAACCTTTAAAAATGGCCAGATGCTGAGGATTTTTATGTTTCTTTTTTTCAAATTAATCAGCTGGAGATGAGGAAACCAAAGGGAAAGGTTAAATAACTTGCTCAAAGCTACAGAATAGAATGTGTTGTGAATTTATATGGAAGGAATACCTTTATTTTTGACTTAACATTGAAATGACCAAAGACCCTTCAGGGTGGAACAAATTGCAGTTGGGAAAACATATTTAGAATGTAAGAAAAGTTATGGCTAGAGATCGGGATCTAGGAGTCAATATGAAGAGAACCTTGAACTCATTGAAAGAAACTTGGCCAGAAAGAGATGGAGATATTTGTGTCAGCATCATTCAAGGAAATGGTACAGCAACAGACACTGGAAAAAAATGACCAGAGAGGAAGGATCTAGAAATTCACACATAGAGTGAATATCTGGAGCAGGAGCCACAGCACAAAGTAGGGGGAAGAGGTTGCCAGACACAGGAGTCAGAGAGCATGAAGATGTGTGTGAGCAGCTCAGTTTAATTCTGGAGAACAAAGTATGGGGTTCTGTTAAAGAAAGATGAATGAAACTTTCCATCCATGCTATTTGTCTTAAATGCTGAACTTTAACATTACTTCTCAGAATAAACTTTCAAAGGAAAGAGCCAACCCTGAGGACGAGACAGGATCTTTGCACTTAAATTCTTAAAAAATTAGTATTTTTTTTTAAAAAGGGAATTTTCCAGTGAGAAAGGCATGCTGCATCAGATTTTACCTTCTGAATAAAGCTCAAATTTTTTAAAAATATAATAACAATAATGATTGAAAAACATTTTTTCTTAATTGCCTTTGAAATGTCATGTTAGAATAAGAGTGATTGTTAGATGAGCTGTTGTTACCTTATTCCATAAGTCCTTTCTGTGAAAATCCAAAGACAAACTAATAATATAATTATAACTCTTAGATTAATAATGGTGTGCGATGCTTTTATTCAATGTACCAACAGCTTACCATTTTGAATACAGGGGTTTTAACTATTATTGTGTTGTTTAATACACTATTTAATATAAGAGCTTTATTTCCATGGAGTTTGCTCTTTGAAGAATTTAATGATGAGAAGTATTTAATCATCTCAAAACAGTGTCATGTGGTATCTTGGACTGTGAATTATATGAATATTTATAAGATTCATAAATCACATTTCCTTCAAACTCTCACATTAACATTTTTAAATTAAGAACAAGGATGGAGGTGAAAATAATACATTGGAGAATTAATTCCTAGAAAATTTAGAAGGAATTAGAAATGGAGGTATCAAAAATTTTAAAATGTGTATATCCTCAGAGAGCAGTGAGCAGCCTTCCATGGCTTTTCTGGGTGGAATTACATTGAAGTGGATCTTTTTAAACCCTCTGGTTTCCACTGTGGATATTTTCTCCTTCGGGAAAATTATTTGTTTTTTCTTCTTGAGTCTCACACTTCTTCCATACTAGCCTAGTATTTAGACATCAACTATCTGGAAACCACCCACATGCAGTTGTTCCCTCTTGTCCTCTGTAGTATGCCCACAGTACTTCATATTATGGGTAGCTGGGCAAGATGCAGGGCAGAAGTGACTGACAATGAGAGACCTCGTGTCCTGACTGAAGCTCAGTTCCCAGAGCAGCCCGATGTGTGTTCGCATTAGCTTAATCTTGTTCACCAGGGCCTGGCGCTGAGAACCCTGGTGAACGTTCTGACTAACCTCCACCTGACAAATACTCTTTTACTGTATTTTCATTCGGTCAGTAAACCTCTTTTCATTTATTTTTTTTTTATTTAAGTATAGTGGGTATACAATATTAGTTTCAGGTGTACGATATAGTGATATGACATTTTTATACTTTACAATGTGACCACCACACTAAGTCTAGTGACCATCTGTCACCATGCAAACTTATCACAATGTTCTTAACTATCTTCTCCTCCCTGCTTTTCACTTATCCCCCACCCCCATCCCCTCTAGAAATCATCGCCTTGGTCTCTGTTACTCTTGAGGAAAGAAAAATAGGTTGCCTTATGAACCAAGGGGAGGAAGATATGTTTATTATTTGAAAAAATTCAGAGATTTGAGCTCAATATGAGGTTGGTATTCATTTAAACACTACAAATGGAATCATGGAAAAGAAGTAAGCCAAATGAAAATCTCAGCTTGTACAGCAGGGTAAAGAATCTTTGGAAGATATAAGACATCTAGAGAGAGTGCTGATGTGGAGAAGGACAGGCAGCACAGCTTTATTAACCTGCAGTCACTGCACTGTCTGCCCGGCTGTCCTTAATGACGAGCAAATGTCCCTGGCATCTCCCTCCTCAGAGTCCATCCAGGAGGTGGCGGGTTTGGAGGTCTGACAAATTGGCTTCGACAAAAATAGCTGAACTTTATTATTCCCAATGAGTTTTCTATGAGATTTTCTGTGAGGATAGTTTTTCATGCCTATTTTTTAAAATAATAAAATAATAAAATTAAGAACCTTTTTCCCATTTCTATTCTTTTTTCTTTTCCTGTTATAAAATTACAGTATTTTATAGTTTTTAATCTTTTCAACAGATAAAGACAATAATATTTTGTTGTATTTCCTTCTAAGTTTCATTGATTGAGAATTGAACTTTTTCACTTCTTGCATTTATATATTGATTAGCCTTTCATTGATTCATCCATTGATTATTGTACTGGTAATATATTATTTTGGTAATTGTAACTTTAAAATAAGCAGCCTTTCAAAGGAAAGGAGCACTGTTGCATATCCACATGTGAATTAGTACCACTGCCGAGATCATTTAAAACATAGGTATATGTAAAAATATGTACATGCAAAGATTATATATATGTATATACATACATATATATGTATATGAATACACACCTACATACACACACACACTCCATTGCTGATTTGTCCTAAATCTTAATGAGATTTCAAATCATAAAATTAATGTTAATGTGGACGTACCATGTGTTTAATTAATATAATTAAAACATTGACATCTAAGTGTCAGACACATTTGTTAGGCTGATTTGTTTGCTGATCTAAATTAATGATATAGCTACACCAAGAATAATCAATTGCTGTGTACTGGCATAATGACTCTTAGTTGCGTTTTATTTTGCTATATTGTTAGGCCCAGCCCAGTGTTTTAGATAGGAGTAAATAATGAAGGTCACAATACTAGCATCTTAATTTTTTATTATCATATATCTATTATATAGATATATCTATCATATATCTATTATCTCATATGTACATGAGAACATAATTCTCATGTTTATAACCACTATATTTTCTCTACCAACATTTAAGTTTCTGAATACTTCTCCAAAGACAAAGAATAATGTTTATTAATAATAACAATAACTTATTATTCAAACAACTACTACATATGTTCTTTTTAAATGCCAAATAATGTGCTAAGTGAATTGCTGTGTTAATTAACTTAAGCGTTAACAAATCTCTCTGAGGCAAGTATTATTATTATTCCTGGTTTACAGATGAGGAAACTGAGGTATAACATGTTTAACTAACCTGATAGAGGCAACACATATGTGAAGAAGCCCAAAGTCGATGCTGGCGATCCGCTCCCAGAGTTGATGCTATTATATGCCATGCTGAACCGCTCTCAGAGGCTAAACAGTAATTTTGCAATAGCAGGTGAAGATCCATTTTTAAGTGAAAAAATAATTTCTAATTCTTTTAAAACAAAATACAATAAACCAGAATAAAATAGAAATGAGAGCAAACTTCATGTAGAAAGGGTATGTTTTTCTTTCAGATATATGTGTGTAAATGGATTATGATATGAATGCATTTTTTCCTTGTCTCCTCCTCACAGCATCCAGAGTAATACTGATAAAAAGTAATTATAACACCCATTAGGACAGCTACTATTAAAACAAATGAAACAAAACAAAACAAAACAAATCATAAAACCATAAAATAACAAAGGTTGGTGACAATGGAAAAAGGAGAACGCCGTGTACTTTGGTTGGAATGTAAAATGGTGCAGGCATGACAAAATAGTGTGGCAGTTCATCAAAAACATATGTATATATAATAACAATAGAATTATTTTATGATCTGAAGATTCCATTTCTGAATATATACCAAAATAAAAAGCTGAGTCTTAATGACATCTGTAAACCCATGTTTGTAAAACTATTATTAGCCAAAAGGTAAAAAGCACCCCAAATGTCTATCGATGAATGAATAAATAAACAAAATGTGGAATAAACAAATGTGAAAGAAGACAAACATTGTCTGGTTCCACTAACAAGACTTATCTAGAGTAGTTATACTCAATGAAACGGAGAGTGAAATGGGGGTTCTCACAGGGGGGCAGAGATGGGAAAAATGGAGAGTTATACTTTAATGCAGCAGTCCCCAATCTTTCTGGCACCAGGGACTCAGGGACTGGTGCTCCTGTGACAATCTGATGATGCCTGATGATCTGAGGTGGAGCTGAGGCAGTGAAGCTACCACTGAGGAGCTGATGTATGTAGAAATGAAGCTTCATTTGCTCACCTGCTGCTGTGTGGCCCAGTTCCTTAACAGGCCACAGACCTGACTGGTTGGGGACCCCTGCTTTAATAAATAAAGAGTTTCAGTTTTGCAAGATGCAAAAGTTCTGGAGATTAGTTGCACAACAATATGAATATACGTAACACTATCAAACTGTACATTTAAAAATGATTAAGTTGGTAATTTATTTTATTTTATTTTTAAATTTTTTTTGTAGATGAGGCAACCATTGGTTGACCTCACAGATTGCAAGGAACTTGTCAGTTTACAATCTCTTATTTCATTTTTTAAAAATTCTTTTTTTGTTTTTAATGCTTACAGCACCTGGTCTTTTTAGGTGGTCTCCCATCCAAGTATTACTAACCAAGCCTGACCCTGCTTAGCTTTCGAGATCAGACCGGATCGAGCTTGTTCAGAGTGGCATGGCTATAGACTAAGTTGGTAATTTTTATATGTGTATTTTAACCACAATCAAAAAAAATTTTTTTTATATTAGAATCCAAATAACTAGAAATACTATAGCAGTCCTCACATAAATCCTTATTCTTCTTAAAAATAATAACAACAACAACAAAAACACCAAAATTATTCAGGGACTCAGCAAACTAGGGTGGGGGTTGGGAGTCACCAACAATCTTCAGCTGGGAATCATGAATTATAGAGAACAGTGCAATGCCAATATATTAGATTTGTTAAATGTTTAGATATCATATTAACATTATCCAGATGTACCTTGCTGCAAGGGAAATTGAGGTTTGTGTTTATTCTAAGAAACCATGTGCCAACAAAAAGTTGAAAGAATGGAGGAAAAGATATTGGATGATAACTAACAGTCAATGCCAATGACATATTATATTGAAGGTGATGGCTTACCTTTTGTCCTAGTATGTCATTCCTATAAAAATTCTGTCTCAATGATCACCCTCTATTCCAAGTGATATATTCTATGAAAAAAACTCATAAATTGGTGATTGTTTGCTATCTGATATACTTTTTATTAGACTATTCATACTATATTATCTACTATTTGGGAAAGAATTTTCATATTTTATTCAGTAAGTTTGTATATTACCAATAAATATAGATGTATACCTATAACCTTTTAAAAATTGTTCCATATTTTAATAGAATTTAGTTTTAGAATTTATATTTCTTTATACAATCATTGTAAAGAAAATCTTTAATATTTGCTGTCATGTTTCTAAACTGAGTTATTACATGCCTATCACTTCATATTTATTTTCCATCTCAAAGCTATAAACCGAAGTGAGTGATATTTGAATCATTCTAGGCCCAAAGATTCTTTTAAATGCACGATGACAGCCTAGATATTAACAGGCTGGTAACAGAGATTTCTTAAGTATCCTGGACAAGTATTATACTATTGGTTGTGTACTGTCTTAGCAATGATGGTTGTATTGTATTCATTCAATTTAAAACTCTGCAGATTGGAAAAAATGGATTCATTTCAAATGCAGCCTAAAAGAAATAAGGCTTTTCAAAATATATTTAGTAAAAATTGCCTTTTTTTACAGAAGGAGAAAATATATCTCTCCTGAGTATATGAAAAGTAGGGAACAAAAAAAGAAATATCCAAATATCTAAACACTTTTTAAAAAAACTTTACAATTACATTTAATTTTTAATTTTGTGGTCATATATCTTCTCTGTTTCACCATTTACAGAACATAAATTTGAAGAGTTATCTATTATAATGAGATTGTTATATTTATAGCCAACATATGATAATTAACTCCTGGTTTTAATTTCCCATGGCAGTTTCACAGTGAGGAGATGAATATTTGTTTTCACAATAAATCCCAGTTAAACAGGATTCAGAATACTATAATTAAAAATGACATTAAAATATTATATTGTATTCAATATATCTTTCAAGTTAAGATATCATCTATAAAATTAGAACATTATCATATCTTATGCTATAAATGTTAACTGTTATGCGCCACCATCTTAAAAAGTGTATTTAGCTTCACATGAAAACATACCTAAGAAGTTTGATACAGAGGAAACCTCTTCAGATACACATAAAGGCATATATGTTGCCCCATTCTTTTTTTAAAATTGAATGTATTGGGATGACATTGAATAATAAAATTATATGCAATTCTATAATACATCATCTCCATATTGTGTTGTGTGTTCACTGCACAAAGTCAAATGTCCTGTCACCATATATTTGACATCCTTTACCATTGTCTACCTCACCCCATCTCTCTTTCTCTCTTGTAACCACCATGGTATAATCTGTGTCTGTAGTTTTTGTTTATTTGTCTTATTTATCATTTGTTGCTTTCAGTTTTATATCTCACATGAGCGAAAACATATGGTTGTTCACTTTTTTCATACGACTTATTTCGCTTAGCATGATATTCCCAAAATTCATTTATGTTATCTCAGCGGCCATTCTTTATTCTCTAAAAAGCATAAAATATATCAGAAGAGCTATTTTGGCAGCAAAAGTAAAATACTGTTGTATAAAGTTATAATATTACTTACAAAAATTAACTTATAATCCAACATTTTATCCATTTTATACATAGCTTCATATAAAAACACTCCCATTACAATCCATAAAACAAACCCACCTATGCAGACAAAAATGAAGATATACAGATTATGCTTTGCTGCCCAGCCCTCCCATTCCTAGACCTTTAAAAATCATAAGACCATTAGAACAAACACCTTGGACATCAATAGTATGATATATAGTAAATACGCTACTTTATAATTTAAGACTATGACAATTTTATACACACACACACTCAGAGAATATCTTGCATACACAAAGAAACATAGTGGTATTACAAAAACAAAAGCAAAATCCCAAACAGGAAGATAATCAACAACCTAGACCATAGACATATAGTACAATGCTATAAATCTCAGATAAAAGTGAACTAAAGTTAATCTCATGAACATTTTATTTTTAAAAAAAGTATATTGTACAAATACAAGGAAACCATTGATATAAAATGTAAAATCAAGTAAACAAAAAAAAATAATAGAAACAGTTTTAGTTATCTATTGCTTTGTAACAAACCATCCTAAAACTTATTGGTTGAAAACAACAATAATTTACTTACATAATTCTCATTATAGTTTACACAGATGGTTCTGGTTATACTTATGCAATTTGCTTTCTTTACAACCAATAAATTTCAGGCCTGGAATAAGCATGGAATTTTGAATATAACTGTAAGTTTTATTTTGTTGTTTTTTAAAAATCTGAAACAGTGTTAGAAATAAATACTCATTATGTTATTTTTATAGTTTATATATATTCAATTCAGAATAAAAAAGAATTAAAATCTAGCTAAAATATTAGTTAATTAAAGATCTACTAATAAAACATATGATTCACAGAGATATTTACAATTCAATAAGGGTCACGTAGAGACCAAAATTTTATACAGGTAATATAGTGAAATCATAAGGGTATAAAGCAGTTTTCTTACTTAAAAAATATTTTATAGACACCATGCTGTACATTAGATCCCCAGAATTTATCAATCTTATAACTGGAACTTTGTACCCTTTGACCAACATCTTCCTTTTCTCCCAATCCTCAGCCCCTGGCAACCAACGTACTATTTATCTGTTTGTATAACTTGAGTGTTTTGGGATTCCATGTATAAGTGAGATAATACAGGATTTGTCTTTCTCTGTCTGGCTTATTTCATCTAGCATAATTCTTTCAAAAGCTATCCATGGGTAGCAAATGACAGAATTTCCTTTTTTATGGTTGAATAATATTTATATATATAATATTTTTATCCATTTATTTTTTTAATTCACTCTTAGATTGTTTCCATGTCTTGGCCATATGAACAATTCTACAAAGAGCATGGAGTGCTTCTTGTAGAAGCAGAAGTGAGATTGCTGGATTATGTAGTAGTTTTATTTTAATTATTTGAGAAACCACTATATAATCTTCCATAATCGTACATTCCCACTGACAGTATACCAGGGAGACTTTTTCTCCAAATTCTAACCAACACACATTATAGCTTATCTTTTTAAAAAATATTTTAAAAATAAGCTTTATTATTATTTAGGTCTGGCAAGTTCAACAGATCAGGAGATAACTGCCATTGAAAAGACAGAGTTATACTCACACATCCCAAGCGACAGGCACATGCTATGCCATAGGTGGGCCACGTGAAAAGCAAGGGCCAGTCCAGATGCAGAGAGAGTAAAGGGAAGATGATGACTTACTGGTTCAAGAATCTTCTAGAAACCAACTACTTTCTTTTCTACCCAGACTCTGACCTGTCATCACCAGGAATCCCTACCCTGCACACAAGACTCTGCCTCCTACAGCTGTGGGCTGGGTCAGCAATGAGCGCCCATAAATGTTAACAGAGGAACTAGAATAGGTTCTTGCTCAGGTATTATTTTGAGATGTTCTGAAACACACTAACACTCTTACTGATTTTGATTCAACATTTCTTTTTTCTTTTTGGCATTCTCTAACCCTCCTCCTCCTACCCCCAATTTTGATTCATATTTTCTTTAGAGAAGCAGTTTCACAGAATACTTTTCCTGCCCTTGCCTTCAAGATCAGTGTGAATCACAGGGTTGGAGCAGTCAGCAGTTTGATTTAATTTTGCCTTTGCTCTGTTTGTTAATTCAGCTTGGGTTCATCTGGTCTCTGGGATTTAGTTCCTTCTTTCATAATGAAAAATAAAACAACTTTGGACTGCTGAGTCATAGCTCTTAAATTTTTTAAGGAACTCCATGAAATCGTAGTGTTCACTTACATTAAGAATTTCTTTAAAAACGTAACTTTCAATTTTTTTTTTTTTGAGCCTAGGTGAAATAGTAACATGTGTGGTGAATTTTTCAGAGAAGTTTGGATCTAAAATGGGTGAAGCTGCAAAACTGTCATTTTGGGTGTAGCAAGCAGGTTGCGTATTTTAGGATGGAAACAAGAATTTATGTACAGAACTGGCCCTCAATTTTTTCTGGGTGATGACACTCTGGTGACTTTTTTGAATTATTCGGATGTAAAAATGCACTTATCCATTACTTTGGAAATATCCAAAGGCAATAAATTAATTTGATTGCAAGTTTCTCAGAATGGGATGTGAAGGGATCTGTTGGATAGTAAATCTGTGTTATCTCCAACAGGACAGCCTTTGCAGAGTACCTGCTGTGGTGTGATGGTCTGGAAATGTGCTTGCTTGGCTAGGTTGACCTATTCTCCCCAGAATTCCCTTTTTTTACATGTTCCCGGTTTGAGCGAGCTACAGGGGATACCCATCCTGAGAGTCATCCCTGTCCTCTGTCCGCTGGGCCTTTCTTGCTGAACAGCCTGTCTTGAGAAATCTCAGAATGCTATCTGTGTGAAAACAAGGCTCATCAACTGGAAGGTCACACATTATCCCCATAGCTATTTGATAATAGCTATCTAACATGTATAGAGTCATATCTCATTGTAGTGATTATTTACATGTTCCTTATAATTAGCGATGTGCATCTTTTCATGTACCTGTTGGACATTTTGAATGTCTTTTTTGGAAATATGCTCATTTTTAGTTGGATTATTTTTTCTGTTATTGAATTATATAAATTCTTTATGTATTTGGGATATTAACCTCTTATCAGATATTTGATTTGCAAATATTTTCAACTTGGGATTATAAACAAAGCTACTATAATCTGTGTATAGCTATTTATGTGAAACATGTGTCATTTCTCTAAGGTGAATACATAGGACTATGACAGCTGTGTTCTATGATAAATGTCTATTTAGCTGTATAAGACACTGTCAAACTGTTCCAAAGTGACTATAACATGTATTCACATCAACAATGAATGGCAGTTCCAATGGATCTATGTCTTTTTCAACACTTGCTATTATCAAATTAAAAAAAATTTTAATTATACCTATTCTAATATGTGTGTGATTCATTATGATTTTAATTTGTATTTCCCTTGTTACTAATAGTGTGGGAGAATCAGTGTATTGAAGATAGTAGTGAGATTATTACAGTCCTAAAGATGGGTTGTACGTATTTGTTATGACAAGGTCAAAGGCATGACCATAGAAGTGAATGACAGGGGTGATATGGAGGACATGTTCATTGGAGGAGGCATGGAACAATAGGTCAAGAGGATTAGAAGTTATCTGAAAAATAGATATTGAAACCCTTTTAAGAACTATGACAATAGTTGTGCTGGAAAGAGTTATAGTGATCCAAGAGTTAAAAATCTTCAAGGAGTGAAGTAGGGTGGTAAGTGGTATGGTTTGATGACACAAGATAGGAAAATTAGTGTTTTTATAGAGGCGAAAGAAAAAATGATCAATAAGAGGCAATGAGTAGCAAAGAGGATAACAATCTTATCTCCAGATCCCGCTCCCCGCCCCATCTCTGGGCATGAGATATAAGGAATCTGAGAAAGAAAATAGCCACCACTTGAGGTTAACATGAAGACTGAATACTCATTCACACACACACACACACACACACACACACACACACACACACACACACACACCCCTGACCATATTCTTAGCCACAAACTGTCTCAATGAATTTCAACCAACTCAAAATATCAAGCCATGCAATGCAATAAAACTGGAAGATAATACATTCAAAGTTAGCTTCAGGTTTCCCGTATATTTAGAAACTAGAATCACATTTTAAATGGAGGGTTAGATAAGAAATTATTATAATTATGTAATATATAGATCTGAACTAAGTCAAATCATTATGTTTAAAAGCAGGTAATATGGAACAAAAGTTATATTTAGAAGAAAATACATACCTATAAATGTATGTATTAAAAATAAGAATAGATAAATACTTTCTAAACACACGTGTCCTGTTAGACCCTTTATGCTTCTTTCAAAAATCTCACATTATAGCTATTCAGCCTGTTTAAAAAAGAAATCCTCAGGCTCAGAGGGACTTTAGTAACTCAGTTGCAAAGCTACTGAGAAACAAAGACTGGATTTGATTTTATACATATTTTATAATTTGGCACTCATATGCAGGGGGAGATTGTAATACTGCGTTGAATTGATTTACTAATACTTCTTTCCACCAAACTATAGTTCTTCTCTGAGAATAACTTGATCTCAACCTTAAAATCCAGCCAGAAGATGGGTCAATGCCTCAGTATTCAGACATGGATTCTAAAGGCTTATAAATATATGTGTTTTATATATGTTTTATATATGTGTTATATGTGTGTGTCTGTGTACATGTATATATTACCAGTACAAAGTCTGTGAACCAAAACTCAAAATGTCACAGTTTGGAGTAAGGAAAAGCTTATTGATTAAAAAGTTGCCAAGAGAGAACATGGGATACCTAGGGATTCCTTATATCCACCTGGCCACAAGAGAAGGAGAAATGGAACAACTCCAGTACACCAGAAATTCTCCAATGATTGGCATGTTTATATGCAAGACAGAGAAGGAGCTATTAGCCTGACAGCCAAGGTAACAAGCAGGCTCGAGCAAAGTGGAGTCCGAGAGGCCTGAGCATTGAACTCTGCTGCTGACATGCGTGTAGATCCCACTGTAGTTCTCTTCTCCATTCTCCCTGCCTCACACACTTTTGTGCTGGAAAACGGATGACTCCAATCTCATTGGACATCTTTGGCTGGCTTAAAGTTGCAAAGACTACGCAACGCCTGAATGTTCTCCAGAGAAAATAGAACTTTGTTTCTGACCGTGATACGCTGTCATCGCCTGAGGGTTCCAGTTTCTTGGTGTCCTGCTGGCTAGAATATTACACAACCTGGCTTCATTTACCACTTTCTTATCTAACATGTGTTGTTACTGCTTCCTTGGTCGCTGTGTTCCCTGACGAGCCCTCTGGATTTCATAATGTATTTTGTTTTCAGAGAAACAATATTTTGATGGTTTTAAATCATGACTTGGTAAGGAAGAACTTAATGCTTGTTCCATTAAAGGATAAATGAATTTGGCTCAGAAAACTTAATTTTCTTTTATTTTCCTTCTCTACCAAACTCTGTAATTAAGAAATGCGTTTCTTCCCAACCACCTTATTTTTCTCTCTTGCTGTCTTGGAACTGACTAAGAGGTAAAAAGCAAAACAAAAACAATAACAAAAAAATCACTTAAATAAGAAAGAAATAGGACAGGTTTAGAATTTGCTTATCAAAAATTTAGAGGCTTAAAATAGGGCCGTTTTCTTCTTTGACGTATTTTAATTGGTATTAGCGTTTAAATAATATCAAGTAAAGCAATGCATTTGTATCATTACATTTCTATTCAGGTAGCAAATAAACATGACTTTCTTTGTGGAAAAAACATGCATATTTCAGAACTACAGATGTTTACAATGAAATAATTAAACCAAATTAATAAAGGCTGAGAATTACTTGAATGTTCTAAGCTGTTGTGTAAAAAAGTATTAAAAAGTCAAATGCTTTTTAACTTTAAATCTAATGTAAATTAACTAAACTTATTGCAATAATCATTTTACAATATATATCTACAGCAAATCATTATATTATACACCTAAAACAAATACAATATTATGTGTCAATTATATTTCAATTAAAAAATACAAATATATTTTTAAAATTATAAAATGGTTAATGATGAATCATTTTTGATTAATCAACACCTATAACATGCAGGGCTCATAATGAGTAAGATGTGGATATTTTATTTGCATTTTCATGTGGATTCGATCATGCACTTTTGAGTTATTTTTCTTCAGAACGACTTTCAAGACCGATATTTTAAGGATGCTAGTTTTGAAAATAATAGTTGATAAACATTATGATTTCTACTTTAGTTATTCAGAAGGTTTTCTGCTTCCTAATTACCTAGTTTTTTTTCCAACTGTTTAAACAGATAAAAATGCAAATGTAACAGTTTAAAAATTTTGAAAAAGTAGCAAATTAACAATGTTTCTTTCTACTTATGAATATCAGTCCCCCAATTCCTTTCCCTAGAGTCAATAACTAATTTGCTTTTAAGGGAGATCATTCTAGAGACAAAAATACTCTTTTGATAGTGTACTTCTCTGTGTGTTACTTTTTCACTTAATAAAATAACTTGACTATCATTCTACATTAGTTGAAAGAGTGACTACTTATTTTTTAGATATGATTCGAAATAAGCATGTACCATATTTAACCAGTCCATATTGCTTTTTGCTCCAAATCATTTTATTTACAAAATGCTGCCAACAATTTTATACATTAGTAAATATACATTTTTACATATATGTGAACTATGTAAATGTGTCTTTAAGTGTTACTGATTGTATTCCAGGAGGACAAATGAGTGACAATAAGGTGCATCAGCAATTTGAGATAATGTAATTGCGGATTTGCCATATATGTGTGTGTGAATGTGTGTGTATTATTATATATGGGTGTGTGTATATAATCAGAAAATGTATATATGTATGTACATAACCAGTACATTATGTGCATATACATATAAGTATGTTATATACATATAATTAGTATATATAGCATATACTGACACTTAGAAAATGTATGTATATATATAAAATAGGCAATGTGTCATATACATATATAATATAATATAAACATATATTTATATAATATAATCAGAAATATATAAATTAATATATATACCACTATGTATGCTTGATACATTTATAAGGACACATCTGTCCATATGTATGTGGAAAGAGAGAGAAAAATTGAGAGAGAGACTGACTTAAAATTTTCAGAGTGTAAGTTTTGGCATTTATAGATGTTATAACACTTAAACATAAATAGTTAAATTTAAAAAATGGGAATTTTTATGGAACTCGCCCAAATACTTGGTTTGGTAGGCTGTGACTACATTAGCAATGACTTTTAATTCTTATCCCAATTCTTAAATTATATTGTAGGTTTATGGTAAGCTTTCTGAAAGTCAGTTTATTCATATGTTATATAGGAAATTATTTGCCCCTTCTTAGGAATATTAAGAAAAATTTAATGAAATGAGATTTGTAGAACATTTTTAAAACACTGTTTTAAAATCTGCAGTCTTAGGCCATAATATATCAGAATCATCTTAAACTGCTTACTAATAATAATTCAACCAGGTTAAAAAAGATGTAGATTTCCTTAGATGAGTTTTTCTTATACTGTTTTTGTTAAAATATTTCATTGTTATAAACTGTTTTCTGTTTGTCCTGAATATGTGAAGAAATCTGGATAGCTTATTTTACTTAAAGTTGCCCATTGTTCTGGGTATATATTTAGAGGAAATTTAATATAATGTAGCTTTTCATCTAGCAAGTACTATAAAATACAGCATAGTAATTACACATAAAACATGAAATATACATATAATTTATATGTATATATGACCTACTTATCAAAATGAAGATATGGTTTAATATTTTCAGGTAAAGAATGATTGAGTTACTATTTTACAAATTTGGATATAATGACCATTTCTAGTCTAAATTACATTATATGCCCTATACTTATCACTAGGCTTTACATTATTTCAACATCAGAGAAGTGATTATTTATATTTCAATAGCAATATTTTAATATAACTTTTCTTCCGAATCAGACAATTTCTCACTCTGAAACTTGAAAATAAGAACTTGACATTCTATGATTTGAGTTCCCTTATTTATGGCCCTCTTTCTATTATCTATTTCCTTGCTCTGACATTCAGCAGAGATAAAATTATCAATCTTTTCTCTGGGATAGCCTGCATTTCATTTGCATTTATCTGTGCCTTACATGGTTCATTACACAAACCTCAAATGGCTTCCTAATTGTCAATATGTATAAAAGAGAAAGGTTTTATTGGACTTTTTGATTTCTTGGAAGCTTTCCTTCTCTTTTTTCTTTCTTCCTTTCTTTTTCTTATTCTTTCTTTCTTTTTCTTTTTTTTTTTGGCAGTGGATAAAAAGTTAAAAGGAAACGCACAAAAATAATTTCACTTTGTTTTTGAGACAGCAATTTTGAAAATTCTTGAATAAATTCTGTAATAGATTTGCCTGTGATTAGCTTTAGAAACTATTTAGATGAGCTTTGGAAAGTGTTAGAAGCAAGAAAAACAAAACAAAACCAACACCAAAAATGAAATCTTTGTTATCAACTAGTTTAAATTTATATCTAAACAATCAAAGTGAATCATATTTATATCTTTTCTTAAATAGCTAAAAGAAATTTTTAACAACTTGAAATTTATGATTAATTTTGTTCTTTTGAAAGTCAATTACTCTTTTATTGCTATTCCACCTTGAAAAAGCTCAAAGAAAAATAAAATTTTTATCTATTTTAACATTATGAAACCTCTAGAGATATCTTTAAAAAAACAGGGATAGTATTTACTAAAAGACTAATAAGTAAACATGTTTTCAAAACTTAAATAATAAATGTCAGTGCATAATATGAATTAGTAATTTGTATTTGAACTTGAAAAGAAATCTTATATTTTAGGTCTATGTTACTATAAAATTAGTGCTTATAAATAATTGCATATTCATATACCTTCAGTATACCAAATACAATATTTCTTTTATATTTTTTCATAATTTTTAAGTAAGTAGTCTTTATTAATATTATGATTGCATATTCATAGTTTCTTAAAATATGCATTCAAATGAATTTCATAAAAAAACTAAATCTAAAGTAAGAAATATTTTCTAAATGCAGTAACAATTATTTGAAGTAACTTTAACTCTATTTTTATTAGTGAAATTATTAAACATCAGAGGGATAGATATCTAGTAAAAGCTTCCAATTATGACATGTTTTTTGAGTTCAGAGGAAAAGAATCTCCATCTTCCTTTCTATGTACAGGGCATTGGGCAAATGTTTTGTGGAAAGGGCTTCTTTATATAAATAAGTTGATTTAAAAATGTATATAAAATGCATGGCTCCATGTAGGATTCAACAGTTTATCCCTGAAGATTAGAAAAATGGGGAAAGAGGTACTTACCTAATTGTTTATCTTTCAGTAAGTATACATGGAGACTCTTCATTGGCTCCAGGTTCTACCTTTTCTTGCTCATTTTTAGGGACCAATCCTTCCCTCTTTACTTGAAATGAACCATTCTTGGCTAGTTTTACTGTATCTTTCACCATGAATAATAGGTACTGATATAACTGGCAATGTCATGGTTTTTTGGTACCTGTTCGTATTAAAATAACATAGATGTTGTTGTCTCTGCACTTTCTTAATATGATTTATCTAGTGCTGGGTATGTTATTGCTTAATTCACTGCATAATGCACATGAAACCCGTGGATGCTGACTGCCAATGACTGTCTCTCAAAGGTAAATTGTGCTTCAATGATGATGATCGAAAATCCAAGTCTCAATTAAAGTATTAAAGAAAATTAAAGAAAAATGGGAATAAAAACTTATTTTCTGGTCATGGTAAATTTATCATTCAGAATTTTATAGATTTCATAGCATAAACATACAACAAAACATCTCCCAATCCTATCTTGTCTTGAACTTATTAGATATTATCACTGCATTTCTAGAATGCAATCTTTTTCACTGTGGTCCTTACTCTTGCCTCCTATGTGCCCACTACCATTTGGATACATAAGGGACCCATGGGCAGAGTGAGAAGATTAATCCTATTCATGCATAAAATATCTGTTTCTTCTTAGGCATTGCTTAAGACTGACCTGGGAGAGCATAGCATCACCACTGCCAGTCAAAGGCAAGAAAGGACATCGATTAAAAAGGATATTAGCTTTGTAGCGCAAAGGTTTTTAAAGCTCTTGTAAGTGATAAGCACAGCGACCTTTAGAGGTCATCGTGACCAGTGTAGAGCTTGCAGAAGGTATGGGGTGACTACCTTGATTGCCAGCAAGTGGTGATGTATAGGATAAGAGATACCTGCTGCCATCCCATTTGTTCCCAGGTTCTATAGACTGAAGCCTCCACTACAATCAAACTCAATTGAGCAAGAGGAGACTCACAGATCTGCACAAAAGTCTCAAGTCTAAGAATTTGGCAGTGGGGTGCTGGTATCCCAGACACCCAGATTTATCCTGTGTCCAATGTGAGTATCTCAGCATTATTCTGGTGGCCCAAACTCCCATTTAAGAGAAAGAATATCAAACCAACTAGCAGGAGTGATCCGAGCTGCCCTCCTAGAACCAAGGCCAGTAAAAGGAACCCAAAATGGCCCCACTGGCACAAGTTCTGAAGCTCCTTGGTGCAAACTGTCAACCCTGTATATGTAGGTAGAGATTTAGAGAATTCCACAAAGAAGAGACATGAAGACCTGCACTCCAAGAGTCCCTACCTGGGATGATGTTCGAATGCCCATATAGGCCTGCCAGCTGATACTGCAGTCCTGGCTGATCCCTGGCACTAGATGGGGGAAGTATCATAAGAATATTTGGAGTAAGATAACTCCAAAATGTTAGGCCCCCTGAGGCATGTGTCTAAGGCAGGGATGCTCCTTATCTGAGTCTAGAGTGGTATTGTCCTCAATAGTACAACTCAGGACACAGAAGGAAAGAAGGAAAACTTTAAGGAAGGAGGACTTAGTTGTTATATGACAAATAATATCTAAGAAAAAAATTGAATGGCATGTCTATAGATGTTTCCTAGATAAATTCTTCCACTAATCTTAAGATTCTTAGGTGCTCCCTAGTTTAACTGAGAAAAACAATGCAATTCTATAATTTATAAATCAAAATTCCAGTTGGTTTTTTTGAAGGACTCAGCCAAACTATAATAAATTGTAAAATGATAGACTAAAGATCCATAAATAGCTAAGTAAATTCTAACAAATAGAGATAGGGATAACTTACCTTAGTAACAACTTTCTAGGAAGTCATAGTAATGTCAGCAGAAAGATATTATAACAATACACAGACACAAAAGAAGACTAATATGCACATATGAGCATGTACAAACACCCAATCCCACAATATATTAAAAAAACAGTATCACAAATTATTTTGAAAAAATTCAGATTGTAAAACTCAGAAACAAGTTCACTTTATCTAAAACAGTAAGGTGACCCAAACCAACATTTGGACTCAAGATAGATGAAAGAATTGAATGTGAAAAGAATGAAAACATACGACATAAGAAAAATATAAAAGACTGTCTTTATCACCTAGGAATGGCAGAGGACTTATAAAACAAAACATAACTCACAAAACATAACTTAAAAGATTGATGAGTTTGAGTACACAGCATTAAAGATTTCTATTTAATAAAGAATGCCATGGGCGAAGGTAAAAGAGACATGACAGACAGGTATGTCTAGATGTACAAAGAACTCCAGCAAATCATCAAGAAAAAGTTAACAACACTGATAGAAAATTGGGAAATTTAGAAAGAGAAAACATTGAAGGCTAATGGTCCTGTAAAGAGATGCTCAAACTCATTTGAAATCATACATGCAAATTAAAGCAATACAAAACTATCATTTGACATGGATTTGCAGGTGAGGAAACTGTAATAACTTTTCCGATTAACTGATATTCAAAGTTCAGCTTTCATGTTGCTTTTTTGTATTGTGTTTATTTCTAACTCCTTTGTCACACACAGTAAGTATAATTACATTTGTTATGACTAGCATATTAACACCTTTGCAAGTTAATACTTATCCTTTGCCTCTTCCTCGAGAAATTGATAAAAGTAGCTAATGGCCCCACAAGTCCTTGAGATGATAACTGGGCTGGCTATGCCCTTTCAGAACTATTCTAATTTTCTCTGTTATCTGTTTTTACCCTGTGTTTCATGCACATTGACACTTTTAGATTTCCTCCTGAATAACTAATTCACCAGACTATTTCTATCTTGATCACAGTAGAATCAAGCAATTCTGCTCAACTCTTGGTTAGTCAATGAATTAATTTTCTATCCATAATTATTATTGAATATAATAAATATGTCTGATATGGTTAGTCTGATTGCTTTTAGTGATCTGTGGGTGACAAGGTTACTGACTTGGAAAATTCACCAATTGACTAAATTGTAATCAAGGCATGGCTAGAGAGGAGGTGTTTATTTAATATTTTTTTCTCAAAGCAAATGAATTGTTATGTTATAAAGCTCTTAATACAAGGCAGTTTTAATAGTAGAAAATGATAAATGTCAACTATGATTTACCTGAAGCTTTCATTTAAACCTGACTTCAGAATGATCGTGAGACACTTTCTTCGCTATGGCTAAGAAAGGAGCAGTTATTGAAAGGGAATGAGTTCAAATTAAACTCCCTTGAAGAAAACAATAAACAGATAAACAGTTAAAAATTATGAGGTGCATTTATTTCCCAGGTGAGCCAAAGTAATTAGTTAGCTCCTTCCTCAGATGCCTATAGGAAATAACAAATTATCCAAATGATTACTTGCTTGGAAAACATGCTCTTTTTTTTTCACACTTTATTTCAGAAATTCACATTTTCTGATTTTTTTTTTTGGGGGGTAAAATTTTCAGTCACATTAAATGAAACTCTTCTCAACTGTGAACAGAAAGGCTCTCCAGCTACATGTAACACACTCACTGTTTCTGCTGGAACGACATTGTTCAGTTAGGAACTGTAATAAAACCAAGTAATGAAGGAGGTGCTACACCAAAGGAGATCAAATACCAGGAATGCAAAGCATCATCAGCAATTTCTTTTATAGTCCAATGGCCAGTTTTCTTTACAGTCCTTGGACACATTCATTAGAAAGTGAACTATTTGTTTCTATTTTATTTTCTCCATGAGAGAATTCTCTCTGTGGATTTTTTAAGAGCAGATAATATACATGAACAAGTATATTAATTTCTTTAACATTAAACATTGTTCTTTGTTTTTATTTTTGTTTTCCACCTTTTTTCTACCTTCTTTGATTTTAATTGTGTTCTTTATATGATCTTTCTTCTTAAGTATATTAATTATATTTATGTTTCCATTTTATTTTAGTGGTTGCCCAATTTACAACTAATAGAAATTCATTTCAAATAACACTATGCTATTTCACAGGTAGTATGACTAGCTTATGGTAGAGTATTCCCCATTCTACCTTTCTATCCCTTGGAATATTGCCATCATTCCTTTATCCATAAGCTATAATTACAGAATATAAATTAGTATTATTATTTTGAACAAACTCTTATCTGTTAGATCAATTAAGAATAAGAGTTTATTTTACCTTTTATTCCTTCTTGGATGCTCTTTCTTTCTTTACATAGATCTAAGTTTCTGACATATCATTCTTTGTCTCAGAAGAACATCTTTTAAAATTCTCTACAAGGCAAGTCTACTGGAGACAGCCCCTCAAATTTTGTCTGAAAAAAATTAAAAAAAATTTTTTTTCTTTGTGCTTTTCGGAGGACAATTTCCAGGATACAGAATTCTAGTTGATTTTATTTTTTTTTCTTTCAACTATAAATATTTCATTCCCATCTCCTTTTACTGACATGATTTCTGAATCATGTGATTTCTGATGGAACTCTTTTTTTTGTTCCTCTATAGATACATGTTTTTTAAAACCCCACCACACACTGACTTTTTTCAAGATTTTCTCTTTATCTTTCACATTCTGTATTTTGAATATGACGTGTCTAAGTGAAGATTTTTTTCTATATTTATCCTATTTTGTATTCTCTGAGCTACTGGATGTACAATCTGGTGTCTGTCATTAATTTTTGAAAATTCTCAGTCATTATTACTTTTAATATTTCTCAGTTCTTTTCTTCTCCTTCTTGTATTTATGTTACACATACATTACATCTATTACAATTTTTCCACAGTTCTTACATAGTACATCCCACCTTCTGCATTTTTTTTCATTTTGCATATCAGCATTGAAAGTTTCTACTGACATTTCCTTGCGCTCACAGACTCTTTCTTCAGCTGTGCCCAGTCTATCAATGAGCCCACAGAATTTGTTTTTCATTTCTGTTGTAATATTTTGATTTCTAGCATTTCTTTTTTCATGCTTTCTTAGAGTTTCCATTTCTCTGCTTAATGTTCTATATCTGTTCTTATATGTTGTCCAGTTTTTCCACGAGAGTCTATAAGAGCATATTAATTATAGTTATTTTTAAGTTTCTGATCTCATAATTCCAAAACTTGTTATATCTGAATCTGGTTCTAAAGTTTGTTTTGTCTCTTTAGACTGTATTTTTTTGACATCATAGTCTTCTGAACTCTTTCTTCCATGAGCCCTACCAGGATCTCACTATGAAGTTCAGAAAACAAAACAAAACAAAACAACCTCATTCTTCCAACAGAGGAAAAGAAAAAGTAACTATCTTGAAATACATCCAGAGCTTTCTGCCTCTTTAACAAGTCCTTTCATCAAAAGACCTCCCTGGCTGGGGTTTTAATAAGAACTAACCAGCATGGGAGATGGGAAAGACTCAACCCTGGCCCCTCTACACTTCAGTGTCAACAAAGGGCCCAACTCAGGGTCAACAAAAATCTGAGACTCAATCATAGGACTATGGGATGCTTCCCCTGGTCCCATACCTTACTGTCATGTCAATAAGGCTCCTACAGGGATACAGCTAAGAGAACTAAGCTTTAGAGCCTATTTAAGGAGCCTCCAGGAAAACTCTCATATCAACAAGGGAGACAAAAACAAGCACACTAGAGGAAATTGTAGCCTCTGACACCAGAACTACAGCAGACAATAAGCAGTCTACATCCTAACCAGATAAACACAGAACCTTACAGTAAAGGCCTATCTATCATTGTTTCTTTTATACAATGCATCATGTTTAGATTTCAACAAAAATTTTCATAGAGAAAATCCTAGCAAGCTCTGTACTCATTTTTATCAATCACTGAAGGAAAAGAAAATTTCAATATAAGAATATTTTAAAAGAGAAAAAGTGAAGATGCCCTAATTCGTATTACAAGGTTAGCATGGCTTTGACTTCAAAACAAGATTAGTAAAATATAAAAAAGAAAGATTATTATGTAGATTAAGAAAAATTAAATAAAATTTAGCAGAACTTTAATAATATACAAAGAATATGTATAATGAAAAAATTGTGGTTTATCCCAAGAATGCATGTTTAGTTTAAATATTAATAAGTTTGGTATAATTCATGATATTATAGATTAAGAGGAAAAACAACATAATTATCTCATATATGCAGAAAATACAGTTCAACGAAATTTATCGTTTGTTTAGTATAACACCTAAAAATTTGAGAAAATTTTCTTAACCTTATAAAAGGTTTTTTTTAAAAAAACAAAAATAAAATAAAATGAAATACTTTATCTTATTATTACTATGAATTATTGTAATATAGGTATATATGGAAAGATAAGAATAAGTAGAAAGCTAGAAGAGAGAGGAAATTTTAAAAGCCACATTTAAAAACATAACAAAACAAAATAAATACACCAGTACGTTAACATTGTTTATTTAATAAAAACCATCTTAAAATTTATCTTTTTAGAGAGGCTGTTGTGATAGCTACAATATAACTGAGTAGCAGTGCAAAACATTTCATTTGTTTTTGTTTGTGTTTACCATTTATCATATCAGGGATACTGTCAAAGGTTAAAATACCTTACTAAGTCACAAAAAGTAGCACAGTCATGGTTAATTCAGAAGGAGATGGAGATAGGGTTGATCTTCATTTGGACTAGAAAGGCTCTCTCTTTCTTTCCGGGCAAGCCTGGTTGGCTTTGACTCTTGGCTAAGAGCAGAGCAGTGAAACCTATGGTAAGCTGAGTAAGCTCCCAATCACCCTCCCTGGTGACTCTCAGGGTAGTTCTGCACTTAAGGTTTCTATCTGACCTGACCGTCTGATGAGTCTAGTTTGATTTTAAGACCAAGAGGATTTATAAGGATCCTCACTGGCAGCTTCTCTAAAACCTCTCAAACAAAGATTCTCCTCTAGCCTCCCCCAAAGCCAAAGATTCAGCACAGGATAGAGTGACATTGGTCCCTTGGGGAGCGTGTGCCCTGAGATGTCTCCTGCTACCAACATTTGCTTGCGTTCTCCTTCTCTTTGCCTTTTAATGAAAGCTTTATGGGAGTATACTCTGTGGAAACTGGTGAGTCGCTTTAAATATACACACTGGGGGAAATAATACAAGTACCTATATGGTGGCTGTCAGTAATATATCCACATTGCCAACAATAAGTGTTTAAAATTCTTTAGAGTGGAAGAATATTTCATTGAAGGGATGTTCTTTTTCAATAGCAATGAAATTAACAGCCAATCAAAAGAATGAATTGTCAGTTTAAAATGAGTATATGACTTAAAAGAAAACAGACAGTGATAGTATCTGTGATTTAAATTATATTCCATCTCTTCAAAATCAAAAAGCAGTAAAATAGAAGTAATACAACATTAAGCCCAAATACGTAAATTAGTTTCAGCAAAATATTGCATTATTACTATCAATTTTAACATTATTGCTTTAGAACATTTTAAATTCAATACATAAATATATTTTGGGTTTAGTCATCTAAATGCTTTAAATTTAAGAACTTTGTAACTTTATGTAAGTGCCTATTTACATAGCATTCTGACAATAACTTTTGCTTATCACTAAACTCAGACAATTTTTTTTTCAGGAAAATACTTATTACATTGCTCAAGTTCGAGAAAACTGCTTTAGCATGTTTATCTATCACCTTCGGGACTTTGTTTTTCCTCCTATCACATTTTATGAACAGCCTGAGATCAAGATGTAAACATTTGAACAGTTGAGGTTATTCAAACTACAAAGCCAATTTTGTGTTATGAAATTCTAAGATTTTTCATGAACTCCCAGTGTGGAGCTGTTTCTAATAAAATAATGACAATATGAGTCAGAGAGAAAAGACCACAAACTACTTTCCCTGATGAGGTACATCGTGGAAAGCATCCTGTAATCTACATAAAATTAGGACAGAATATATCTCTTTGAAATGGAAAGTGTTTATTTTTTTCTTCCATGAAGTCTTTTAACTTTAAAGGGCAAGTAAATATTTTCAAGTAACTACAAAGAGCTTCTTAGCCTTTACAATTCATTCTAAAACTCTAATGTGGTGGGAGCAATTGAAAACGGTCTGGAACTGTAAAGAATAAGCTTCCATCAATTTCTGGAAAATATACTGATTTAGTAATTTTACCTTCGAAAATCATCACTTCTTTTTAAACTAGATGACTTTTGTATTTGTATAAACTTAGAGAAAAAGTTGTGCAGTGTCATAAGGACTTATGTTGTTATTTCAAAGCAGGGCACTCTTTCCTTAATCATATCTCTGAATCATAACGAAAATGAAACAAAGCAAAAACAAAAATGTTCAGCTTGCCTTCTACTATCAGGAAACTTTGCATCTAAGGGAGAAAAATATAGGTGTCTGGAGAAACTTCTATCTCTGGGAAGATAAAGTAGATGTACTTTTCTCTATTTCTCCTGCTAAGTACAACTAAAACCCTGGATATTCTATATAAAATAAACATAAAATGCCTCTGAATGGTAGAGAGAAGACACATCAGCGAAGAACCTTGAGATCTAAGGAATGACACGGTGGTAAGGTCCATGGGTTTTCTATTTGCCTCATATGTCCTAGACTTACCAGTCACCTAGTAGTGATACAAAGGACAAAGATCAAAAGAAGCCCTGGCAAAGAATCACAATGCAATAAATATATACGTCATAATGTTAAATCGTACACTTGAAACTTGTTGGATTTTGTTGATCAATGTCACCTCAATAATTGTTAATAACAATTTTTTTAAAAAAGTGAGTTCTCTTAATGAAAAGATCAAGAAAGGGCAGTTTTTGGTAATAAGAATTCGACTTCAACTAAACCCTGTAGAAAAAAACTGTGGTCTCATCTACTCCAACCAGCAAAGGCTTAGTTGCCTATACCCAGGACATGCTGCAAGGACGCCCTTGGCCACCTGCAGGAGTGACGTCAAAGGAGGCCCTGTAGGGAGCCAGGACTTTGCTCCCCACTGGGTGGTAATGAGGCCCGTTCTATGAGTCAAGTTTCCCATCCATGCCTGTTCTATGTGTCAAGGTCTCCTGCTGTACCATAAAGAAGAAACCAGACAGTCCCTTGTCTTCTAAAGCTTACATTCAATTGAGAGAGACATGCAAAAGTAAAATAATGTATTTATTATTTTGTGAGATTCGAAACTTATAGTTTCTGAATTTTAACTTCTTTTACACTATAAATCTTCTGTGGCACAACTTTAAACTCTACAATTTTAGCGCCCATCGGAAACAAGTTGTTGGTTTATTTTTATTTTTCCTACAAAGAGAGTGAATGAAAACAGCAGATTTTATTTTAGTAGTATTGTTAGAAATTTTCACTTTAACTTGCCCCGTTACTAATATGCTAAGGCTCTTAGTCGCATGTAGTTTTTTTCTTCACGTCGCTTTCAGGTGTCAGAGGCACTGCTGCCACCTCGAATCTTTTCCTTTCTTCCCCCTCTTCAATCTTTTGATTAAGGGCTGTGAGCTATGAACCTTTGGGTGAGGCTATTGATTTAGAGACTCTAACAGAGCTGCTAACGAGCGAATTATATTGTCTGAACCTTTTAGGGCAGGCCCAATTTGACACCTTGACACCTGTGGCCCAAGCTGTCCAGAGGCTCTTGATACAAGGGAACAGTCCAGGTGACACAAAGACATTCTGGGAATCTGGGTCCTTATGTGCTCCCTGGGTATTTTGTTTGTTTACTTGTTTCTTTTATTTTTTGCAGTTCTCTATTATTAAAGCTATTTTTCTAGTTGACCCAAGCAGTTCCTTTACCTTTGGCATATGTTCCGCCTGGCGAAAGTTTTTTCTATTCTGATTTCCAGGGCATTCAGGTGCCCCCACCCCCAGCCGCCACAATGATGGAAGCCAGTGAGGGCAGGCTCATGACATCAGCCAGGATCTCTTTTTTGCCTTAAATCTCCCTAAATAGATTGTCGTGATCAGAGCATTTCTTCACTATTCTCTTCTCAATGAAAGAGTTTAAGAGTCAGCTAATTACCTTCCTGTTTGCCTGAAAATATTTCAGTCTATAGAAACTGGGAGGTATATTTGTATAAGACTTTTCATCTTTCTAAGCCTTTGCAATTCCTGGCATTCTCCCCATGTTTCCCTGAACTCTTCTTTTCTTCTCTCATTTTCTCCTCTTCCTCCATCTACTAGTGCCAAGCATTTCTTCTACCAATGCAATAGTTATGGGCACAACTTATGGAAAAAGTCCATTTCCCTGTTCAGGTAGCTATTCTTTTTCTTTCTTCTGGAAATGACTCATTTATAAACCAGTAGAAGATATAACTTCAGATTATCATATTCTGGACCTGGGCATGAATTCAATTTTCTGAATCCACGTTTTCTTCAAGAAATACCATAGCTATAGATTAACTCAGTAGTAAAATAACATTCTCTGAAGACATCTTACAACCGGTCATTTCTCTTCATTGTGGCCTTATGCAGAGTAGATATTTGAGGACTCAGCCAATTCCATGAAGTCCTGACACATAAGATTTCCTACAGCTCCATAATCTCACTTGTCTTGCCATGGTTGGCACTGCTGAAGTCTCTATCCTCACATCTGTACTCTGCCCTGACTCAGGAGGGGTCCAGGTGTCTCAGGAGGCCAGAATCAAAGCAATAAATCACAAAACTTGTTAACCTCAGGCCAACTCATACTCATTTGGTTAAATGCCATAGAAGCAATTAGGGTGAGAAACTATGCCATCCTAGGCTCTACCTAGGCTCTCATCTTCTGAACTGGATTCAAAAGCATTTTAATGAATGTCACTTCCTGTGATGCTGCACTGATTTGGCAAAAGGAACCCAAAGACTCAGCTGCCAGTCACGGCTTTTAGTTCATCATCATCCTTACTTTGTCCTCTGAAAGGAAGTTTCACCACCTTGAAATAACCACAGATCACAAGAATCCAACAAACGCAAAGTCTGCAGGAATAGGAAGCACTTAACCCTTCAAATAAATAACAGAATATGAGTGAGAACAGCTGCTACCATTGTCCTTTCTCCCATCCCACTTTACGTATTCTAGTTCGTGGAGACACAGGACCATGTACTGTTCTTCAGTTCAATTCACAAGCTGTATCCTTGAAGGCAGCCCTCCAAGTCGGTGATTGCCTTATCTGAGCTTTCAAACTGTATAAAAACATCAACTAATAAAATAAAACCATAAGTTTGATCTGAATGTAAATTTAAAAAATAACTGATTGATATTGAAATTGAAGTTTGCACATATAAAAACTTTTATGTGAATAGAAGAGACACTGTAACAGATTAACTACTTTGTTTTCCAATGTTCAATATAATAGATAATAATTTTTGACGACTTTATGATGAATATATTTATGTGTTTTAATGTGATGCTAAAATAGCAGTCTCAACAATATTAATAATATGTGTTGTCAAAAAGTGCAAAGCCACTAAAGAGAATGATCATTTACTGCATGTACATCAATAAGTAAAAGCCTTTCCACATGAATCATGCAGACAAGTTTCACTTTATTATAAAATAGGGCGATAAGAAAAACTCACTCTTATTCTTTTTATTTTTGAATATTTAGCTATGCTTAACAAGGATAATGCTTTAATTTGTAATTACTAGTAAGAAAACACTTAGAATAATACATATATATGAATACACCTACACCAATATAAACAATACGCATATACATTCAATCCTCACAACAACTCTGAGGCAGGTGAGTGTATTATCTCTATTTTACAGAAGAGAAAGCTGGAGCATAAACAGATTAAATAACTTGTTCAAGATCATACAACTAATAAGTAGGGCAGCTGAGTTTTTATCCTAAGACAAGTTGGCTCCAAGGATTTTGCTCTTCCCTACCATGCATTACTGAATTCTTTAAAGAATGGAATTATCATTTAATTTTAGGCATCAAGGAAAGATTCTTGAAGAACTGTTCTTGTCTGTGACTACTGCAGAAGAATCAACCAACTCACCAATACCGTAAAGAAAGCGAAATATAGCCATAGTTTATTGGTGCATACCATGTAATTTTACTCATTCATTGTGGACTAGACTTAATGAAGTCGTGCCTTCAAGGACAAATCATCTAAAAGTTTCACTTTTCCCCTGCCTCTGACCCATTCATTTCCTGAGGACAACGCCGTGATGATATTGTACCAATCATCTTATTTATACTGGAATTGTTTTTGTTTGTGTTCCCCTAGAATTCCTTTCCCTACATGATTCTGAGTTAAATTGGCCACAACAAATTCTGCATGAGATTCGGAGGGTAGAAGTTTAGCAGTGGCTCTAGCTGTGAGGCCAGTGAGGGTGGCCTCTAGTGCTGCAGCTCATGCAAGTTGTCGCTAATTGGCTGTTGTAGCTTTTGGCGGAGGCAGCAGACAGGTCCACAGCAAGCCCAGCGACTGTGGACCTCCATCAGTGCTTCCAGGCCTGCAGTGTGTGTGTGTGACTCCATGGCCAAGGGTCCCAGGACTGTCTCCCGGTCATCTGTGCATCATATCAAGAAGCACATGACGTCAGTTTATCTCACTGTTAATTTTGTTAATTTTGCCTCACTTGATTAGTTGGCATCTGCCTGGCTTCTCCACTATCAATTCACCCCCTTTTCCTCTACAATTAATAATGAAACTGTGGAGAGATACGTAGAGTCAGTGCATATCAATCTTTCACCAAACCGTTTTAACATTAATCAGTGATTCTTGCCTGAAGTATTGATTACCTCAGTGCTGAAAATAATGATTTTTGAACCCTATCATTTCATTTACGTCTATTACCTGGCATGTGTCTCTGTGGATGAGATTTCCTTTCTCCTGTGTGTGTTTGTGTGTGTGTGTGTGTGTGTGTGTGTGTGTGTGTGTGTGTGTAGTGTACATGTCTATGTGTGTATGTTCACACATATATTTATGTATACACATGTATGTATTTGACATTTACTAGGTTGTAATCATTAATGTCTTTATTTACATTAATGCTCAGTTGTCACAGATTGAGCAGTGGGAATCTCTTTAAGCTGACCCCTATGTCATTTTGACTTTTGCTTATCATTTTGGGGGTACTTCCTAACTCTGGCACAACAAGTTGTTAAAGCTTTAAGGTTTATATTTTATTTTGCTCCATTCTAGATAATACCATTGTTTCAATGGTCCCTGGTTCCTTTTAATGGTGTATGGAATTCAGGATCAAGCCTGAGCACTAAAGCCCTTTCTTTGTGATATGTCACAATTTATTTTCTCTGAGGTTGGCATTTGCCTTTTAAAATTTCTCTTGGTGCTTTCGTTCTTATTCCATGCAAACTTTTTTTAAGATGAGGGGCTTAATTAATCTCTTATTTTATTGAGTCTGGATTTTAAGCACAATCGTCTTTCTCAATAATTGTTATAGAGTTTTTCACCTAACTTTTCTATAGTACTTGTATTTCTTTCTCTCTCTCTTTTTTTTTAGATCTATAATTCATTCAGAGTTTATTCTTGTGACTGGCATAAAAAATGGTTTAAATTATCTTTTTCCAAATGGTTTTCCAGTTGTCCTACCATTTTATTAAAATTTTACCTTTGCTCTAATGATATGATGTGCTACCTTTATTATATACTAAATTTCTATATCTATTTCTATGTTTTCTCTTTCATTCCAAAGGCTTACTTGTTTATTCATGTTATCAAACTCTTTTTAAGTATGGAGGTATATTACGTTTTTATATTGATTCAGAATTATGTATTAAATATTTCAAAGATACTTGGCATGTTATATATATAACATTTTCCTTGCTAGTCTTTATTGTCAACTGTTTTCACATGCTTATTTTTTCCACATATTTTTCTTCTATATTTCTGGACCTTGCTAGAACAAAACTAAAACAAAAATCTTAGGGAAACTCAAAGCACAGTAAACTCTTTTGTTTAAGTATATTTTATTTAATTTTTCCATTTTATATATTATCACTCTCTAGAGAAAAAAGGCATTTTTCTATAGGTAACATAAAATTATTTCACTTCAGATATTACATTAAAATTGAATATTTAACATAATTATGTAGAACAAATATACATCAATATGATGCAGCATATAAATTGTGTTATTAAAGTTGTAAAATGTGACTGTCTTACCTACTATTAAATTTTTAGAGCCATTATATTTTGGAACATAGTATGTACCCAATACATATTTATAGACTGAATAATATGCCACTCTACTTGAATTTTCTCTTTCTCTCCGCTCAGCTACTGTTATTAAAAGGGCATAGTATGAATTATAATCTCTTGTTATTTAACCATCCATAGAAAAAAGAAAATAATCTTCTGACATAATTATTGACATTATTAATCATATATTCTGCCTGTATGTATTACCTGCTATTGAACCCACTCTGACTCCTGGTGACCTTATGAATGCATGATGTCTACAGTGTCCTGTCTTGTCCTCAGTAGCCTTGCTCAGCAACGTAGACTCATGCCTTGGTCTCTTTTATGGAGTCAGTTCTCTTTTTGCTCTTCCTCTTTTCCAGCTGCCTTCTATTTTTTTTCTCAGCATTTTCCAGAGTCCTGCCTTCTCACAATGTGCCTGAAGTAGGCCAGCTTCAGTTTTGTCATTTTTGCCTCCAGCAATGTTTTGGGGCTTAATTTGCTTTCAGACTCACTTGTGTGTCTTTCTGGCAGTCTAGGGCACCTGTAGAGATCTCTAACATCGTATTTTAAATGAATCAGTACTCTGCCCGCAAATATAAAACGCAAACAGTCAGTGTAGGGTGTGAAAGGTTGTAAAATGTTGTCAGTTGAGAAAACTGCTTTAAAAAGGAGATTTGATTAGGAGTTCAATTTACCTTAAAGCTAAACCCATAGCGCTGAAAAGATGAAAGTGCTCTAGAGTACAGAAAGTCAAAACAGTAAATTACGGTGGTGAATTGTGCACTACAACAAAATGATCTAATAAAGTAGTAATTTGCCGTATTATTATGAGCTAGACAGATAATTTAATAAACACAATTTGGTTTATATTGCTTCTAGACTACTTGTGTAGTTTTACAATCATCTTTTTTTTTAATATACTAGTTTTAGTAATGGAACTACATTTTTATAAATTAAAATTTTTGATACTAAAATTGTTATTATAACTACCTTGGTAATGGCCATGGTTATAAAGGAATTCATTCAAATGCCACAATAAATTAAGACATAGTTATAGTCAACCATTATTTTAATCTTTCTGTATATGCTCTTCTGTTTTGGGAATGGATTTATTTTTTTCTAAAACAAATAATGAAAGCATTTTTTCATTTTTTCCTCTACTGGAATATTTTAAATAATCATGGTTATCAGACCTTTTTTAAACATTCTTCAGTAGTTATTGAGAGATTAGTTAAATGAGAGAAGATTGTCATGTCTTAAAATTTCTATACTGTTAGTAAGGATTATTTAAAAGTATTAGAGCAGAAAATATCTTAGAGCTATTCTATCCTTTTTTGGAGGAAATGGAGCAATTGAATGTAATTTAATTAAACTTTCCCAATTTCATAAAATGTTAGTATTAAATTCAAATTCTCATTTTTAAATCATAGAATGATTGAAGTTTGGATAAGTAAGTTGTGTATGACAAGAGATAAATCTTTCCATGAAATTTATCATTCTAAAGCTATTACATTAAGTGTGATACTTCCTTAAAAATACCTACAGGAAATATTATACATAATGGTGAAATTTCTAACACATTCTCTTTAGTTCACTACTAAATGGTGTTGCTTATATTGATCTCACAGTGGAGATCCCAGTTGTTGTGGCAAGACACGGAGGAGAGAAATGGTGTAAGAGTCTGAAAGAACAAGAATGTAGAGAAATTGAAATTCTCCTCCATTGCTAGTGCAAATACAAAATCTTAGCTCTGACATGTAAAATACTTGGAATTCACCATTCCTGTGTGCACAAGAAAAATCTGGACAAATTGAAAATCAACAACTTTTTGGGGGACCCATCAGGAACTGAATTTACCACTTTAACCTTTTTAAGTATACTGTTATCGGTACATTCACACTGTTATGCAAGCATCACCACCATCCATCTCCAGGACATTTTCATCTTCTCAAATTAAAACTCTCTACCCATTACACAATAAGTTCCTGTTTGCCCCTCATCCCAGCCCCTGGCAACCACCATTCTGCTTTTTGTCTCTATGATTCTGAGAACTCTAGGTATCTCATATAGGTGGAATTATACAATATTTGTCCTTTTATTTCTGGCTTGTATCACTTAGCATATAGTAAGGTTCATTTGCAGTGTAGCATTTGTCAGAATTTCCTTCCTTTTTAAGGCTGCATAAGTTCTACTGTGTGTATGTACCACATTTGTTTACCCATTCATCCATATTGATGAGCACTGAGTTGCTGTCATCTTTTGACTACTGTGAATAATGCTGGTAGGTCCACTGGGGTACAAACACCTGCTTGAATCTTTAATTCATCAGGGTATATGAGCAGAAGAAGAATTGCTGAATTATGGCAATGCCATGTATAATTTTTTGAAGACCTGCCATATTGTTTTCCACAGTGGATGCACATTTTACCTTTTCAATAGCTATGCACAAAGATTCTAAAATTTCTCCACATCCTCTCTAACACTCATTATTTTTTTAAATTTGTTTTTTAATAGTCAACAGGTATGAAGTGGTATTGCATTGTGGTTTTAATTTGCATTTCCCTGATGATTAGTGATGTTGAGTATTTTTCATTGCTTTCTGGCCATCTATATTTTTTCTTTGGAGAAATGTCTAAGTCCTTTGCTCATTTTTAATTGGGTTATTGGACCTTTTATGTTAATAAATGGTAATTTTTATAGATTTCTGGAGACCACGTATAAACTAGTATGAAATTGAGGTCTTATTGAAGTGCTCCATATTTCAGCATGCTTTACCTTCAGAAAGCTCACCAGGTTCTTATAGTGAAGACTGGACAAAGACCACTGGTGGCTCAGCCAGAGGAAGTAAAGAGTGATCTTTATGAAGTATGCCCAGAGCCTTCTCCATAACACAGGCCTACTGTCCAAAGTGACACCAGAGCCTTACCCCAGCTAGGGGAAGAGAATTCCTACTACTCTAGCTCTCTCTGGACTTTGCTTCTCACATAAAGGAGAAATAAAAGAGTATATAAGGATCAGGGCTTCAAGGAAATCATTTTGAAGGTTGTATTCAGGGGAGAGAGGGCCAGAGGGAAAACACTATTCATTCAGAAAACACTTGTAAAGATCACAACCCAGAGGCACAAAAGTCTAATGATTCAATTGGAAGATTATGGAATACTTTCCCTGTCTCACATGCTTTACCACCATATCAACAAGGATCCAGGCTAACAGTGGATTATAGCAAAAAGAGTTAAAAGACATAAACTCTCTCTGAGGAAGAGCACCTAGAGAATCCTAAAACTAAGAGAGGAAACAAAAGTAAGGACACTAGATGAATTTCAGGTCTGTGAACATACTGCTACAAAACAAACAAACAAACAAAAAACAACAACAACAACAACAAAACATTAAATGTAGCCCAATTCCTAGCCAGATTAACATAAATCTTCACACAAGAGTTTATCTCACTTCCTACTACTGGATACAACATGTTCAGCTATCAGCAAAAATTAAAAGCCATGAAAGAGGTAAGAAAAAGAAAAAAAATATGAAAAACAAAGCAAGCATCAGAACCAGACTTAGATATAACACAGATTTTAGAATCTTCAGGCAGAGAATTTAAAATAAATAGGATTAATATGTTAAGGGTGTTAATGGAGAAAGCAGATATCATACAAGAAGAGATGGGTAACAGAAGCAGAAAGACAGAAACTCTAAGAAAGAGTAATAAGGAAATATAAGACATCAATCAAAAATACTCTAATAGAAATGAAAAATGCCCTTCATGCACTATGTACAACCAAGAGAAAATAGAAGGCAAAAAACAAACAATAATCCAAAAAGGAACATTGAAAGAATTGTGAGACAGTTCTAAAAGATGTGACATAGGTGTACCAAGAATACCAGAAGGGAGAAGAGAGAATGGGGCAGAAGACATATTTAGGTTATGATAGCCAAAAATTTGTTTAAATGGCACAGCCACTTTTGAAAACATCCTGGCAGTTTCTCAAAATGCTACACATAGAATAACCATATGACTGAACAATATCACTTTTTGAACTATTCCCAAAAGAAATGATAATATATGTCTACACAAACATTTATGTATGATCGTCCAGTGCAGCATTATTCATAAGAAACAAAAAGTGGAAACCACCCAAATCCATGGACTGATGAATGAATAAACAAAACGTGATATTTCCATGAAATGGAATCATTCAGCACTAAAACGAAATGAAGTTCTGACATATGCTTTAACATGGAGTGATCTTGAAACTGTTACACTAAGTGAAAGGAAGCAGGCACAAAACAAACAAACAAATACATCAAACAAACAAAAAACATATTGTATGATTTCACCTAAACGAAATATTCAAAATAGTTAATCTATGGGATAAAAAGTTCCTAGGGCTGGGGGTTGAGAAGAATGGGATTGACTGCTAATGACACATTTTCTTGGAATAATAAAAAGATTCTAAAAAGGCAATGGCAATGGTTACACAATTGTGGAAGTATACTGAAAACACTAAATTATGTATTTTAAAAGAGTACATGTTATGGTATGTGAATTATATATTAAGAAAGGTATTATTTTTTTAAAAGACCCTGAAAAGAATATATAAAACTGTTATAATAGATAGTGTAATTATCATGTTTAAACTTCTCCAAATCTATAAAAATCAGAATTAGAATTAATGAAGTAGTTTACCAAGTTTGCTAGTTAAAAAGAGAGAAAATTCAATTTGAAGCATTATATATAGAGCACCTGAAATGATCTAATTAAGAGTCTGAAAAAAATGATTATAAGTTATATAACTTATTTAAAAATGTGAAAATGCCCTATAAAATGAAACATCTTATTTCTTTGGAAAGAAAGTCTAATGTATAGATGCCAATTCATCATAAATTACTCTCTAGAGTCAATTAAATTCCAATTAAAATTTGAACAGAATCTCTTAATGAAACCTGATGAAGTTGATTTAAAAAATATGCAACAAAAGCAAATAGTCAAAAATCAGCAAGATATTTTTCAAATAGAAGAAGCAGATAAAAGGACTTATAATTTTGGTTATCAATATTTATAAAGCAATCATTTTAAAAAGAACCCAGGACAGACACATAGAATACTAGACCATAATAAGAGGGAGAAACTAAAGCATAAATATAAGAAATCTGAGAGTAAACTCTACAGATCAGTGGTAAAATGATGGGCTGGGACAGAGAGTTATCCATGTAAGAAAAAAAATAAAGCTGGATTTCTTTTTGAGGCACTATTCTAAAGGAATAAGGGAAATTAAAATCTACAAATATGAAAGACAGATCTCTGTAAATTTTCAGTAGCCAAGTTAAGAGAATATCTTCATAAACTCTAGAGCAGCAAAGATACTTAAACAAGATTCAAATATTTTTAAAACAAATTAAGTAATTGATCATTTTTATTTTATTAAAAGTAAGAACTTTTATCAAAAGCAACTTCAGAGGGTGTAAAAATATGGCACAGATATGCAGAAGATACTTGAAACAACAAAGGTTAGTATCATCAATACATAAACTATTCTACTAGTCTGTATGAAGAAAATAAATGACCCAGTGGAAAATGGACCAAAGATATGAATTCGCATATCCAGGGAGGGAACATTAATGGCTTACAAATAAATAAAAATATGTACAACTTTATTATTAATCAGGAAAATGCATATAATAACCATAATAAAATATATTATCGACCCATCAGACTGCCTAAATTCTGTTGGCAAATTTGATGGGAGGCAATGGAAATTCTCATCCACTATTAGTCATAGTGTAAATTGATATACCTACTTGGGAGAACTGATGAATCTAGTAAACTTACATAGGTAAACTTTATGCACCAGCAGTTTTGATCCTGGATATATATCCTAGGACTCTCAGGTCCATGTGACTTTGAACCTCTTTGTGCATGTATATACATCAGGGTTCATGTATAAAAATGTTCAAAACAATGTTGTTTGTAAGAACAGAAAACTAAAAATGGTCCAAATGTCCATTAACAGAAGAATGGATAATTGTGATTATTTAAACAATAAAATACTATACTACCTTCAAAACAAATGAACTACATACTTATTACTAATATAGATAATTCTGGAAAACGTAATAGAGAGCATAAAGCTGAAAGCAAGGAAAAATATAGCCAATAACAAATATTTTATTTTTTACTAATATACACATGATGATAAAACTATAAAGCAAAGCAGAGAATGATTCACATAATTTTCACGGTAGTACTTTCCAATATGGGCAAGATAGGTGTATTTCATTAGTTCGGACACAGGGATTTAATAGTATAAACTCTATTGTTTCTTAAGCTTTCTGATGCGTATATACACATTATTTTTATTTTATAAACTCTACTTATACATTCTCTATACTGATATTACAATTTTATAGTATAATATTTTAATTTTTTAAAAAACAAGCAGAAATATCACAATGTACATGCATTTATTGTTTGAGCCAGAGATTGAGGGGAATAGTTCCAGATAAAAGTGTATTTGGTAGCAATTTTTAAAAACCTTCATTTTTTAAATAGAGTTTTATGAGTGTTCAGTGAGGGAGAGAATATATTTACCATACCAGTGTTGATTTTATATAACTGTTCTGCACAAAATGTCCTCGGCTTTCTTTATCCAAATCCTTGCATTATCAGTCACAACAACCAAAATATACTTCACCTGTTTATCAGAGCATGGTTCTCAGGCAGTACATAAGCTGCCACACACCCAAGTAATTAATATGTTTGTGATAGTGCTGAAGGCTTTAAAATCAATGAAAAAGTGAATATTTCTTCCTAACCTCATTACATTTACAAGTGATATTAATTAAATGTCAGGTAAATAGTATCTATGGATATATTGGGCAAATACCTTTTTGCCATTTCACTGCTCAGCACATTTTATGGTGAAACTGCCTTTATGAAGTCTTAAAGGATACATTTAACTTTAGAGAAGATCAAGAGCTGAAAACAGTAGCATCTAAATTCATAATATTATTAAAATAATTTTTTACCTTTATATTACCATGTCTTCTTTCTTCCCTATTAAGAAGTTAAGCATGACAGCAAGAATTAAAATGTTATTTTTTTAAAAAAAATTAAGAGGAATATTCTTCACGACAAAATCTTTAATTAGTTCTGATGAAATATGGTTAGGGTTGGTAAAATATTTTTCTCATTTTTGCAACCAAACAAATCTGATCAAAATTCATATGTGTGGAATATATTGGAGAAGTTTTAAAATCATACTTTGAAATCAATATTAATTTTATTGTTATATAAAATGAAAATAGAGTTAGTTCCTCTAGATTTAGGCAAAAGTCTCATTTTCTTTTCTAGCTTTCCTTTAGACTTAAAAAAAAAAAAAAGCAAACTTCACTGCATTGAAGTGAAAGCAAACCTACCAATAACTGGTTGGTCTGTGTCTGATGAGAAGCACAGCAGGGCTGAGCAGAACAGTGAGAGATGGGAGGAAGATAAAGACGTCAGATCTGATTTGTAGATGTCTATAACGTGACAGTGTGAATATAGAAAAAGGATTTCCAATTTAGCTTCCTCCCACTGAAACTGATCTTGCCAGGAATACTAATAACCGCCATCTTGTCAAAGTGGATGAACACTAGACTTTCTTCATTTCGCTAATATTTTCAGTAGATCAGACACCACTGATCATTTTCTATTTCCTAAAAGAGTCCCCCCTTTGTTTTATTTTCTTGTCTCTACTTTCAGTGTTATCATTTCAGATAGAAGCCTTATTTCTTATCCCATCTGAAACAGGGACCCTGTTATTCTTCCATAGGGAAAGAAAATATTTCTTTAGTCAATCCCACATCACAATATCAATTATGAATTTTTTTTATCATTTCTTTATTTTCTTCTTAACCAGGCTTTGAGCTTCTAAAGATCATGAACTATAATGACACACTAATGTACTGCAAAGTTCAAGTTCTTGAGGATTCCATTCATATTGATTTATTTCACTACTTTGTTCCAGTTTCCAATTTATTACTTCTCTGCTCTAAATGTTTTTTTTTCATTCATAGTGTTATTTTCTTTTTTAGAGCATGTTATTTTCTTTTACTATTAATTTTATTTTATTATTAGTTCATTGATTAGACATTTATATAGTTTATGAAACAATCCTCAAATTACTCTCTCACCCCTCTGGCTCTCCACCTAGCCATCACATTACTGCTGAGTGTGCTCCCCATCCCCATGACCATCTATTAATTACTAATTTGTACTTCTTTAACCCTTCACCCTGCTTCTCTCAGTCCCACAAGCTCCCATCCCTCTGGCAGTCACCAGATTGTCCTCTATATTTGTGAGTTTGTTTTCATTAGTTTTTTTCCCCTTGAGATTCCTTATATAAGTGAAATCATATGGTATTTATCTTTCTCTGTCTGACTTATTTCACTCACTATAATAACCTCTAGGTCCATCCATGTTGTTGTGAATGGTAGGATTTTATTTTTTTAATGGCTGAGTAATATTCCATTGTATATACGAACCATAACTTCTTTATCCAACTGTCTATTGCCAGATGCTCACGGGGGTGAGGAGCACAGCATAGGAAATGCAATTAGCATAATATATTGGCTAGGTGGAGAGCTAGAGGAGAGAAAGAACAGTTAGGGAGATTGTTTTATAAACTACATAAATGTCTAACCAATGTACTGTATACTTGAAACTAATAATAAAATTTAAAAAATGGTGTTGGGAAAATTAGGCAGATACATGCAAAAAAATTAAACTGGACCTCCTTATATACCAAATAGACTCAAAATGGATAAAATATTTCAATGTAAGACCTGCAACCATAAAAATTCTAGAAGAAAACATAAGCAGCAATCTCTTCGATATTGCTACTAGTGATTTCTTTTTGAATGTATCTCCTTGGGCAAGTAAACAAAAGAAAAATAAATGGGACTACATCAACTAAAAAGTTTTTGCACAGCAAAGGAAACCATCAACAAAACAAAAAGACAACCTACTGAATAAGAGAATTTATTCACTTTTGATACATCTGATAAGGGGTTGTTATCCAAAATATATAAAGAACTCACACAACTCAACAACAACAAAAAACAAACAATCCAATTGAAAAATGGGCAGAAGACCTGAACAGATATTTCTCCAAAGAGGAAATACAGATAGCCAATAGACATATGAAAATATGCTCAAGGTCAGTAATCATCAGAGAAATGCAAATTAAAACCACAATGAAATATCACCTCACACCTGTCAGAATGGCTATCATCAATAGATCAAAGAACAACAAGTGTTGGTGAGAATGTGGAGAAAAGGGACCCTCATACACTTTTGGTGGGATTGCAGATTGGTATAGCTGCTATGGAAAACAGTCGGAAGGTTTCTCAAAAAAATTAAAAATGGATCTACCTTTTGACCTAATAATTGCACTTCTGGGTATTTGCCCAAATAAAACCAAAACACTAATTCGTAAAGACCTATGCATCCCTATGTTCATGGCAGTGCTATTCACAAATGTTTTATTTAATATAAGCTATAATGATAGACTCTAAGTATTTCTCCTTTAAAGTGAGCTAGATATTGCACTTTGTCAGTAGAGGGCACTGGAAGGGCATTTCAGGAAGAAAGGGTACTTCAGTAATTTGGGCTGCTGCATGGTAGGTTAGCTGTGTGTATGGAAGGACATCTGATGGATCCTTACCCCATGCAGAATGTGTGGTCACCAGTGATTTTGTAGCTGTAGCTGATGCTAACCTCTCTGTGGTCCTCGACACAGAAACTGGTGCCCTGAAAGATTCCTGCCTGCATAGGTACCTGAAATCCCACCTACTCTGGCATTGTGAGTCTCTCTCTACACCCCATACTTCTCAGTTGTAGCCCAGAGGTCTCCCACTGTCTCTGCCACATGTGCTAATAACCTGCTCCTTGCCTGTGTTCTGGAGAGTTGCTGCTTGCTAGCTTAGTGACTGCAGACCAGTTCCAGCTAGAGCAACCCACTGAACTCTATGATCCAATGGAATGACTATGCTTCTTCAAGGTCTGAAATATTTTCCAAGCTTGTCCTTCCTTGGGTCCTCTCCTTCAACCACAGGGTACCATCGAGAGTTTCCTTATATCATACAATTACTTTTTAAATCATAGTTTAATAATTCTTTAAATTCAATTTCCCTTGTTTAACCCATTGTGTGGTTTCTATCTCCTGATTAGACCCAGACGGACACAACTGTATAATATTTAGATGGATGGAAGTATTATGATTTTAAAAAAGTTTTTTATTGATGAATGATAATGTAATAACAAGTATACTTCTGCACAGTAGTGAGATTTATTTCTAATTTAAATAATAGAAAATGAAATTGAACATCTTCAATTTATTACATAATAACAAATTCGTCTTTCAAGTAGCTGTATACCCTTTAGTAAAGTGTATGAGTTTACAGTAATCTACCATTTAAATTTAAAATTAAATGTCAAGAATTTAATTTTGCTACTTTGAAGTAAATGTATATCACTGATATTTTAGCATTTCACTGATTACTGAGGAGGTCAAGTATTTTTATATATTTACTTTTTAGTTTTGTTTCTGTATGTATAAAGTGTTCATGCAAATTTTTTGTCCATTTTTTATTGGATTGCCTACATTTTTCATAATACTTTACCAATGACTGACATTCTGGATACCAATTTTTGCTGTTATATCAGTTATAAATATTTCTTATAATTCCCATTTTAATTAGATTTGGGTTTTATTTTTCACTGACACATATGCTATTTATTTTTGAAACAAATGTTCATTTAGTGATCCACCGAAAGATTAATCAGTTTATCGAATGGGCTGTACTTAGCAGGGGCAAGCTGAAATGACTTTAATATTTGTTATCATGCCCACTTAAACTCTCTTTGTAGAAAACATCTTTCCCACCCTTGACTGAAACCTCAGGTTGATTTAATATATTTTCTGGTAATTCTAAAGCATAAAAAATTCTAGTGTAAACTATAGAAAACATTTGGTGTAAAGTTGATCTCCTGCCCTAGCTCAAAACTGACCCAGGCAAACAGTCATACCAAAGTGGAGTAGAGGGCTGAGGTGTGGTGGCAACTGTGTCTTCTCTCTTCCAGTCTTCACTGCCTCCTCCACTCTTACTATTCTTAGGAAACTCCACAGTTAGGTTGTGGAAGCTAGGGGCGGAGTTAGAAGAAAAGATTTTCATCTTTTCTTGAAAATCTTTTCTTCTAACTCCGCCCCTAGCTTCCTCAGTAGTTTTTGAGGCTGTAAACAGGAATCGGACATTGAAATCCTGGCTGACTCCTCATGAAGACAGCTTTCACAGTCACCAATCATAGTGCTGTGGTATAAGCAATGCTCTAGGAAGCTGCTTTTTAAGCTTTTGAATTCTGGCAGCCCATTCTGTCCAGTCACCATCTGAGTTACCATTTGTTTTCAGTGATTCCTCTTCAACAGATCCCCTTTCAAGCAGAAGTAGGTCTATGTCACTTCAGAAGAATCACATTTTACCTATGAAAATGTACCTCGGTTATATATAATTGGGTAAAGTACTTGAAAGGGTCCCACCTCAGTAGTGGAAGTTAATGGAGTCCTAGACTACAGATGTATCTGGTCTCCTCCAACACATCTAAAAATAAGATCAGAAGGTTCGATATATTTTCTGTCAACTCCAGTGCATCTCAAAACAAAACTCAAAAATATTCATAGGAATGCAAATATCTATAGCTCCCAACAAGGTAAAATCCACAATGTCTAGCATCTCATCAAAAGACATGGGCAAAAGCTAGGAAACGTGACCTATAATGAGTAGAAAAATCAATCAATTGATAAGCAGCATTGATAATCTGTTAGATTATCAGATAAAGATATCAACAGAGTTGATATGAATAACATTTTTTAAAAGTACCAAATTCTAAAGACAAAGTAATTGATCCACAGAAAAGTCAATTAGCTGGCTCACTTTCACAGCTAGAATTAAGAGGGTTGACTCTACAGGTCAACCTGTTAATTAACACGTATTTTGGAGTGTAAACGAAATCAAACCTGAGTTTTTTTCAGGAGGTCCTCCTGGGCTGCCAGTGCTAGCAACCTAGCCAATTTCAATTGTATCACCTGAATGTCAGCTTCACCTCAACTAATCATCCCCCAGGGCTTGAATGTAAATGGATGGAGAATCCCGCCATTAATGGCTTCATGCCCAGGGCCTGGCACCAGAATATACAGTGTGGCAGAATTATGGACTCACACTTTTGTATATTTTCCAAAAGGTGATACATAAGAATATGTTCTTAAAAATCTCAAAGTAATAAAATAAAATGTTTTAGAAATAAAATAGGAAATAAAAGGGAGATCGAAAGCAAAATAAAGCATACTGCAGCAGTGCCAGGCTCCAATCGTTTCTATGATCCAAACACTCTTTTAGGCACAAATCCTGGGGCATCATGTGCCCTGCATCCTGCACAGAAACTTCTGGTTTCTCCAGTGCTCATTGCTTTATGGAAAACATGCAAACATCACAGAGAAATGGCTTTGAAGTGATAAATACGTTTAATACTCTGGCGCTGGAGGCTCTTTCCAGATGCAGAGTAAATGATGCCTGGAGGCCTTTCAATATTTTTTGTTTTAATAACAAAGAGTCTGGCAACCACTAATCTGGGAATAATTGAGGCATCTACATGCACAATTTATTGTATTTTCTCTTCTCGTGGCATGTGGGTCTCACATTTCTCACATGAAAGAGTGTTAGGATGTGGTTTGCAGGTCCATCTGCTGATCACAGTGAATTACGTGTCTTAACTCTGTAAAAATTATTGAATAAAATGTCTATATTAGTATCTATACATTTTTTGTTACATTTTTCAGTTGGTCTTCTCTGACTCTCTCTGATCTCTTTCTCTCTGTCTCCGTCTCTGTCTCTGTCCCTGTCTCTGTCTCTGTCTCTCTCTCTCTCTGTCTCTGAAAACCTTAATCAAATCTTCTAGTGAATTTTATCAGCTTGATTTTGGAGCTTACTGAAAATTTCAGGAGATCTCAGCTGTGCCAGGCGTAGGACCTGAAATGTACAATGCTATCCATCAGTAGTGATAAAAGGCCATGAAACATGCCTCATAGCACAGTGATTTTCAAATTTTAATAAGCACAGGAATCATCAGGGGAACTTGTTAAAATGCAGATTATGATTCAGCAGGTCTCAGATAATACTTGAGAGTCTGCCTTTCTCCCAGGCTCTCAGGTGGTGCCAGTGTGGCTATTTGTGGGTTGTATTTAGAGCAGCAAAGGTCAAGTGGAAGTCGCGTGGAGTGTGATGGGTCAGAGCTCAGATCTCTGCTCAGCTCTTACTTACTGGAAGCACCACCCCTGTGTGTTTTAGGCCATCTTTCAATCTCATTGTTTTCATGGTCTCAGGGTGGTTGCTGTGACATGATCACATTGTGTCTGTACAGGTAGCTACTAAACGAATGTTAGGTGCTTTCCACTTCTCTTCATGCTGAGGGTCATGAAAGTTCTTTGAAGAATGGGACAATCGTAACATGTTCACAGAAGTGTGTTTCAGAATGCTGTAAAATATTTTTTAAAGTGTCAACACTTTCTCCAAAAAGTAAAAAAAAAAAAAAAAAAAAAAAATTATTGTCACAATGATCATTTTAGTTTATAGGTCTCAACCCATGAGAAATTTTCGGCAATAGTACTCTCTACAAATAGTTTCAGGTGACAGAAATGGCTGGGCATAGTACCACAGAAATGATTGTGTGAACATAAGAGTTCAGTCTCCTATAATAGCCAATAATTCTTTTTTTATTTAACGTTGTCCAAATTAACATGTAGTTTTTATCTTCTTGTTAAGTCAATGACTGATACATGCGTTAACATCTGGTATGAAGATACTCTTACTTAACTTGGATGGCACCTGTTCATAAAATTCAATTAAAATGTTGTATGAAATATAATGAAAACTCAAAAAGTAAAATACAAGGTCAAATCCACCCAAGAGAAGGCTGATAATGGCCCATTTTAGTTGAAAGTCTCACCAATAGAATTCATCAATCCTTCATGATGTGTCAAAAAGAGAATATTGTCTTTCAAATTTAAATCTGCTAAATTCTCATCAGTTCCCAAGAGTCCATTTAGATTCTTCAAGAGTTTTGTGGGAAGAGTTTATATTCATGTTGCCACTGAAAGCATTGTTTTTTTTTTCTGTTGAATAATAATGATTCAATATTCCAAAGGACTGTTGCTGATTTTCAAGACTGAGAAGAAAAGCTTTTGTTTAAATTTCATCGAAGTCATACTAATTTCTATGTCCCCTGATGGTCAATATTGACAGAAAATTAATGTGAAATCATGGCTACAGCAATACAATAAAAATCTAGTTGAAAAGTTTGAAAAGTATCCACATGTGTTCTATACATAATACCTAAATTTTAAAAATAGCAATTCCATAATACATTCCATTTCAAACTATATATCTTCTCTTTACATTTGGAAAATATCATATTTATAAGCCAACAGTAAACAAAAGAAGAAATAATTTTGAGGCATCACATTAATTTTATCTATTTAAATATCTATGCTTTGTGTGCCCAAGTCTCAGTCCTTAAATATTTCTTCTTTGCAGGCCCACTTTGTGGACCAAGGTGATCTCTTCTAGTCTCATTTTTAAAACTACCACCTGTATTCAAATGACTTACAAATTTATATCTTCAGTCAAGCCCTATCCTACCATCCCTACATTTTAAAGGATTTGGGTCCAGTTTAAATATTTGGGTATTAGAAGAGATGTTTAGAGTTTGAGAGGTTATCAATTTTACATTGTAACATTTACATGCTTACCAAAACATTGATTGCATTACTTTAACCAGTCTTTCTCCTTTTACCCCTGGCCACCTTCCGCCTGAGTCTTTAGAAAAAAAAAAAAAAAAACATTTTTAATCTGTTCAGACTCATGGAATCATAAATCACCAGAGTTGGAATTAATTTAAGTCTCTGACTCAATTTATTGGTTTAACAAATAAAGAAATGATGTCCAGAAGATTTTAAGATTTTCTCAAGGCCACATTGAAAACCACATAGGGAGCTAGGAAAGGCTATAAAGGCAAAGGCCAATCCAAGGCTCGCACCCAACACCTCAACCTGTGTTCCTGGCTACCCATCCAATGCACCCCTCACTCCTCTTCTTCTGCTCTTTCCATGGTGTCCCACTAAAGCCACATAGTTCCAGAACATTGTGCCAGTTACATCAGGGACATAGGACACAGGACTCACTGTGCCCTCCCCTTGGACACTCTGCTCGCACATAACTGCGTGGCTAACTCTCTTCTTCCTAGTCTTTGCTCAGTGACCCTCTTCTCTGTGAGCTGTAGCCTGGCCCACTCTCAAGTTCATTGTCCTTCTCCTCTAATGATGTTTATGTTCATGGCTGCTTTAGCTTTTTTGTTCCCTCATTCTTGGCATTGTTTACTAAGTAACATATATTTTATGCTATTTATTTCTTAAATAAATACTATAAAAATAATAATAAATAACAGATATAAAAATAAATAAATTCTTATTTGTTATCTTTCTTTTCCCTTAGAATAAGCTCCATAAGAAAGGGATTTTCCCTTTCATCATTTTTATTCATTGCTAAATCCCTAGTATTTAAGAGTTTGCTTTGCATATATCAGATGGTTAATAAACACTTGTCAAATGAATAAATAAATGCTACCTTTGTTTTGAATTCGTTTATTTTACTTTACATGACTCCTTTTGTAATTCTCATTTCTCAGGTAATATTATTTTCTCCCAGTTTTTTAACTATATTCAAATTACTCAATATTTTCTATTATGCATTCCTATGACCCTTAGTTGCATATTATGATGTATTGTTATACACTTATTATGATACCAGTAAATTACTACATCTGTATTTTTTTTAAGATATCTTTTCAAAAAATAGTTTTTAAATACAATCTTTTTAAATACTGGAGGTGATAGAGCTAGAGAGAAATAGACACACAGAAAATCAAGAAAACTAGAGGAAGAGAAAATGAACATGATTATATTTAATGTCTTGAGAAATTAAAACATATTAAAGGACTAATGTCACATGACAAAGAGGCTAAACTGCTACATTTTCTATGTATCTCTCCTCTCTTCCCTTTATATAACCCGTAACTGTGAAAATAAACATGTGAAATTAAATGTTAGATTTAAAAATAGCTATCTCTTATTTCTATTTGCAATTTGCAACCATTTTTTAGGAAAAAAAACATATAATAGATGGGACTATCTATGAAAAAAAACTTTAAAATTTCTTTCCTTTGATCTTTTCTAGGATCCAGTTTCCATGAAAATCAAGACAATTATGAAGATAATCGCAATGAATTAATAATAAGTATAATAGGAAGCATTTCCCAGTATCTTTTGGATACTTTGTTAAGCCCTTTAACACATTATGTCATTTAATCCTATTCTATCATTTTAGAGAGAAATTCAGGCTCAATGAAAAGGAAAAAATTTTCTCAAGGTCACAGAGCAAGTAAGCTTCAGAATCATAATTTAAGCTCAAATCTGTCTGGCCAGATTTTGAGATAACATCTAAGTTTTTTCTTCCAAAACATATATTATTTTTACCCAAGAAATTATTTGATCTCAAGATTTTTCTTAAAAAATATTTTAAATAATTAACATTTTTACATTTAAAATTTTACTTAATTCAGATAGAAGGATTTTTTATATTTCAAAGATAGATATCACCTAAATATTTTAATATAGGCCCCACTGGAAAAAACATATTCTAAGATTTACTGATATTAAGAAACTATAAAGTACATATGTAACACCTTCCATAAATTTGTAAAGCATGTAATAATAAAAACCCAGTAACCTCTCATATTCTGCAAATCATTTTTAATATCCAGATATTTATATTAGGCCTAAATTCTTTAACTGTAGATCTTCAACATTTTTCTCTTCTTAAATCCACTCTATTATTTTACTTGTATAATTACATTTACCATTTTGGCTTTTGGTTCATTTTATTACTTTCTTCTGAGCTCTATCAAGGTTCTTCTTAACCATCAAATTTGATGGTCTCTTGTCTCTCTCCCTTTGGCAAATAGCCACAAACATGAGACTAGCTTTTAGCAGATAAATTATTTCAACTCAGCAAATTTATGTTAAGTTAAAACTAGATTCTCAGCCATTTCTTAAGTCCTCAATGGTTGAAAAACAACAGCTGCCTTCCAAAAAACTAGGATGATCTTTAAAATCATCAGTACTTTATTGAGTTCTGGGAAAAATTGCTTTTTATAAAAATGTGCAGATTGATGGTTCCCATATTGCCAGAGCTGGAAGGAAAGTGAAAATCTCTTCGAACCATTTTCTCTTAGTATAAGTAAGAACATGTATGCCCCAAGAAATGTGGTGATTTGCTCATGTTCACATTGATCACCAGAGAAAGTGTCACAGAAAGGGTATGGGGAAGCTAAAGCTAGTTGTTTCTCTTTAGACTGTAAGTTCTTAATGCCATCTCTGCTTCTGCTCTTCCCCTCTGTAGGCTGTTCTCAACAAAGCAGCCAGGATCATCTCTTCACAACGTAAATCAGATCATGTCACTTTCCTCGTGAGCCCTGACCTCGCATCTCAAGGTAAAAGCCAAATCTGAAAATGCCTGTTGATCCCTACATGATTTGGTCCCCTTTTCCTTCTCAAGCATCATCCCCTAATCTTTCTTGTACCTAACGCTCATGGTCCTTCAGCTGTATTTATCTTTCAGCTGTTCTTCCAACATGACTGTTGACCTTTCACTGCTAGATGCCTCTTTCTGGAAACCTTCTACCAGATATTAGCATGACCAACATTCCCTCAAGTTTCAGTTCAAATATCACTCAGTGAATCTTATCTTGATCACCATATTTCAAATGACAACCCATATTTTCCCCTTAACCAATACTTCTATTTCCTTTCATGTACCTTGATTATTTTCACACTTTATATCATCTAACATTTATCTATTATATATATTTTTCTATTCATTTGTTATACTGAAAACTAGAAAAAAGTAAGTTTGTTGGTTTTGCTTTCTGGGATATCCTAATCCCCAGAACAGTCCTATGGACCTAATATTTGATGAATAAGTAAAAGCATAAATAAGCTGTCAACAAAATTGCTTTATATTATAGTCTTAATATTACTGTTACCTAAATAAGTTTGAAGGCTGAAAAACCAGAAGTTAAGCCACTATGCTTTCCCATCAGAAAGCATATTATTCATATTACAATATGACTGGAATGGTATCACAGAATACACAATTACCCAGTGCAATTTCTTAGGATTTGGAAAAATGTAATAGGACCTAACTTTCTGTGGCTTGATGCTACTACTTAGCCATATGATTTTTGGAATAAGAGACTGACAATGCTAATCAAATGTGTTTTCAACAGTTAATGTTTTACCACAAATGCGGCTCCAAATGTTAGCTTTTCAAACACAGTCTGGTAAAAATGAAAACATTGATTTAGCATCTAAGACTACTAGTTTTCTCTAATTTAAATTGTCATTTTATATAGCTGGAGCCTGGAAAGCACTTTAACATAGAGTCTACAGTAGAACCCTTAGAAATTTTTAGATAAACAGAGAAAAACCACTCTTTTCATACACCCAGACTTCTTCCACACTGAGCCACCAGGCACTCCATGAAGAGGTGACCCACGATTCTAGTCACCTCTGAGATTATGAGTCAATGGAAAAATAGATTCTAGGCAATTCTGTACTGTCAAGGTCTAGCTGCCATTTCTCCAAAATTAAACACTTTCTCTGCAAACAACTCTATTGTTATCATCTTTGTTTGTTACCTCTTCCTCAATATTCCCATGGCACTTTGTACTGCCAATATTGGGGACAGTACACTCAGATACACATTTTCCTGTTGTACCTATCTTCGTTCTTCCATTAGATGATCTTGAGGCTATGAATCATATCACAGAAAGAACACACACAGGCTTTGAAGCACAACAGACCTGAGCTAACCCCCCAGCTCTGCCACTCTCTAAATCAATACCCTTCAGTACGTTCTTGAAGCTCTCCAAGCTTTGGTTTCTTATTTGGAAAAAGCAAACCTACTGCCTCCATAAGACTGTTGTAAGAATTAAAGAACGTGTTTTTGTAAAGCAGCTGGCCTATTTATTTAGCAAGTGCTAATGTAGTGACTATGGATTACCAGGCAGTTTTAAGCATTTTACATTTATCCATTTTACTCTTCATTTTGTCCTGATGAGTTCATACTTTATTTACTGCTTTTTACAGATGAGAAAATTGATTCATAGAGAGGATAAGTAAATATTACGAAGTCACCCAGGCAAAAGGCAATAGAATCAGGATTCAAATCCAGACAGACTGACTCCAAGGTTTGTACCCTGCTTCTCCAAGACAAGAGTGTGGGCAAGCATTCTGCTCAAAGACACAAAGCCAAGGTAATGCAGGTAGACTTAGAATCTACAGGTGTTTATTTCTACATGAGAGCATAGTCAAATATGTCACACTCCTGCCAATGAAGTGCATTTCGGAATTTATAAATGAAAATAAATTTCTTTAAATCCATCTTAGCTAAGGGTTTATTCAACCAAACAGTAGCTGTTCTTTCTCTACAGGAATCATGGGAATAATATCTACCTTCAAAAATCAGTTTCTATTATTAAATAAGTCAATTTATATTAATGTTCTTTGTTATATATAAAGCACTATATTACTAAAAATGTTCTATACCAAACATTAGTGTTCAGATCATACTGCTTTCTAACTAGTGGATTAGAAAATGTGGGAAAAGGTGACTGAACTTTAGAGTAGGAAAAAAAACAAGAAAAACATGCCATTTTTGTCAAGGTCATGATTATAAACCATTACTAGAAGGTATTATACATTTATATGATATTTCAGTATGTACTCCCATTAAAATATTATTGATTGAAATGAACAGGTAGAAACAGATAAGTTTTTTTTTTCTTAATAACAATTTAACTTTGAAATTACTTTTAAGTAAAGATTGTTTTATAATTATTTACCCTTGATTTCTTCTTTTAGAAAAGTATACTTTTAAAAATATTGAAGTGATTTTTTTTAAGGCTCACATAATTAATAGGTATTGAGACTAAAGCAAGAAGCTATGTCATCTTACCCTGAGTTTTCTGTGCTTACCATCAAATCATGCCAGTTGTCACTAGTGGTATATTTTGTTCTGAAACAAAAGGAAATAATCTATCATGTTTCTCCAGTTTATTTCATCCAAAAGTCATTTCTACAAAATGAATATGAAGCCTGTATTTAGGCTTATGCTCAAATTTATGCTCTGCAACTTTCTATATTTCAGGCATATTTCATTTCTTGGAATCACATTTTTTTATCTAATGTAAGGAATATAGACAAAAAGGTGAGCAAACCCCGAAAGCAGTGACTGGCATATATTTTCTCTCAATGTCTGTTAATATAATTTATTTTCCAACTACACTATATTAGTTTCCTAGTACTGCTGAAGGAAAATGCAATACATTTGACGGTTTAAAACAAAGGAAACCTATTTTTTCACAGTTTCGGAGGCCAGAAGTCTAAAATCAATGTGTCAGCAGGGCCATGCTCTCACTGAAGGCTCTAGGAAAGAATCTTACTCATGCCTACCTCCTCCTACCTCCTCATGTTCCCAACAATATTCGGCTCTATATGCTTCGCATCAATCTTTGCCTGTGTTTTTATGTGACACTCTCCTTGCATGTCTTTGTGTCACTTCCCTGTTCTTATAAGGACCCCAGTCATATTGGATTAAGGTCTCCCTCTATACTGGTATAACCTCACTTTAATTTCCATCTTAATTACATCTACAAAGACCCTATTTCCAAATAATTTCTTTTCATAGGTACCAGAGGGCTTCAGCATATTTTTCGGGGTACAGGATTCAACACACAACATATACCAATGTTATTTTGGAGTGATTGTTGTGGTTGTTCCTCTGTGAATTTTCCTGACATATCTGAACAAAGAAAAACATTAGAGAATAATGATAATATATCAAAATATATACTTTGCCCCATGACATAAAGCATAGACAGAATGAACATAAATAGAATAGGATAAGTATTGTCACAGAAACATTATTTATTTTTAATGGATTATTGGAATTTTATCTCTAATAATATCGATCCAGAAGTGTTTGTTTTAGTTTATCCTTTACAATTTAATTAAAACTTGCTTCTAGTTATGGACTAGAATATTTTATTTCTCTTATATTTTCAGTTGGCAGCGCTCAGAAATCATAAAAGCATATTGCAATCAACTACACAGCATCTGATTCTTTAAATATTTATTATCTATGATTCTTTCCAGAATTCTCACTTAGCTAAGAAAAGTGATATGCTCCAGTCGCCCAATTTCAAACCTGTTCTAAAAATTCAGGACAGTTTTTAATTTTGTAAAAGAATGTATCTTTCTTGTGGAAGAATGTTGACATATGCCATCTTGAATTTCTAATTATGAATTATGACTATTTGAAACAAAAAGCACTACACAAACTATATAGTAAATGAAAACAATGAAGCAGAATGTCATTTGCATGTGTCATGGTTGCAACCAAGAATATTTCATACTAATAGGACTTAAATTCTCAGTATGATTATGTATCTTAATGCCCCTTTTACTAGTACAATGGGTTCTCATGCTATTAGGAAAATCTGATAACCTTTCTATAGGCCCAACATCTACATGGCAAGTTTTCTCACACACACACACACACACACACACACACACACACACACACACACACACACACACACACGTTTGCTCTATAGAGCTTTCTCTGGCTAAAACGAAAAGAAAATAATTTTATCTGTAGCTTTACCTCTATACAAGTTCTAGTCCAAAATGACCATAATTCTCCTTCAATTTTATCTATTTTATTTTTAGATGATTTGGGTGTTTAAATTTATACTCAGCTCACATGTTATTTATTTGATGCCAGGAGAGAATTCTTTTCCTTTGAACTGGGCTTATCTTTGTTAGACACCTCAAAGTCAGCATAACTTAAATGATTTTCTGTCTGTCCTGTTTTATTTGTAACATGTTTCCTTTTTCTCTGAGGCGATTCACTTTAGTATTACACAGTCTGGCTTTATCCACCATTTTCCTTAGAGCTAATTAAATGTAAACTTCCGGCATTTCTAACACATTCTTTTTCATTCTTACTGCTACTTTTCTGATTTTAATTCTGATCATTTCATTAATATAATAAAAGCTTCTTGGCATCTTCCTAACCAGGTTCTGTCTTCGAGTTCAGTTTCACTTTGGTGTCAAATGAGTTGTTTTAAGGTGTCATAAGAAGTCAGGATTTTTCCTCATTTCTAATCCTTTGGTGACTTTAATGTGCTTATGTCTTATAAACAAAGATGTTCAACTGGAATTTTAAGGATTTCAAAATATGTCCTCACATTGCTTTTATCAATTTTTTTTTATAAATTTCCATAAAATACGAACTGGTTATTTTACTCTAAATATTGTATAAACATTCTAAATGGCATGCATTAATTACCAAGATCCCATTACCTAGAATTCCTGTGATTACTTAAGTTTACCATTCTTTAACATACGCTATTATAATCATCATTTCTCTCCTATTATACGTCTTATTTTTTTGTAACAAAGTTCTCTGTATCTACTTGATTTCCTACAAGGACAGAAAATTGTTTATCTGTCTGCTAATAGCTAAATGAATAATTTAAGACACTAAATGCTTCAAGGACTGCTTTTGACCAAATTTAGTGTTAATTAGAAAGCTCAAGAAGTTTAAAGCCGTTTTCTGACACAAACAATAAAAGTGGCACATTATATTGTTAATCATTCAATTTTAAAAACAGTTCAGTCATTAGTACAAAAAAGAAAATTAGCAGAAATACCAAGTTGGCACCACAAAAGTTGATGCCAGGAAAAAAAAAAAAAGTCCATCGAGCAAAGGTGATTAGATACCCAGATGCATTGCCCATGATGCCCTATGTCCTTTCAGTGGAAGGTACTCGGTAACTTTCTATTTCTTCTTCAGCATCAGCTATTTAAATAATAGCATTTCCATGCTATTTTCAATTTTATTTTTATTGCAAATCTTTGTCCATAATTTAAAAAGTGTCTATTGTATCCAAATAAAATGTTTTACACGTTTAAACTAAAAAGCTTCTGCAGAGCAAAAGATACCTACTTTCTTAATGTGTTTCCTTTTTCAACTTGAATGCCCTGTTTTATTGAATCATGTCTTATGACTAAGGTGACAAATTGTGGGTCATTTAAGATTCACCTACCTTCTGTGCACAAGGTATTTAGGGGTAATTTCCAAACATATAGTCATAGCAAATCTTATCCAAACAACTAAAATATTATTTGAATATAAGCAAATTTGTATACTTTAAAACATATCATTTGAGATCCAGTTTCTTAGAGGGCAGTTTCCTCCCACAGTATAAAAAGACTCTAGAAAGTGTGCAATTGAAATACAGATGAAAGGTTAGCGTTGCTTCTCTTTCAAAGTATTTCCAATACAAACAGACTGGATGAATATGAACGCAGGCCACCGTATGAAACAAACATCACCCTTCTGCAGAGGTTCACCTACAGAGGTCTACTTCAGGGAAATACATGTTTCTAGGATAGGCAAAGATAGTCTAAGAAACAGCATTTCTTTATGCTTCTAGCTGTCAATTTGTCTCATTCTAGAGAGTAGCTGGGAGAAGTATACATAAGTTGTTTGCTTATTGTTTCAGCTCTGAGGTTTAAAGAATTTGGAAAAGAGCTATCACTCAGTACACATTCGTAGAAATAGAAAGAATATTATCATAAAGCACTTGTAAGTATTCTATCTCCCCAAGTACTGTAGAGGACTTTTATGAGAACCTGGTAAGTTTCAATGGCTAGATGAAATAAAGTTTCAAGCCTTGTCATTGTCATTCATGATTATTCATCTTCTGAGTCTTTTGATTAAAAATACATTTCACATTTAAATTGCATCAGTGAGTTAACATTTTCTTGGGAGAATAAAAATAATACTCTACATGATATTTCACAATTTGTAATTCTACATGCGTGATGTTACATATATTTCATTTGAGTAAAACTGAGAAAATCAGTTATGGGTCAGATATTGAAGGACTCTATAAACAAACCTCGGATACTCTAAAAATGACATTAATGGGGCAAATTTTGATGTAAACAATTGAGAAAGAGATTAAGATTTCTTTGGAAATAAAAATAAAATAATCCATATATCTTCACTGATAACATATGAGACTATATTCCTGATGAACAACCGGGAACAAAAACATAATGTTATACTACTGAAAATTACCCTGACTAAGGAAGAAGGGGTGTAATGTTTAGGGCAGAACAGAGAAGGAACCTTTTTCAAATTAAACTCATTCAAGTGACATTGATTAATAAAATTATATAGGTTCTCTTCAGAAAAAAATAAACACATCCCCCATGGGGAGTAAAGTAAACACATGTAAATTGCATGACTTACTTCAAAGGTTTAGAGGCTGGGATATGTGGGGACTAGAAATATTATAGATTAGATTTACAGCTATGTCAATGATCTCTGAGCTAGCACATATATTTATCTATATCCTGGAAAATACTGTCACTAGATATTATGCCTGCTGGTCTACTTTGCATATATAGTGAAAAAGCAGCAGTGGAAAACTACAGATCTGAAACTAATAATTTATAGAAGATTGTGAAATATTTAAGAGTAGTTAGCTGAACTAGCTTGACAATCATCAATTATTTTTAAAAGGAGATTATTTTACCAAAGAATAGAAAAAAAACATTTTGGGGCTTTATAAAATAATTATTTAAAAGGGGGCTTAAATATTATCTTAAATTACATGCATTTAGTAATAAATCTAAAATAACGTTTAAAGGCAGAATTTATGCCTTTAGCAATTCTTTAAAAATTAAGAGCAAATTAATTAAATCAAGTGCTTTTTGGGCCCTAGCCATGGCTATTTATAAATATGACTCTATTGAGACACCTGCAATCAATGGCATCGCATCTCTGAGATATGTTACAGTTCACTTTACTGTGGGCCGATTTGCAGCTAATATATTTCTTTCCTCTGTCAGAATGCAAACAGATGTTACTAATAATGATGGTTTGTATTGTGTTTAAGTATTCACAAAGCACTCTCTGATTTATTATCTTTCAGTCTTTACAGCACAATTGTGATATAGGTAGGTCAATGGGGATTTTTTTACTATTGTTTTCATTTCATTTTTTCTGATGAAAAATACTAAAGCTTTTGAAATTATGCAACTTGGTCAAAGACATATAATTAACTAATGGAAGAACCCGGATTCCAGTTATAATAGTTTATTTCCTAATTCCGTGTTCTACTTTACCATTCTGTAATTTAGAGCTTTGCAGAATAATCAAAGATTAGAATTTTTTTTCTCAATAATACTTATAGTTATTCTCTTTTGACTTGGAGAGAGAAAAACTCTGTTCTTTCTTACATACATTTATTTATAAATAAGTCTCTATAAAGTTACATTGGGGGGCAGGAGTTTTTGGGCAGGAGGATATTAAAAACCAGAGAAGGAAGAGTCTGTTTTTCCTTCAAAGAAAATATGAGTGTGACTAATATCCAACATTATTTGTATAGTACTTCTTTAAATAAATTTCAACTCATGTAAATCTATATCTTGCTTCTGCTGGAGTTTATAGGTTGATTTATTAAATGTCCTCAGAGGGATATCCTAGAGAAGATATATTATGTCAGTGCAAAGCACATGTGAGAATGTTAATTTTCTGTTGAATTTATACATATATATATATATTATATATAAAGTCTATATTTCTATATAGATAGATTATATATTTAATATACATATTCATATTATAGTACAGGTTATTCTAGTGCAAAATACTGACCTCTCGATTTGATCCAAAGCTTTGGAATGTAGATAATAGCATCCGTAACATAAGGTATCCAGTCTAGTCCATAGTTTCAATGGCCTCACCTACTGAACAGATTAATCCTCCTTGATCATTACACAAAGGTGATCATCTAATAGCTAGGTGGAAATAAGGTCAGTTTTCTCTTTTGTTTATTTAAAAAAAAAAAATCCTCTTCATTGTGACCTTTCCAACCGAGAGAACAAATAGGCCGGGAGAGGACTAGCAGGACTAGCTTTGAGGTAATCCTGCTGGTGACACGCAAGTACCACTGGGCCAACTCAGTCCCCAAACTTCCACTGTAATCACAGCTACAGCTGCTGCCCTTCACCGTTTACAACAGTGCTTGGCAGAAAGGCTCTTTTTCATTGCCACATGGCGATGCTTTTGCATATTAATGAGGTGTTTCATACTTTGAACTTTCTGATAAGTACAAATATGATAAATAATGTTCTGGAAAAAAAAAAGACAAGTTCTTAAAGACCAAACCCACTGAAAGGGAACTAAAAATAAGGGGTAAGAATCCCTTTACCTAGAGTTCTTTCTGCTTCTTCTAATGAGTCACTTGAGAATTTTGCGGGCTCAAAAGTCACTGGGCCTTAAAAGTTCTATTCATCTTTATAGATAAGAATAAAATTTGGAGAGAAGGATGGATTAAAAAGATGCGATAAGGTTGAGAATTCCAAAGTAAAAAGAATAGTACAGAGAAACCATAAATCCAGAGGATTTTTCAGTTTTATATATATATTTAAAAAACTTCCCATTTTCTTTAGATGGCTCATAGAATTATATTTTATTCTAAAAGTGCACTGTAGTCCACAGTGCTATTGCTGTAATTGTTTAGAGCATATTGTCAATGCCATGCCTATCTATGGTAACTTATCATCAAATTACCAGTAAAATCATACTAAACGAAATACTGGAAGAAACAGCTACTTTATTCAAGACGTTTCACAACATTTACTTGCCTAAAGCGACTACTCCCCACTTCTTTCCTATGCTCCGACTTTTTTTTTTTTTTTTTTTTTTACTCAGTATTTTCTATATAGTGCATTTGTGGGTAAAAGTGCTATAGGAAATCTTAGAGCATTTTAAGGACTATTAAAATGCTATGATCAAAGAGATCCATAATCTTAATGAAGGAACCAGTATATACTTCACTGAAAACATGATGTTTGGTCTAAAAATTAAAGGAAGTGAATTTGATAAGACATCTTGCCTGGATCAATCTTTTACCAAGCCATACGTTTCCTTGTTTCTAGATGCATCCGATAATTGAACACTCCTCAGCAGAATCCTTGCAACCTCATTCGGTATCTAGTTCAATGGCCTGATAAAAATAGCTGCCAAAGTTTATTTGCAGTTTTAATAATTTGCCTAGAAACAATTTTTTTCTCTCTATATTTCGTCAAGTACATTTAGGGTTCAATCCCATGGTACAAATCTAAAGTAAGATAGCAAATATAAGTTTATAAACGTTCAGTGCTTAAGACTTTTATCTGTTATCTGCCAAGAATTCTTTATTGCTTGTGATTATTAAACAGAACTTTATCAACAGGAATTCTAATTCTTCCAGAATTCATTCATTAGTCATGTGGTTGAGGAAAGCAATTTTAGGGCCTGTAATAGTAGTCAAAAAATTTTAAATTTTGTTAAATGGAAATTTATACATTTGGTTTACTCATTTAATTCTTTGATAATATCTCAGCCTGGCATATACAATGACTGCCCTATTTTTAATTAAAAACACACCATTTAAAATTTATGCCTAATGTATACACTTCTAAATTCTACCTGACTCAACCAACATGTGCCTTTTTTTTTAATTGGTAGCTTATTTTTAATGGCAGTTTTAGGTTTATAGAAAAAATGAGCATATACCACTTTTTCTCATCTCACAGTTTCCATACTTTTAATAATTTGAATTAGTGTAGCACATTTAGATATGAAAGCAAACTAAGTGTCCATAGATAAGATAGATAAATGAATAATGAAGATGTGATATATGTAATAAAATTTTTGAATGTTAAATATTTATTACATTAAAATGTAATACAATATTATTCAGCAATAAAATGTTCAGTGGTAAATGATAAAACAAAATTCATTGTAGTGATTAACTCTAAAGGAGAATAGGAAGGGATTACTACCAGTGAGGGCTGACAGAGAACGTGTTAGATGTTGCTCTGAAAAAGTGTATTAATTAACCTGGTAGATGAGTCTATGGATATTAATTAAAAAAATAAGTGTGTGTGTTTCTGTATACTTCAGAATCTTCATGTTATTTTTCAATTAAAATATTAAATTAAGTTGTGCTACATATTATAATAAAAACTGCTTTAGAACCTCCTAAAACACTGACTCTTCCTAAAATATAGGAAAGTTTGGGTTATATCAGCTGTTGTAAAAATATATGTAGCCTATGTGACATATTATCAGTCAAAATGGGTTCTCTGTTGTCTGTTTCTCTCAATCTACCATTTTACAGATGGTTAAATATTTGTCTTTTAGTATCTCTTTTAACATATAAAATCAGAACATGAAAAGCAATAAAGCTATAGAATATTATCATCATAGTATTTCCAAAAATGTGGTCTGTATGACACTTGTTTTATCCAATGTAAACTAACTGATTAAAGATCAGTTAAAGAAAGTTAAACACATGGTTTTCTTTACACCTTCTTAGAGTCTGCAACATACAGATGTATATCAAGAACATGTAAAATAGAGTGGGGAATCATTTCGATTCACAAGATTGTTTATCTACTCAGCCTCTTCTCAAAGAGTATCTCACAGAAATAATGCTCTCAAAACACAGATTGAGATATGCACTGTCGGATGAGCTTTAACCTGCACTCTTCAGATTTTGAAAATTGAAATTTCAGACATCTCTTTTACTATTAATGAAAAACTTTAAAAGAAATGTTAGTATCGATCAGTTTGAAAAGTTCTTTCTCCTTTAATACTTATTCTCAGTTGAATTTTCCTTGCCAACAAGGTAGTAAATACATTCCTTGTTGGTATGCTTATTTTACTCCTAGTTTGTCAAAATGTAAATGTGATGTTAAAGATGATCCATTGCATTTTCAGTACTAGCTAGCAATTTTAGTAATGGTTTGTTCTCCAGGAACAAAGAGTGGTCGACCAGCTCTACTACCAGAAAGAGATTTTATTTTAGCATTTTCTCTCTATATAAAATAGCTGCTGCAGTCTATCAGCTATAAATTCATAAAGAAGATTATCTGGCATGCTGATCAAGGCTGCTTCTATTCTGGTAGATATTTTATTAATACATCTACATTCTCTCACAACCTGTGACTGTCCAGCAGCTTGAATATACACAGACTCCTGTGCACACACACTCTAACACACCAGCCTCTTTCTGCATTCACAACACTATGAAATGCGGTTTGTCATATTTCTGTTTATTTGTGTTCATTTGACTGGCAACAGAAAAACTTTGTATTGTTGGTATCATATTGGAAAGTCTTAGACCCACATAAATTACTGCTAGAAATATCAAAGAGCAGTGAGCACTAGAGACACAATTAACAATTCAAAACAGAAATTTTTGAGCTATCTTTTTGCTTTTATAATGTGAAACATAGTACAAATCAAATCTTAGCTGTTTGCTTTGAGAGATTTAAATATACTCTTTGATCCTCGGTATTTCCTAAATTCTTTACACAGTAACAGCAAATACCTAACTATGCAAATGCTAAATTGCTCTTTGGAACATTGCCAGGTCGACAGTAAGGGCTCATTTTGATGGAACAACATGTTCTGAACTGAAATCATGTCTCCTCTAATTTGAATCTTATTCAAATAGAATATGTTATATTGAGTTTGAATACAATTAAACTGAATTTAGTTGTAATGGATTCCAAGACTGTTGATTTAAATATCAACTAATTCTGAAGATGACTATCCATGGATTTACAATTTAACATATTCAGATTTTGTTGAACCTAAATATGTTTATATATGTTTCAATTCTTCCATTTTCACATATTATTCTCCATGATAAAATAAGAAAAAAAAACAAATATTCACAAATAACATGAAATGTCTAACTGATATTTTTAAATATTATTAGAGCCACATCAATTTCTGAAACAATATTGCAGGAACAGAATAACTAGTGAAATTTGAGATGATGGATATTAATATGCTGTAATTTTGAGGCATGCAATAAATAGTTACTAAGTGAATGGAAGTTACATGCCTAATCCTGGATACTTTGTTTACCTTAAGAAGAGTTTGGAAACTATGGGAAACAGAGACAATCAAAGATTGCTTTTTTTCTTCTCCACTTCTAACTCTAATGTACTTGCTTCTCTTGAGTCCGGAAACTGTGAAACCTGCATGATATTGGTAATAAGTGAGGCAGACAGCTCTGTGTAGAATTTGAAGAGGGAAGGTATGAATGGATATATAAAATGTAGTCTATCCACGCAATGGAATATTGTTCAGCGACATGCTACAACATGGATAAAACTTAGCAACACTACGCCAAGTAAAAGAAGTCAGTCTCAAAAGACCATGTGTATGTTGTATGATTCACTTAAAACAACTCACCAGAATAAGCAAATCTGTAGAAATAGTAAGTGAATTAGTAGTTGCCTAAGGTGAGGGCAGAAAAATAGAGGGTTTGGGACAATGGCTAAGTGAAGTGGGTATTTCTTCTGGGGGTAATGTGAAATTTTAAAATTGGATGTAGTGATGCTTACACAACTACGTAAATATACTGAAAGCCATTGAAGTTTACACTTTAGTTAGATGAATTATATGGTATGTGGATTACATCTCAATAAAGCTGTTAAAAATAATGTTAAGGTCATGTGTACTATTTCAGGTCTCAGATTCAAAAAGTAAATTTTACATTTTATGTCACAATTCAGTTTAAATCTAATATAAAACTTGACAAAGAAAGAATTTTGAAAAATAGGTAAAGCTGATGTCACTTAATATAATGTGTGAAAAATTTATAAACAGATATAAAAAAGTAAAATCTAGGTATGTATAAAAACAGTAACCATTTTTAACAAAGCAGGGAATTTAAAGAGGGAGAGGATCAGAAATTCTTTAACCTAATCTGTGGCATCATAAAATTAATGGAACAAATGATTACCACGATTAGGTTAATTCATATATCCATCACCTCATAAAGTTGTTTTTCTAATTTTCTTCATGGTGAGGAACTTAAGGTTTATTCTGTCAGCAAATTTCAAGTATACAGCACAGTATTATTACCTACAGTCATCATGCTGTGCATTAGATCTCCAGAACTTATTCATCTTATAACTGAAAGATTGTACCCTTGGACCAGCATCTCCCCATCCCCCCATCTCCCAGTAACTTTGGTCACTGCTTTAAATACATACATTGTAAACTTTAAATAGAAATGATTTTATTTGTTAACTATACATCAATAAATCTAAAACATTTTAAATAACTATATGTACAAAGTATGTTCAAAGACTTGTACATGAATATTTATAGCACCTTTATTTATACCAACCCCAAAATGGAAACAATATAAATGTTTCTTAGTAAGTCAATGGATAAAAAACAAACATTATGATAAAGATCCTTACATTGGAATACACTACTAATAAAAAGTATACTATACTATTTATACACAAAAAGTGGATGAGTATCATAAGCAGTATGCCGAATGAAAGGAGTCAGATTCAAAAGTCGAAATTAATTTTTAGTGACAGTTGTCATACTAACAATTCACCAGAGATGAGTGTGTTTGCTGAGGTTGATTGATTTCACCAAGGGGACTTTTTGGGAACATAAAAATGTAGTGTATATTTTACCAAATCCATCAAATTTTCCACTCAAAAAGTATCCTTTATTGTATAATTTATATCTCAATACAAAGAGAACCTAAAAAATAGCAACCTGCCTCCCATTTACTACTAACAACTTACTATATTCTGTAATATGCTTTATTTTTCTAATAGTTTTAATCATCATATGATAGATATATTTTATTTATTAACTTATAATGTCTCCACCTCTATAATGTAAGCACCTCAAAGGCAGAGGTTTTTGTTTGAATTAAACATCAAAGAGTTCTATCATCAATATTAGCCCGGCATTTCTAAATACTTTTAGAATATTTATTTAATGAATATTTTCTTTTTCCTCCTTTAATTTTATTTTCTAAAAGGATGCTAGCTGAGCAGATATTTTAGAATATTAACATGACAGTAATAACAACATCTATTCTTAATTTTTATGATTATAAAAATATAACACAAAACTTTACATGTAACACTAAAGAATACTTAGGTGAAATTAAACTATTTTGACATTTCCTTTTTTCATGGAATCTTTAATCTAAAGTCAATTTCACAGTTCAGTCAAAGTTAGCATTAAGAAATGATAACAAGTTAGTCGATATAAGAACTTCTATGAATATTATTTTTTGCCTGACTGTATTTCACTTTATCAACTCAACCATCTATATTCCTCTTTTGATCAGATTTTCAGGATGTAAACAGAAAGAAATTTCACTCTGATAGAAATAGAAATAGAAAAGACCTGTCAGTGAGGCTTGAGGACAAATTTGTGACTTTCATTTCCAGAAACTCAAGAGGCAAGAGAACCACAAAAAAATAAATACTTTCCTTCAAATTTCCTTTACTAGCGAGTGGGAGTAGTTATGACAGCCACTGAAGCACAGAATTGTTGAATCGCATAGCAAGATGACTCTCCAGGTCATCTAACTAAAATTCCATTAAAGTGCTTTTGTTAATTTCTGGAGTATCACGAGTCCTGCAAAAACTGCTACTTACGATGTGACATTCTCATACAGAAGACCACTGCCCAAACCATTGTGCTGATTCATTAGTTTCCAATTACTTATGAAATAAATGAATTGTCGAGTAGAACTGAAGACCTAGGCATTAATTAATAAAAACATAACAAAACTGTATTTCGGTTTTCTGTATTATAGGAGGAGTTGACTTTTGAGAGTCTGGCGTACCTTAATAGAAGACCACTTGTCATAATGAAAGAAAAGCCACTCTCACTAGGGTTATGTGCTTGTTTGAGGGAGGATTTGTTATTTTTTCTCATGCTGAGGAGAGTGGCCTGCCCAGAGATCAATCAAATAAATGTCTTAGGGAAAATTAATATACTATAGACATTAGACCCATTATACTTAAAGATAAAAAGGAGATATTTCTAAAGTGTTTTCAAAATGTGACTTTAATACTAAAAAAGGAAGAAAAAGTTAAACTGGTGAGGGTCAGTCAAACCTCTCTCCTTAGAATCATCCCTTCCTAAATGCCCAGGGCAGAACAGTTTTGAGGGAATAGGCAGGCCAGTCAGCGATCCCATAAGCCCCAGGAGAAGCCCCGCCTCCACTGTAAGATGCGAGCATCTGATTTGGACTGTCCTACTGTATTAAAAGTCAGCTATTCCTAAAATACAGCAAACTGAAATATAATTTTGTTTTGTTTTTATTAATTAAAGCCTTGGTCTTCAGTTCTACTCAAGAATCCATTTATTTCATAAGGAGTTGGAAACTAACGACTCAATACAATACTTTGGGCAATGGTCCTCTGCACAAGAATATCACCACTGTAGATACTAGGTACAATTCTGTTATAGAAAGAGACTGCTGGGGAGACCAGTAGGACCCCCATGTAAGAGTTTTAATGCATTTCCCCTGTAGAGAAAGAAACCACATTATCCTCAGTTTTTGATGAGTTTCCTATGTTGAGTTGCGTACTGTGAAAGACATCGTGCATTAGTCAAAACAACTCTGAATTTTGAAATCCGTTTTAAATTCATTTAATGTATATTTTATTTGCCAAGGATTCCACATCTATTCATTTTCCTTTATCTCATTCTTAGTATTTTATTTTTGCTTTCATTCTTTTAGTATGTATTATTACTTATTAAATTCGAGTCTTCCAAATTCTCATAGCTCTACTTTGCATCAGAATGTTTATAGCTCATTTTCATCTAATTTTCTAAATTGCTTCTGTTTCTTTGAATTCTCTAATTGAATTAGACCAAATTCTTCATCTTTTCAACTCCAGTATAATAAAGAACTCCACTGATAACTTTCTTCTCAAACCACAATACAAGATACCCAGCCTTCTGAGGTTTACACATTTTGTTGAAAAATACGCATTTTGTTAAAAACTAATTACTAGGCCCCCTTCTCTTCCTCATCTTTATGATTAGCACCATTATCCATCCATCTGCCTCCACCTACTCACTCTTTCTTCCCAAATAATTCCCATACTTCTCTCTTCTTCATTCACAGATTTAGTTTAAGCCTTCATCTCTTCTTATTTGGACATAAAATTTCTCTTTCTCCATCTTCAACTCTTTACAATCTTTCAAACTGACCTGAGAATTATATTTGTAACAGCCTGGTCTTATTTCATTATTCTCTTGTGTAAAAATATTAAATGAATCTTTGTATTTGGAGGAAATAGCTCAACTTCTACATCACATCCAAGCTACTTTAAAATAGGATACTTGCCCAGTTTCTGCCTTAATTACTCCTTACATATAATTTCCAATGCACATCTTTTAAAAATCAGGAAATACATTGTCTCTCTCAGGCCTTTGTGCTGATTCTCTCTGCCTGGAGTACTATACTCTTGACTATATCTTCTCTTCTTTATCCTTGACTATATCTTATGCTTATCCTTTAAATCCCACCTAAAATAATTCCTCCTCTGTGAGATTTTGTTCTTTAGGCTCCACAAAGAGTTACATACACACTTTCTCATCTAAGTCACCTCTTCATGCTGTACAGAAATGCAGTAATTCCTAAACACATATTAAATTTGATTAAACTATAATTTTTAAAAATAATATTGGAAAACATTCTATTTTAAAAAGAACAATTTTCATCTACAGCCATGCCACCCTGAACAAGCCCAATCCTGTCTGATCTCAGAAGCTAAGCAGGGTTGGGCCTGGTTAGTACTTGGATGGAAGACCACCTAGTAAGTGTAAAAAATAAAAAATAAGGGATTGTAAGCTGACGAGTTCCTTGCAATCTATGAGGTCAATCATGGGTTGTCTTGCAAAAATAAAAAAATTTTTTTTAAAGAATAATTTTCTATTAGGAATATCCTGCAGGAATATCCCTAATAGATATGAATATACATGTTATAGGACAGTCCTGAAGGACCTTGAATTTGCAATCTTTTTTTAAAATTATTTTTTATAGTTATCTAGTTATCTGATTACCAGATTTATCTGTCTCAAAATATAGACAAAACGTTAACAAGTTTGTGCTGCTATTTTAAAACATTTTTTATATAATAATACTTACTCTTGGTTTAAAATAAATCTAAGAGCTGGATGGAATTTCCAGGGCACTGCTGGTATTTTAATTAGTAGCTGATATTTTAATTATCCACATCTCTTAAATAAAAATTCCTGCACAAGAATCATACGGTAGACTATGAATGAGCCATTTATCCCTACAATTCAAATGCACATTTGTTAGTTGTAGGTAGTTTCAAAGATCTGGATATTGTTCAATGGACATAAAGAAGACATGCTTTTCAGAGGGATGGTTCTAAAAGTTGTCAAGGAGAAGCCAAGAAAGGCCAAGAAAGGACTCTCTTACACTTAATGTGATGGTAGGTCCCCAAAATAGTTAAATCTGAGATGATTCACTGACTTTCTGGGTTGACAAATAACACAGGAATCTGTAGGACAGCTCTGCTACTTCTCTACTGTCCCTCCCTCCAAACGCACGCTGATGTGTGTTATCCAAAAAACTTTTTATTAAAAATTATATTACTATTTGCATTACTAGTTGAATATAATGGAAAAACACAGAACTATGAATCAGGACCCTTGAATTCTAGTCCCTGGTTTGCTATTTACCAGTTCTGTGACTTTGGCCAAGTTCATTACAGTTAATTTTCTCAGTTTTCTTACTCTCCCAAGTGAAGAGGATGAAATTTGCTCTTTTTCTACAGAATCATTGTGAGAAACAAATAATAGCATGTCTCCAGATAACTTGGTAAAAGACAAGAGGGCTGCACCAATGTAAGGCTTACTATTGTTAATGTGCCTGGTTAGTTCTCATCATCCTCCCTGACCCTCTTCCTCCTTCTATACTTCTTCTGTGAGATTAAAGACATCACTCTCCTTCCATGACCTGCAGGCTGACAACATGAGGCACTGTTACTGCCTCTTCTTCTCCCTTCCATCAATTCACCCATCACTCCTTTCAATTAGGCCCAAACAGTACCTATCAAGTCATTTTCTTCCCAATTCTTCCCACTCCCCAGCCAAAGCTTTCCCAGGCCTCATTATTTTCCTGAGAGGCTGCTGGAAGATCTTCCTGCTGGCGGGTCTTCTTCATCTAATTCTTTTCTACAAGTTTATATTTCTATCAGACAACACACAAACTGCTCTGACTGGCATTCAAAGCCCAGCCCAGTTTTACCATGTCCAGCCATTTGTATTATATTTGATGGGCAGTTCCATAACCAATCTCCCCACTTTTCAATAAACATCCACCTTTTCTGCATTAACTCAGATTATTCAGTCTGCTTAGCATGCCTTTCATCTTTTAAACCCTATTTCAAATCCCTCCTCCAAGTTTTCTTCTAGTTCTTTAATTATAACAGAACTTACACTTCTTTTTTCTTCCAATATTCTCTGTGTTCATTATCTATTGATGTATAAATCATAACTCCAATAATTAGAAGCTTAAAATAGCAAATGTGTATTATCTCACACAGTTTCTGATGGTCAAGGATTAAGGAACAACATAAGTGTCTACTTCTAACTCAAGGTCTCTTCTGAAGTTATAGTCAAGAATTTGGCCAGGGCACAATCACTGCAAGACTTAATTAGGGCTGATGATATCACTTCCAGTTTAACTCACATGGCTGTTTGCATGAGGCTTCCATGCTTCCTTACATGGGTCCTTCCTGAGGGACATGGATTTCCCAAGACTCAGTGATCCAAGAGGAAGTAATCCAGGGGGAAGACACAACAAGCACTCAAGATGACAGCCACAGTCTTTTTATTACCTTACCTCAGAAGTGAGATACCATAATTGTTTCCATATGCTATTAATCATACAGACCAATCTTAGTGTGATATAGAAGGACATGAATACTGGGAGGCACTGATCTTTGAGATGTTAAAGGCAGGGTACCACATTCTCATAGCGCATTGTTATGTGCTCATGACTGCACTCTTTATTATAGCACTCATCTCTTCTCCTCTGGACACCAAACACTTTTCTTCAGTGCACACTTACATCATCTGGAAAACTTATTTATGCAGAAATAGTGCCCATTTAATGTTATTTTACATGAGTTCATGGCCACTACGTTTAAGGTTTTGAATTATTTATAGCCTTTTGTTAAGAAACTTGAGATCCTGAGTTTGATTTTCTCTGAGGGCAAGTGAGTCATATGCTGAAACCGTATATATTACTTGTACCCTAAACTTGGAAACCTGTATTCCAAACATATGTCAATGTTAAGATAGGATGTGAAAGATATTTGGATGGCATTAAAGTCATTATATCATCATAACTAAATTTAGTTAGGAATATGTGCTCTATCAACCTACCGATAGTGGTTAAATATGCATAGTTATTTTTATAGAGAAAATGTGGTGCATGGCTAATTTCAGTTTTAAGGACTTGTATTCCAAGATAAACTCCCTTTTGACTTAAAAAAGTTTACATGTTACTTTCTATCTTCATTACCATGAAACAAGTTTATCCCATCTTTAAGATAGACATAAGTTTCTCATGAAACTGAAATATCTAAGGAAGGTTATAATAAACGTTTGTAAAAGTGCAGTGAGAAAGTTAAACATTTATTCAAGATAATACTAAGCAAAATTAAATAATTATATATTCATCACTTTAGACATTTTAAAATAATTTGAGAGAGGGCTGCTTCTTCACCTTTCTTCTCCATACTTCCATTTTCCACCAATAGCTCTAAAAACTGACTCTTTGATATCCTGTTTTAAAGGTATCAGCTCTTCCAAACAGGACTTACATCCTATTTGGAAACTAGAAGTTAGGACAATTGAAGAAAGACCAATTTCATGGGAGTTAATAGCGGCTTCTTCCTTCATCCTAGGAAATTTTTCTACATGTTAGGTGAGTTCAGAATAATTGTCTCTTTTTTTATTATTTATTAATATTTATGCCTACAGCACCTGGTCTTCCTAGGTGGTCTCCCATCCAAGTACTAACCAGGCCTGACCCTGCTTAGCTTCTGAAATCAGACATCGGGCTTGTTCAGGGTGGCATGGCCGTAGACCATGGACCAAAGCTCCACTGAGGCATGAACCCAGGACCTTCTGCATGTAAAGCATACGTGCTAACCACTCACTGCACTTGGAACCACATCCAAGATAAATTTTAAAATATAATTCCAAATTCTCTAATGACCAATTAGATGAGAATCCCTAGAAGGAGGACCCTAGTATCATCATTTTCCAAAGATCTACAGTGGATTCTAATATGCATCCATCACTGAGAATTACTAGGAGATAAAATACAGATGGTGAAGGACATTCAGAAAAGAAGCAAAAAATATACATATGTATAATTTCATTTTGTGCTCAGCAAGGCACAGAATTAGAATTTTCCTAAACTCTAAAAGCATACCTAGATTGTTACTATGTAAATGAAATGGTCTCTTCTTGAATAGGAAATACAGAGCCATAATATTCTTGTGGTGGTGCTTTTGACATTAGTGTTTTTCATATTTACATTATACATAATTACAAATATTGGATTTATTTTCTCATACGTTTCTCTTAAAATTATTGTAGATTTTACATTATGAGAAAGCCATATCCATTTCTCTGGCATAAATTAGCAAAACAAAGAGCAAATCTTGGACGAAATTTCATGTATCCAGATTAAGAGCTTCTTTTTTCCCTCTATTACATTGCAGTAGTCAGCAATACAACTGATAATATATGTTCTTGTGATATAACATTCTTTGTATGTGTGCATGTGCACACTCATGCATGTCCTTCATTCATGTGTTCAAGGAGAGGAGAGGGAAACCAGGTGCTCTCATAGATACTTGTACTGTCAACCAAGAAAATACACAGTATCAGTTGAAACCCCTTATAATTAATCACTTTAGGAAATTGCTCTCAGACTAAACTCCTCAAAGGACTCTCTTAGCTTCTCAGCAACCACTTTTGACATCATATCTCTGGATATTCAGGTTTATTTTGTTATCTGTTAAAGGATGCAAAGGGAAGGGTATCTTTCATCTTGTTTAAGGAAGACTCTATTTTTATTTTTAGTACCTGTGAAGAGATGCTTCTAATTATTAAAAAAAAAAACCTAGAGGAAACCTATTTTTTTTGCTTCTTATCTACTATCAATTACAGTAATATATAATTCATAGTAAACTAGAAATAAAATAAACCAAAAGGATACTTTAAAGTTCAATATAATTTGAGAAAATATGACCTTCTAAAGAGGGTGAACTTAATATCAAATGCCAAGTCTTTGACTCCATATAAATTTCTCTTCATTAAAATATAAAAGCATAGCACATCATAAGATGAAAGCCAAGCTTCTCTTCATTACCAATACCCTCCTGTTGAGTATTTGGGAACACATTTTCATCGATGCATTTGATCTTTTTCAAATTAAATTATTCTCTAAGTGAACTAGATGAAAAATGAATTATATTAAAATTAATGTTCTTCATTTTCAGACATGAACTATGATAACTTCTAGTTTAAAATGATATTCTCAGACAATAATCTTCTATTTTAAGCTCTCTCTTGCTAAATAGAATCCACTGAATTAAAATTGAGACCAAGATTTGCGGTGAGCTCAGTTTGGCCTTATAACTTAGGAGAAATAGCTAAGGTCTATTACGTATTTTTGAGCAAGTTTAGTGGGCAAGTGTGTATTGTTTTTATTTTATTTAGTTTTCTGTGTTACTGTGAGGAAAGACTTTTTGTAATGTCTTTTGTAAACAGAAAGAATGCATGGCTTCATTGAACATGTGCTGTGTGCAGCATGGCTATGGGAACACTGTGCTGGGAGTCTGAGAATTAGGGAGCATTTCTTCCCACAATAGTGAGTGCCTCAACCTTGGGGTCCACACCTAGAACAGTAGATGGTACCCAGATCTGAGAATCTTGAATCTAAAAATTGGATGGCCAGGTCTTTCATTCTCTTCCAACTGTAAAATTACCCTGAAGTTATATAACACTATGTATTAGATCCCAGCCTGTATTCAGTTGCAGTTCAGAGATAAACTCTGATTATGCCACTGTATTGACATAAAGTGATTGTTGGCCCAAATTAACATAATATTTAGAAATATTTTTATATCATTTGGGAAATAAAACCTACAATACAGACACCTGAAACAAAAATACTTTGATCTTATGATTTTCAAACTCATGCTATCAATTGGTGTCAGAGAAATGGTGACTGACATATACTAAAACATTTAAAATAATTCTGTTTCAGACAGCTGTAGGCTTTGTTCAATTGACTCAGAAAGGAAAAAAAATGTGATGATAAATAAAATTTTAGTTGTTCCCTTATATAATTCAACTTGCTCATTTCAAAGAGATACATGTTTATTACATCTGGTACCAACAAAAAATCAGTGGTAAGTAATGGGTTTGCATAAATGGCAGAAACTCATTTTCACTATTGTTGCAGTCTCATATTCTACAGAGAGGAGAATTGAAGTTTGAGTTTGCATAATGCCCAAAGTAGTGCTGCAAAAACAATAATGATATAGAAGTTTCCAAATTCTACTAACATGTTATTAATTTGCTCAGAAGAGTTCACAGGCAGATGGTAGAAGTATTCTAGCTAATTTAAGGGCAAAGCAATGTTTATAAAACTATTGGGAAAATCATAGAAAGAGATTAAAGGCTGGATTTCTGGAAAGAATTTCTGAAACTATCCTGGGGACCGAGCTACTCAGAGAATGGCACACTCCGAAAGCTGGACTCTGAGGAAGCTGCTGTTACATTCGTCGGCTCCAGATTAAAACACTTTAGCTGAGATCCCATGGTAAATTTGCAGCCACTGGAACTACTGGCATCCACTAAATCAGAAAAACTGCTGTCCTATACACTAGGTTATCATTTCTACTTCAAGGGCTATGCAGGGTGTTAGATCAACAGAGACTGAAACTCGTATAGGTGTCTTTGCAATGCATTTTGGGAAATGTAGTTTTTAGTTTTATAGCCTTTAACACATAGGGACATCCTAGAAAGATATTGGAGTACATGTGCAGTGAGCCAGTCCACCACATATGCTTCATCGGAATTTATTTATTTTTTTAGGCAAGGCAATCCTTAGTTGACCTCACAGATTGCAAAGACCTTGTCAGCTTACAATCCTTTATTTTTAATTTTTTATACTTATAGCACCTGGTTTTCCTAGATAGTCTCCCATCCAAGTACTAACCAGGCCCAACCCTGCTTAGCTTCTGAGATCAGATGGGATCGGGCTTGTTCAGGGTGGCATGGCTGTAGACTGCTTCACTGAAATGTAAATCTGTTATTAATATCATGCTCCTAAAAGCATACAAGGTGATCACAAAACATTCAAGTGCGATTTGAAAAAAAGGCATGATTTTATTTTTAATTTGATAGTTTTTTTGTTTATATCATAACTGTATTATGAGAATAAATAATTCTAATACTTTTAAAACAATCATCAATGTCTATTGTGCAAATTTATAAATATTAATTTACATTACCACTAATGTGATAACACAAATGTACTGAAAAAATTGTGGGCAAATTTTCTAACACACATGTCTTTTTTTTTCAGATAGCCATGAACTCTTTTAAAAAAAATGTCAGCTAATATATATGATTTGTGTTTATGCAAATGGAGATCTTTAATATTTATTGTTATTATTGCAACTAAACTAAGATTTGGCAATAATTTTAAGATGATATTTCTCAGCCGAAGCTCATATAATAATTATATTGTCATAACATCTAAATGAGTGTGCATATTTTCATACACATAATTCAGTGTCTCATTAGGATGTAAATCTAAGATTATCAGAACTTTCCCAATGCAGAATGTCACTTTAGAATGTAAAAATCTATTTGGATGGTCACTAAGGAAAAATTAAATGATCAAATGACATAGCTTTCTGGAACTATATGCAAAATCATCTACTGTTAGAGTTTCTGTGATGAAAGAGAAAGTCAACATATCTATAATTTTGAACAATTCCTGGTAGATGGGTAGAATATTCTGTTTAGCCTGATATTTTCTATGTCACGTTTCTAAACATCTAAGTCACATAACAAAAGAGATCTTGCCTATCTGATTACATTACCAAAATAAAGACTCAGATGAAAATGTTTACAAATTTCAAACAGATTTCAGGATTTTTTGCATGGCTATGTGTAGCTAGCTTAACAGCCTCATGTGTAAAAAGGATTTAGCAGTTATGTGTGACATCAAGTGAAATATAAGTCAACAGTATGATGAGTGTGACCAAAATGCCAAAGCAACATTGACTGAATCAATGCAAGTACAGTATTCAAGATAAAAGATATGGTGCCTCTTTTTTGCATTGCATTCTTTGGAGAAATAATAGGACTATAAGTTTTGGGCACCTCAAATTAAAAATAATATTAATAAACTATACTTTAGACCAAAGAAAGTAACTAGGTGGTAAATGGTCCGCAAATTAAACCATATCTATACTGATTTAACAAAGAGTAACAGACCAGATTCTGAGTATAATAGGTCAGATTAAGAGAAATTTAAACACTTTTAAATTTACATTGATATTGAGTAACTTCTCAGAATCAGAACTTCTTTGAAAACTAAAGCTTATTAAGTAATGAAATGCTGATCACTAAATTTACAAATACACAAATACCTTTAGAGTTATTATATAACGAGAAATTTAGGTTAATTTTTAAAATAGCTTCCTGAGATTCTGAGATTCCAGCTCTGATCACCCACATCACGACCCATTTGCTCAATATAAGACTGATAAAATAGTTACCATATTTGCATGATCTTTGCTGTTACAAGCCTGTACTAGACAGGTTACCAATAACATTCACCTCCAGCCAACCAAAAATTAAAAATAATACTCTTTCCATTATTGTAACCATTTATTTTTGTCCTGGCTTTGACTATTGTACTATGGTTATGTTAACACCAGCGACAGCTGACCAAAGGGTGTCCTAAATATTTTTTATTACTTTTGCAATTCAGTCCAAAATGAATTCAAAATGAAAATTAAAAATATAGTAAACGTTCTCCCAGGAAAGTAACTTTTATATGCACAGTTAGTTTGATTTATAATGTCTAACATTTTGTTTTCATACTTGTCTATGTATCTCTCTATCTATGTTATGTGTCATGTGCACAGATTATTACTATAACATCATTTTCTTCATTTTTTTATAACCATAGTAATTTCTAAACTGTAAGCCAATTATACTTTGAAACGAATAGGAAATTAGATTGATTTCCAGGATTTTTTATGTTCTTAACAAAACTTCCTAATCAAGTACCTACACCTGAGTCCATACCCCAATGTGATCCCTCCCCAGAAAGAGGTATGGGTGGGAGTAGGAGAGCTAGGAATTTAGGGAGCAAACCGCCAAAACCACTGCAACCCCATTCCAGCTGTCATTTCTTTTTTGTTCCCTGAGAAGATATTGAGAGTAGGAGTTTTACATAAACAGGATGGGGAGGATTTACTAGAGAGTATTTTGGGGAGCAAAACCTTAAAAGGTGAAGAATGCAGGACTCATACCCAGAGGTAGAAGTGATGAGATTGTCTCAGAAGCTCTGGGTCTGAGATGACCTTCAAAATGGAGATAAATTGGGCCTGGCCTTATTACTTCATATTGATCAGTCATTGGAGATGTGTGCACCCAAGGGATGTGTGGGAGCCTTGGAACTATTCAGCTGAGTGCCTCATTGAAGGGACTTTGGCTGGGAGAGAATGTCAGCTCTGCGGGGAGCTCTCAGTAGCAAACCACAGCATATACTGCAGTTCATCTGCATGGCCTGGACCGAATGCTTAATGTAATAAGTTCTGCACAGCTCCTCAAAGATTCTGATTGTTCTCTTTTTATGGATACATGTGCAAGAAAAAAGTTAGAGTGAAAACTTCGGCCCTGTCACAGCAAGGCTGCCAGGACACAAATGGGTACCCATCATCTTTCTCCCCTGCGAGCCTCTCTGGCTTTTCCTCACACTCAGCTAGCCCCTCTTTGGGTCTTGGTGACTTACCTGGTAGGATGGCCCTAGAACTATCTCTATGAAAGTTGAGCCCTTGCCACCATGGTGGCCACAGTTGTCCTTTTATTGTCAAAGAGACGAACAGAGACTCACCAGGGGGTCATGTGGGTGTGAAATGCATCTTTCCCAGATCCCTCCTCTTTTGTAACAGCTGGGAAGAAGGTAAAAAACAGGTGCTTGCACAAGTATATTTCTAGATCTGTTTTAAATATGTAATAGCTGAGGAATTACTCATTCTGAGTTTGTTTACCTTAAAAAAATACATAAGCATCTGTGCAAAACCCAAGGCAAATTCACTCATTTTTACAGGTCCAAATAGGACCACAAGTCATTTCTAAAATGCTGCTTTTTTTTTGTATTATTTAATCACTAAATTAGCAAGTATTATGTGATCACTAAACACTCAGAGATCCCAACACTGAGGAGTTAATCCAAGGGCCATACACAACAGTTCTACTGTCTTTGTGGGCAAACTTGCAACGAGGAGAGTCCAGAGTTTGGGAGGTATGTTAACACATTTGTTCTTCATTAATATATTATTTTACCATGTGCTATTTTTCAACAGTAATATACTTTCTAATAAGAAATATGTGACCTGGAAAGAGATGATGAAAAGGGAAAAGTAAAGATTTGAGATAACAATGTAGGGGGAAAAAAATCAACATTAGACTCATAATGTGCTACATACTTTATAAGCATTACCTAATTTTCTTCTAACAAGAATCACAGATGTGCTTTTATTATTCTGACAGTATAGAAGAAGAAATTGCCATGCATTTATTAAGTAGCAGCGCCAAGTTTTGAAGTCGGCCTTTGCTTATTCTTGAATATAAGAAACTAATCATTAAAAATGCCTTTTTATCTATAACTTAATTATAAATTTCAATTTTCATCTTTATTGTAAATTATAAGCCCAACATGAGTCAAGAACTTTAAAAGATATATTGTCTCTTAGGAGCAGACAGGGACTGGGAATTTTATAGCCTAATTAATCAAGCCCTGAGCAATCTAGACTTGACTTTAGCTGAGGTCCGTGGGAGTAAATGTGTATTCTGCTGTGTATCAGGGAGACACAGAGGTTTTTTTTTTTTTTTTTTTTTTTAAAGCCCAGACAGTCACACAATGAACATGATTATTTTATTAAGGAATCCCAAGGGGTCTGTTCTCAATCTCTAAATTTCCTTGGAAATTCCAACAGTTATCATTCTTCAGAGCCTCCAAAACTAAATCGTAAAGTATTGGATTATAAAATTTACACAATGTGAAATGTTTGTTTTTTTTTTATAGCAATTGGGTATTGATGGTATTGCATTTCTTGATTTAAATGGGTTATTCAGATTTGAAGATTATGTATTTAAAATATAATTATTAAATAGGCTGTTTAAACATGATGGAGAAATGAGTTACTTTTCTTTTATTTCATAAAACTTAAAATAATTACATTCAGCACATCCTAGGCACTTTTGGAATGATTGCAATTAATTTTAAATTTACTTTTTGTTTAGATTCAATGCATTATCTTTAGACAAAGCTTCTCCAAGCCCACTTCCTTTTCAGTGATGAGATAGCATAACCCAGTGCAAAGATCTGGAGTCAGAGAGACCAGCTCTAGAAATTGCCCAAGTACTGTAAGGAGCTGTCTTTAAGCGAGTTCCATATCCCATCTAAACTTTATTTACTTTACGTGTGAAATTAAAATACCATGCATTCTTAGCAGGACAATTTTTAAGGGAGCAGTGATGATGTTTGTAACTTGACAGACACATAATTTGTATCCAGGAACATGATACTACATAAATGCTACACATTATTGTCTATGATTCTTTTAAGTCACTTTATATCATCTGACTATGTTAAAACCAATGCTAGTCATTTTTCATATTTTTCTTTTATAAAATTTAATAACCACAAACTTAGCTGTGTAGAGCTAAGTAACACCCTTATTTTCCTCTCTACTCTACTAAGAAAAAAAAAACCCACAAAAGAAACACTGTCTTAAAGAAAAATAAAATTTGTTTTAAGATTCTTTGGAGCACAACCTACTTTTCCAGGTTTGTTTATGTCACATCAGAATGCTCTTTTTCCTAAAGTCTCTTCACATTGTGTCTTGGGCTTTAAAAATTGGTTCTCCTACTATCTCTTATATTGGTGGCAGAAATAAGGGTCCAATATTCCATTTACTGCACCCCATAGTATTGCCAATCGCTGTCTCACATTAGTACTTTATAACTAAATGTGATTGGGCCTAACATTCAGTTCCCACAGCCTTGTGCTCTCTTTATAAAAACATTTCCAAAATTCTTGAAATATATAGTGACTACTGTTTTAAGTTTGGTTCTCCTTCTCTATTGCCTAATGGTTACTGACAACACTACTTCACCAGCCCAGAAATAACCTCCCAGTTTTCTATAGTGCTTTATACTTTAAGAGTGTGTTCACTTATATTATTTCCATGTGAATTTTTAAAGTACATAAGTGATTTTAATTATTTTCCCAACTCCCACTAATTCTGAACCCCACAGAACTTTTATAGGTGATTATAAAGGTACATTCTGCACCACTGTCCTTGAGGGCTGTTAAATGGTGTCGCCAAGGAATTGACAAGTGAGGTGACTGCACACATGAGTAATTACCTTTTAATTTTGACTCCAAGCCAGAAAATTTCATTCACGCCAACAGGGCTTTAAAAAACACCATGCCTGCCAGCAGCCAGTGTGAAGAAGAAATGCAAATTGTTACAGATCGATAACATCCAATTTGGAGAGACTGGGAGCTATAGAATCCCGTAACTATTATTTCGTCAAACATTTTTGAGGAAAGAACAACATTTGTAGTAGTTAATGAATTAATATTCAAAATAGCAGAGAAGCAAACATTAATAAGAAATAAGTAACATAGGGCAGAAACTAGAAACAGTCATACCTCAATTAGATGTACAGTTAAATGCAAGCTGAGACAGAACTAGGAGACATTCATATGCCCTTTCTCTTGAATAGTTTGTTATAACTAACTACGTGAAACTCAGAAGCTATTTAAAGCTTAGAAATGGCACAGCAAGTTATTTTGCGTATTTCAAGGAATGTTGCATGTTTCAATGCAAGTGTTTATTCACAAACCTGTCACATTCTGCTTTCTCCTCCCCCAATCATCATGTGTTACATACATTAGTGCTTCCGCTGATTATTTAGCATATCTTAGGCTTAAACGTGTTTAGTATCTCATGGGTCTTCTCTAAAGATTAAAATTCTGTGCGCATGCATATTACATCTTTTTTTCATAGGATGTCACAAAAATCTCTCTTCATATCTGCAAATTCTGCAGTCATTACCCATATATTGTGAAACCTATGATTCTCCCAAGTTACCTAAAAAGTAAGCAGATATGAGGGAGAGAAAGATATTTGAGGGAGTTGTATTCTGCAGAATAGGGAACTAGTGCAGTTGCTAGAGTGTGTCTAAAGTGTGACGGATTTATTATTAATTGAAGCATGGGCTGAGGAAATAGGGAGCCTTTTAGGGAGAATGAGAAGATAATTCTTGAAGCATGCTAAAATTTCAAATGTTCAGTTATTCTGCTTAATTTGTTTTATGGCCACAAATAAGATGAGAGTTAATATGCGATGAGGATACAAAAGAAAAAATATATTTTAATTGTTAAATGTAGAGGACACTTTTAATATCATTTGAAATCATTTAACAACACTATCATAATATAGTTCCAGAAATCATCATCATAATTTTAAGTGAGAAGTAGAAAGATATAGTCAAAATTTTTAATATTTGTTTATATAATCGAAGTCAAGAGATCATATTTTCTTATGTACTGTAATTGCTTTACTTTTAACATAAAGTTTAAGATAAAAAAGAAAATGCTGAATTTCTTTAGCAATCAGGCATCTTAGAGAGATAATCAATCGATGCTAAAATAAATAAATAAATAAAGCCTTTCTTATTTAGATAGATGTGTTCTGAATTTTTTTTTATTAAGAAGGGCCCTGGAGTTGAAAGGATCTTCTGGGCTCTCATCTCTGTTTCCTGCAGAATCCTAAGAATTCACGAGTATACAGAAATTATACTGATTTTTGAACTGCTGGATACAATTGAATAGAGTGACTGCCATAAAAGATGTGTGTACAAGGGGTGGCAGCCACAAAAGAGAAGGACAAATCATATATCCATAGCATAATTAGTATACAGTTAGATTTATTGTGTTCTCTAATGGATTTATATCCTGAAGTTAAATCATATATGATTGTCAAAGACCATGCTAATAAAATCAGCCACTATGAGATTAAGAGAGGCTCAATTCCTAGTGCTTAAAATATCATACATCTAAACCTGCCATATGTTGAGTGTATATCAGGTACACATTTTAGTTAATCTCTGTAGATACTTACCATTTAATATTTAATAATAGTCATTTGTTTGGCAATCTTTTATCACTGTCCCAGATAATCTTTTTATCAATGAGTTATGCATATAAGTTAAAGATATAACTTATCTTTCTTTCAAAAATTTTCATTCACAATTTCTGATACTGATTTAAAGGAAAATTTCTCACACTGAAATTAAATAATAAAGCTGGTGAATAGTGACATGTCAATTCTGAGATATTAATAATGCTAGAGATATAAGAATAAACCCACATGCTAGTGACAGCATGTTTTATTACATCATTTTAAAAATTTTCAATTATATCTAGAAAAAAGATACTTAATCATTTCAATTTACTCATTGGTATAGCACATATAGTTAAGAATACACGAATTCCAATTTGTACTGTTCATGTTTTTAATTTAAAAAAGAGTATTGCTTGTAAGTTACCTTAGAATACAATTACAAGTTACTCACTTTCATTTTCGTGCATAATGAATACCCATAGTAACTGAAGTGTTGTATGAAAAGCATTCTGTTAGAATGCTGCTTCTATAAAAAGAGATAAAATTCAATCACAGAAAACTGAAAGTCAGTGTAAGGTCATATATTTTATTTGTTCCCAAATGATGATCCATGAAAGCTAACTAGTTATATATACACCCCACCAGGGCAGTTTTTTAAAACATGAAGAGCTTGGGCCCACTATGAGAAACCATTTTTTTATAAGTCCTAAGTGGATCCGAAGGACTTGATACTCAAGAAGGAAGTGGCCCTGTGCATGCACTGCTGGTGTCGCCGGAAAGCATGTAAGAAATCAGAAGCTCAGACCCCTTCCCCCGACCCCTCCAATACCTGCTGTAAAAGATCCCTAGGCAATTCATACACACGTGAAGTTTGAGAAGCAATGATCTAGGATGCTGGGTTTGTTGTTGTTGTTGTTGTTGTTATTGTTGTTGTTTAGTTGGTTTTGTCTTATATTGTTTTGTTTTCAAGACGCACAAGTGAACTTTATTTGTAATTGCCCAAACTTGGAAGTCCTTCGGTAGGTGAATGGATAACTAAGCTGTGATGCATCAGACAGTGGAATCTTACTTAGTGCTCAAAAGAAATGAGCTGTCAAACGAGGGAAAGACATGAAAAAACCTTAAATGGATATTACTAAGAGAAAGAAGCCATTCTGAAAAGGCTACACACTGTGTGATTCCGACTATGTGATAATACGGAAAAGGCAAAACTAAGAAAACAGTAAAAAAAAAAAAAGGCAATAGTTTACAGCAGTGAGGGAGAATAGGGAGAGATGAATAGGCAGAGTACAAATTTTTAAAGCAGTGAAAGTAGTTTGTATAATATTATGATGATGGATAACATCATTGTACATTTGTCCAAACCCATAGGATATGCAACATTAAGACTGAACCCTAACACATGCTTGACTTTGAGTGACTATGATGTGTCAGTGTCAGTTCATCCTTAGTAAAAATGGACCATTCTAGTGAGTGATGTAAATAATAAAGGAGGCTATGCATATTGAGGCGTAGAGTGGGTTAAGTATATGGGAAATCTCTGTAGCTTCCTCTCCTTTTTGTTGTAGACTTAAAACTGCTCTTAAAAAATAAACACGCTTTAAAAAGAAATACCAAAGTGGTCCAAGATTTCAGAACCACTGATCTAATTCAATTTCTCATCGGTTTGTGATCTTCAATGATAAGACTATAAAGTGACATCATTTGTTATAGACCAGTTGAACTCAGAGTAGCAGAGGATTAAAAGAATTATAACGAGAAGATGTTTTTGTGCTTGCCCATTTTATCAATGTCTTTTTCTGAAATAGCCTCCCAGAACTTGAAGTAGGACTAAGCCAAATAAGCACAGACATTTCTGGGTGAATGGACAAAGAATCAGGCAACATTTTGCAGAGGAATATACCACAGAAATAAATTACTAAAAATTGTAACTAGAACTAACTTTGAGGAAAGCACAGGCAAGGATGAAATTTAAATTTCAGAGAAAAAAATACTATTCTTAAGTCAGTAGACCTGGAAAAACATAGACTCTGGCTTCAATGTGTTGAGAGTTAGTCTAGAAAATAAAATTAATACAAATGATCTGAATTTGTTTAAATAGTAAGTGCTAAGTTTTTATATGAAGAAATATGCCATTGTGATAAAAATAACACCAAGTCATCTGTTTTTTTTTTATAATAATCTTTATATTTTAAATAACTCAATCACCATTCCATTAGTAAATATTCTTATCTATGGAATTAAATATTTCATCTGAATCTGATTGATTTTTTTTCCTGCTTTTCTAATTATTTACCTTTGGCAAAGAAATAGCAAAAGGTCATGAAAGTTTTCTACACATGTGGACAAACCGTTTTTAACTGTTTTTTGTTTTTTGTTTTTCAAAACCTATCTGCTTAAAGAAATTGAAGAAATTTTCCTAAAATTTTCAGAAGTGGACCAATAGCATGTAAAGAAAAACAAAACTCGTAGGCATTTCTGGGTTAACAGGCAGACTTGGCAGAGACACCCATAGGATCAATAGATCTGAACTGGATTTAGTGACTTTGTGTGAGCTCACTGTGAAAGATCGAAGATGAGGTCTCTGTGTCAGGAAGATGATATAATCGGCCAGGAGCAAAATCATTGTAAGGTATACCAAAGAAAGCCAGCAAAATTTGGATGGAGCAAGAAGAGAAATGCAGAACAGATTATCACAGAAATAACAACCTAGCCAAATTGTATTATTTGCTCATGTTAGAATCTTAGTAAATACCCTTTATAATTTTATAAGTTATTATGACAATATAGAGGATATACATATTTGTGCTTGTGGATCTGAGGATGTGTGTGTGTTGTGTGTGTACACACATATACGAGATAAATATATAGGGAAACAATTGTATTTTTTTGTCCATTAATTTATATATTCAGGCAACAGATATGAGTTGATCAGTAATAATGTAGCAGACAATACATGAGAGAATGGGAATCAAGTACAAATGATACAGGCTCCCTTCCATTAAATACTTTATGTTCTAAAAAAAAAAGGAGAAGAGAGTTGAAGTACACATAAGGAAGGTAAATAGGAAAGGTGAGGTTTTGGGGTTGTTGGGTGGTGGGGAAGTGGGGTCATGTTTAACAAAGATGTCATATGAGAAATGTACTCTGCCCTGGATCTTTAAAGATAAAGTGTTAACTAGGACATGAGGATGCACAGGGCAAATGGAGAAAATTCCAGAAGCAGGAAACTTGGACAAGTTGCAATAGTCTTCCTTTTATCCACAGATTTGCTTTCCACATTGTCAGTTACCTGCAGTCAACCACATTTTCAAAAATATCACATAGAACGTTCCAGAAAAGAACCAATCATGTTTTAAATTGTGCCCCATTCTGAGCATCTCCCTTTATCTCCTCACGTTGCATCATCTTACATCATTACAAGAAGAAGAGTGAGCACTGTAAAGATATTTTGGGAAAGAAAAATTATATTCACATAATTTTCATTACTGTATATTGTTATAATTGTTTGATTTTATTAGTAATTGTTAACATTTTACTGTGCCTAATTTATAAATTAATCTTTATTATGGGTATGTATGTACAGAAGAAACATCTCCCAGGGGTCTTGGGATGCATTCCCCATGGATTAGGGGGAACTTCCCTTCTATAAAACGAGCTGAAGATTTGTTCTATATTTTCAGATAAGGTTTGTGAAAACTGAGGAGAAAGACTTTCTAGACTTTTAATTTTTTTCTGGTTACAAAAAAAGAAATAAAAAGGCTTTCACAGTTTGATGTCCCTCTCTTCAAAGATAAGGACAGAAGAAAGGTTATCCTGCTAATAAACAGAAAAACTAGACACGTTTTTGTTGGCGTGGCTCATTTGGGATGCTTTTATTTCGTTAAATTTTTAGAGTTAACCAGCTCTAATTGGTATCTCTACCATAGTTTTGCCCCTCATTCACATGGGGCTAATAAATGTCAGCGGCATTCCCAGGCAAGTAACTAATATCTTGAAAAGCATGATTAAACGGAAGTCTTTTCAAATGTTGTGCAGACTCTTTGAAAAGCCATTCAAAGAAATGGTTCAATTTATTTCTTCCAAGATGTGAGCTGGAATTGAAGCCGTTCTGCTGCTTCTCCCTCGAGATAGATTTTTCTAAGCCTGTGGTTCAGATCAGTCAATGTTTTTATTTCTCCTGCCCAACAAAGTTGCCGCCTGTTCAAAGTTACGCTGGGCAAAAAAAATGTTCTTTGTGCTGTCCAAGGATTCCACGTAAATAAAGATAATAATCATGTTTTCACCATAGTGGATTGATTGTTTCTGTCATTCTAAAGGAAAAGAATTGAATGAGAACTTCAAGTGGCAACTTCACTAAAAATTTCTTAGATTGGGCTAGATCACCCTTTCAAACAGAAATGTCTCGAAGAAGAATATATATATTTTTTTCTAATGAAGACTGCTCAGCTTAAAAACACAGGAAAACATTTTTAAATATAAAATATTCCTGCTGAATAATAAAATATACCATCTTTTCTACTAGAAGTACTGTACACTTGTTGAAATGAGACAAAATACAATGTTATTCTCCTATTCCTTAAAGCTTGATGACTTCACATCCTGACACTATATGGAAAAAAGGAAGGTTAAGTAATTTTGAACTTGCCCCATTTGGCGAGATATTATCAAGAAAATTAAGGAGGCCTGAAATATCAAAATAGCAAACATATCTTAGTCAAAATTTCATATTGATCTTGACACCAGAGAAATCTGGTTTGCTTTTGCTATTCTATTTTTCCCCCCAAGGAAACACCAGAAGTAAGAAACACTTCTCCAAATACACAATTTTCCCTTGAAAGCCACTTTCACCTTCTGTATTTAAAATCATTTTTACAAAGTGTTAAAAGAAACTATAATAAAACTATATTTTTCTGTCACTGTCACTTTTTTGGGTCAGTTGGCTGTTTCATCATTGCGAGTGATTAGATAGTTTAAAAACCACAGACATTAACCATTCTTTACTATACCATTTCAGTTTCTCAGAGATCATTTGTAGCCATGGAGTTTAGTCATACACAAGCAGAGCAAAACTAAATCTGATTTGTTTTGACTGGGAAACATGTAACAACTTTGATGTTTTATACCAATGAATTGTCACTGTCATCTGAAAGTGCATTTTATTTTCACCGTTGATGTTGTGGCTGAGCAGAAAAGATCAAGGGTCTAGAGTTAGGGGACCTGAACTAAGTCCCCTGCTCATCTGTGAGAAGCAGGCAAGGCATTTATTTACCATCTCTGTGGCTTGGTGACCACATCAGTCAAATGCAGACGTGAACTGGATAATTTTTAAGATTTAAAAATCTACAAATCTATATACTGTTACGGTCCTTCACATTATTATTGTTGTTATTTAAGAGCTCCACACTTTCATCAGAAATTTTAGAAAGCAAGCTGTATATAATCCTTCACACTCAGACTACTGTAATGTAGAATGTGTGGTATTTTTTAATGATTTGAGGAAAAGAGAGAGATGATTTCTTAACTGAAACGATAGCCTTAGCTATAGTTATAAAATGGTGCTTGAGCCTGTTAATGGGAGATTAAGGCCTTTTGTGGCTTCTAACACTTGATGGATGGTTCAGGGAAGGACACATAGCTTAGCTCGCAGCAGAGGGAGCAGAGCGTGGGCGTTGCAGCAACTGTGGCAGCAGGAGGAAGGGAATTATTGATTGTCCACATGAATCGCGTTGTATAACGTGCTTTAGATATTTGGGATTTTACTGAAAGACTTTAGTTTCATAAAAGGTAACATAAGGTCTACTCTATAGAAGAGTAGTATTTCCCAGTTGCCTATACATAAAGGTTAACTTTACCGAGAGAGATCAAATGGTCTGTTTTCCAGAAGAAATTACTATTTACTATTTACAGCTAGCACATATTAGTGCCTGTATTAGTTGGCCAGGGCTGCCATAACTAAGTACCACACACTAAGTGACTTAAGCAACAGAAGTTTATTTTCTCAGTCCCTGGATGCTAGAAGTCTGAGGTCAAGGTGTCAGCAGGGACCGTGACAGAGAAATCTGTTCCAGGCTTCTCTCCTTGGCTTGTGGATGAGCATCTTCTCCTGTGTTTTTCCTTAGTCTCCCCTCTATGTGTGTCTGTGTTCAAATTTCTTCTTCATAGAAGGACTCTAGTCATATCAGATTAGGACCAACCCTAATGACCTCATTTTAATTTAATTAAATATTTAAACACATCTCCAAATACAGTTACATTCTGAAGTACTGGGGTGAGAACTTCACCATATGAATTGGGGATGGGGAAGCACACAGTTCAGTCTGTTACAGTGCTTAACAAGTGCAAAGCATTTTCCAAAGAATTTTATGTATATTAAATCATTTGACTGTTATGACAACACTGTAAGTTCTATTTTTACGCAAAGTGAAGATAATGATCGCATTTCTTAGGATGGCATAAAACTCCTTGTTATTTGTTTTCTCACTGTGCTATCTCATTACTCTCTCACTGAGACCCTAGGCTCTAGCTATATGTGGGTTCCTCCACTACCAACTTCTCTTCCCTTTTCTGAGACACCTTCTTTCTCTGCTCCCTTCCAGCTGCTACAATTCCTACAAATAAAGGGCAGAAACAAAGGAACAGATAAACAGAGAACAGACAGAAAAAATATATAAAATAATTAACAAATTGGTTGACTTAGCCACACTATATCAAAAATTGATTTGAGTATTAATAAATTGAATACTCTAATTAAAAGGCAAAGATGTCTAATTTGATAATGAAAACTCAGTAATATGCTTTATATAGACAACTATAATTATTAAGACTCAGAAAATTCAAAAGTAAAACTTTATCATGAACATAGTACAAAATCCTCAACAAAATTTTAGCAAATTGAATTCAACAATATACAAAAGGGATTATAGATTACGGCCATTTAGAATTTATTTAGAATTTATCCTAAGTGTACAAGGCTGGTTCAACAATCAATAATAATGTGATCCATTATATAGCAGATTGGGAAAGAAAAATCACACAATCATATCAACAGATGCAGAAAAAACAACACCCATCTGTGGTAAAAGCTCTCAGTAAACCAGGAATTTGGGTGAATTTCCTCAACTTGATAAAGATTATCTACAAAAAAATCCTACAGCTAACATCAAATGGTGAGAAATGTGATTTTCCACAAAGATCGAGTACAAGAGGATGTACCCTCAAACTACTTCTTTTTATTGTCATATTGGAAGTTCTAGCTAAATGCAATGAGATAAGAAGAGGAAATAAAATGAATAAAGAGTGGGAAAGAAAAATAAAACTGTCTTTGTTTACAAATACTTGATTGCAGAAAATACAAAAGAATCAACAAAAAAAACTCCTGGAACTAATAATAAGTATGTATATCACTTTTGCAAAATACAAGGTTAATATACAGATTACTCTCTTTCCTATAAAAAACAGCATGAACAAGTATAATTTGAAATTAAAACACAATACCCTTATGCATCACTGGTGGGATTGTAAACTGGTGTAGCAGCTATGAAAAACAGTATGGAGATTCCTCAAAAAAATTAAAAATAGAACTACCAGATGACCTAGCAATCCCACTTCTGGGTATTTATTCAAAAAATCAAAAACACTAATTTGAAAAGATATACGTACCATATGTTCATTGTAGCATTATTTACAATAGCCAAGACATGAAAACAACCTTCATGTCCATTGATAGATGAATGCATAAAGATGTGATATATATCCCTCAAATTCATACTCTGAAGTTCAAATCTCCAATACTTCAGAATGGAATCTTATTTAGATATTGAAACATTGATATAATTGGTTAAGGTGAGTTTATTTCCTAGGCATTGCTTTTTAATTTACAGTTCTATTTGAAAGGGACTAAGAAGATCTATCATGGGCTAGGTTTTTATGTGATTTTAAATAGGGAATTCATATATTTCTATGACAAATCTTCTGCATGCCATTAAAGATTGCAGCTTCAGGTATAAACTGAAAGGATAGTGCTGTATTATTATTATTATTATTATTATTATTATTATTATTATTACTATTATTATGAAAAGAATGAAAGCTCCAGGTAAGCTTTTGATTATTAAATATTTTTCTAATGGAAAGAAAACAAAAGAATATCTTGTAGACTGTCAAGAGTGAACAACCAGATTGTAGTTAAAAGGATAATGTGTCGTTTTATGGCTTGAACTTTCTCCAGAATCCTGGCAGTGGAACGATGAAAAGAGTGGAATATTGTCACAAAAGGATAATGAACAAGAACAAAAGCCACACAAATAAACCCACTCTCATCATTCTCTCAGAGCAGCCTACCTAATTATATCAACGTTATCATAACTGCTTGAAGAAATGCTTGGAGCACCAACAGCTTTTCAAAATTACAAGAAAAGAAATGCTCATTTATCCATTAAATTCTATTCAGTTTTTTGTTTTCTTTTGTTTTTGCTCTGAAATAGTAAAGGTAGCTTCAGTTCAAAGAGCAAAACTATTGGGCAAAAAAATAAAAACCATGGTGAACTCAGTACAAAGTAATTTTTGTTCTTTATTATATGTTTTTAATAGACATAATGATATGACAACTGGGAGAGGACACTTGCAACACATTACAAAAAGAACCCTGATATGAAGAAAGTATAAATAAGTTTGTCAAATCATCCCAAAAAAGTACAATGGACAAATGATGAAAATAGATAATTAAAAGGAAATGGTAATTTAAACATATGGCCAAAAGATATGTGCAAGCATACTACCTAATAGTAGTCAAGAAAATTTGAAAAAAAAATGTAGCATGATATTTCATCCATTTGATAAGCCACAGTCTTTAAATTTGAGACTATTGATTAGGCTTCAGGGAAACTGACATTGGTTTCAATATAAGGAGACAAAGTCACTTTGGTGGGTAATATGAAAGTTCACTAAAATTAAAAATGAGCATATTCTATGATTCCAAAATTCCTCTCTCCTCTAGATAAATATTTCCATTTTTATATTTATTTTAGTCTTGTATATAGTAATAAGTTTTAGCATAACTTAGATTCCTATCACAGGAGAAATAACTAATTATGACTCTCAATGTCTATATCATGAGATTCTACTTATGAAAGAAAATTAAGTAAATTGCTTACGTATCAAAACAGAAAAGATAACTAATATGTGCTGTTGAGTGAAAAAACTTCATTGCATTAGCAAGAAATACAAAGTGATGAGATTAGAATTCAACTTTACTAGATAAAATATATTCAAGAAAGTAGAAAGAATTACATAAAAAGTATGACAGTAATGAAGGATAAAGTAAATATATAATATAAAGGATCACAAAAGTCAAAATTTGTTTATTTGAATATACTAGTTAGAAAAACTTCTGACAATATTGTTAAAAAAGGGAGAAATCACAAATAAATCATGTAGGTTATTAAAAGGAAAACATACTTAAAGATAAAATAGAAATGAAAAAAAATTATAGTAGATTACTATGACCTATTCTATCCAAATATAATTGCTCTGCAGACTAAATGAACAATTTTCTCTAAAACTTTAATTTATTAAAACAAATTCAATAACATATAGAAAATCTAAATAGAAAATAACCAGAAAAACTATGAGTAGTTTTAAGATGTATGAAAACCAGATGAAAAAAAACACTAGTCTAAGAGGAACATAATAAGCAAATTTTACTAAATTTAAATAATAATTACATCCTTGTAAAACATCCTCTAGAAAACTAAAAAAAAAAAAAGGCCCAATCATGTAAGCACAGTTTGAGAAAGTACAATTGCTCTCATTCACATAGATGCAAACATTAAAAACTAAAAATTATCACATCAAATGCATCATCAACAGCAAATGTCATCATAAGAATTTTAAAGAATAATTTAGCTTTAGAAAATTTACTATGGTAACTCACTTTATTAGAGAAGATAATCCTATAATCATCTGCATTGATGTGAGAATAATCAATCAAATTTAACATTCATTGACAATTTTAAGAAATTTTGTTTAGTCATCAGAGAAATAAAAATTAAAATCCCACAAAAAAAAAAAAAAGGAGGGAGTGGGGGTTTCTCTTCCTCCCTAGAGTGGGTGAGGGTGGGAAAAGGTATGTATTTTAAAAACTTAAATTTAATAATGAGTTTCTCTAAAAAAAAATTATTTACTGTTTGCGCTAGCAGCATTTTTATTTACAAACAGCAATTTCCATCGACTTTATTTATACCATAAAAAAGCCATTTACAAGCAAGAAACAAGAATTTAGAACAAAATTAAGCAGCACTGAAATATTCATGTTACAAATCTAAAACAAAATGAATACAAGAGTAAAATGTCATTAGAATAAATAATCTTAAATTCATGCTATAAAATAATCCTTAATGGCAAGTTACTAGTTGATACAGCATCCGCTTAGCTAGTTTCATTTTCTTCATATGGTGATGAAGTGTGGAGTTGTGAGGTTACCAGTTTATATTGCAAGATAATGACACTGTTAAGTCATTCAAATTGCTCAACCATTTATAACGAGAAAAAATGTTAGCCTTACTAATAAAAGTGGTGAGGGAGACATTAGGAAAATGGTCATTCTCAAAGAAACCATATTTCTAATTTTTTCTTTTGTCTCAGACTTTACTATGGCTCTACCCAGTACTGTGACTGATCTTATCATTAATTACAATTTAAAATTTTTTCATCACGGATTTTTTTATGTTAATCTTAATTTTCTAAATATTGCATTAATTTTTTAAATACCAATGAGACACCACTATTTTATTAAATTTAACTTAAAATAATATTAAAAAGGCTGACAATAACACTGGTTATTGGGAGTATGGAACAATTTTATTGTCATACATTTCTGGATGGAGCGTAAAATAATACAACCACTTTGTTTACAAATTTATTATAAAGTCAGTCATATAACAATATGTCCCAGCAGTTCCACCACTAGTCCATACCCAAGAGAAATGAAAATATATGTCCATAAAAAGGGTGGTACATAATTTTCATAGCAACTTTATTAAAAATGATCTACACCTGAAATTCCAATCCCCATCTGCAGCTGAATGAAGATCCACAGATGTGATATGTATTGAACTGTATCCATGGAGTGAGACACTACTCAGCAGTAAAAGTAATGGTACATGTAACATCATGGATACATCTCTCAAACATTATGCTGAATGGCCAAATATATGATGTTGGAAGGAAATTTAACTTTGAGTGGTGAACACACAATACAATAATACATATAACGTATTATTGAACTGTACAATTATAACCTATACAATGTTATTAACCAATTTCACCCCCAATATATTTAATTTCAAAAAAGGAAGAAGCCAGACACAAACGAGTACATGCCCTGTGATTCACTTTCTATGAAGTTCTTGAACAGACAATACGAAATCAGATCAGCTGCAGGGGGTGATTTGAAAACTGGAAAATGTTGTGTGTGGGAGATGGTGATAGAAATTTTACCTGCTATTATTTGGAAGTTTTTACACAATGTGATAGAGGAGCCTAAATGACAGTGTACAAATACAAGGTCCTCTGTGGCAGACAGAGATGGTATTTTCTCCTTGTTTATAACTATGAAAATTCAAAACAAAGAGCTTATGTGGCCAATAATATGAATATGATAACAAGTGTTCTAAGCACATTGAAACTAATATTTTGCTTATAGTTATCAATACTGTATTGTGCACTTAACAATTTGTTAAGAGAGTAGATCTCACATTAAGTGTTCTTACCACAATAAAAAAGAATTCTAGATTTTCCTTGAATTTAGATATTTCTATTTCATTCCAAACTTTGATTTTTTTCTTTTTATTCATAGTCTGTTATTTTAGAATAATAATGTCTTAGTCCATTTGGACTACTATAACAAAATACCATCAACTGGGTAGGTTATAAACAATAGAAATTTACATCTCACAGTTATGGAAGGGAGATTTGGTGTCTGATGAGAGCAAACTTTCTGGTTCATAGACCCCACTCTATTAGCTGTAACCTCAGATTGTGGAGGGTCTGGGGATTGCTCTGGAGGTTCTTTTATAAGGACGCCAATCCCATTTATGAAGGCTCCACCCTCATGATTTAGTCACCCGCAAAGAGCTCATTTTCTAATACCATCATTTTTGATGCTAAGTTTCAGGATATGACTTTTGGGAGGACACAAACGTTCAGTTCATAGCAGAGAGTTAAGAATATGGACTTGCTTATAGTTCATTTGGTGTCAGAAGTAGAATTGTTAGAGATCAGTCTACTTAGCAATGTCACACTATAACTCTTTTGGTTCAAATTTGCTTTTCTACAATGAGAAGATAATAAAGCTACAAAGCAAGGTGTTGAGTAAGATTAAATGAAGGTAAAACATTTGCTGTGATACCTGATACAAAAGAAGGACTTGCTAAGTGAAAGTATTATTTTTGAAAATAGTAATAGTAATAATAATAAAAAATTTTATTTTTCAACATAGCCTATATATGTCTTCATCCTTTAAATAAATTTTAAGAAATAATAGCTAATGATTCAGTTTAAAAACATCATCTCTAGCCTCATGTTTAAAGAAAATAATGAGTGTGCAAAATAAGATTATTAACTTCAGATATATAAACATCAAATAAAGTTTACGTAATAAGTTATGAGACAGTCACCCCTCCCTTTTTTTCAGTCACAGGATAAATCTCTGTAATGGTCTGGTCTTTAAGCCAGAGAACTAGAATCTTTGTGGACATAGTGAGGGGGTGAGTGTTTATCTTTTTGCAATTTTGAATTGTCATCATATGGATACATTACATATTTGAAATAACAACAATAAACCAACAATACTGACAACAGCAACAATAATAATTTGAAAACAATCCAATGGATAAATTCAAAAATACATATTCTACCCCAAATAAGATTATTACAGAAATATGGCTTATATTTTAAAAGTTAATACTGAAGATACAACTTTATGAAATTTCATATATTAAATACATAATATTTAAATTAATTGTTTATAAAAAAACAATTTGATTTGTGTGGCTACTTCTTTAAAGCCTATCTGCTCTATTCTTAGTGTGCAGACAGAATTCTTACTCACAAAGTTAAAGCTATAGAAAAATATTATCTACCTATCTATCTTTCTATTTATCTACCAAGAAGCTAAAGCTATGAAAATATTACTCTAAAACAAAAAAGTAACTTTAAATTAATAAGTAGTCAGATGGAAGTTTTTATTTTAAAAAGTAGTTATCTCTTAGGCATTTATCCTAACCACTTTTCAAATTTTCTAGAAATGTGCCATACTTTTATCCTTCACAACCAGATCAGTAATTATCAGCTGGACAAGTGAAAACGAGACTTAAAAGGAAATTTGCTATTTTTCTATGTTCATTTATGCAGATATATATAATTAAGTACATTATATCTATATTTATATAATTTACATGTTTAACATGGAAATAAGGTCTAAACATGTGTGCTGAAATATAATTTCAAAAATTCAATACTGATAAAATGCTCATTTTACCCACATTCAAATTTATTGCTGTTTAGATGTCAAGTCCAGACCAGACAGTCCAAATTTCATTTTAGAATATATATTATATTTAAATTGATTTATCAGTACAATGAATAAGATATGTAATTTAAGTTGGACATTAATTAAAAGGAATAACTTCCAATATTTAATATGTTTTACTTAAAAATGTATTATACAATTACTATTTAGTTTTCATTTAGTGATAAAATGTCCTGTTTGCTTAGGAAATATTATTCTACTAACCTAATACATTGCTTTAATAAATTTTGATTTGCTTTTTATTTAATCGTAAATAAATCACTGAATTATCCAGTTAACATTTTTTGACTACTCTCTGTGTTAGGAGCAATGCACATGGTCGAGAGGAAAATTCAGGTATAGTTATTATTCCAGAAGAAGCCCAGTTTATTGTACTAAATACTCTATAGAAATCAAGGAAAGACTTGTAGTTCTATCCTTTGATTAGCACGACCTTCCATACTTTATTTCATATTTTCAAGATTTAATTTCTGTATTGTTAAAATTATTGAGTTAAATAATCTCTAGTGCTTTTATATTTTTAAGTTTTGTAATAGTGGAGATAGAATAAATGTACACTAATGAATGTTTCTAAGAAGTTATAAAATAATCACAGACATAAGAGAATATTTAGCATATATGTACGTATATTTGTAACTCCGAATGGTAGGTGTTTCATGAGTAAATTTTTTAAATTTTTTCCTTAAAAAGATTTGGATGTGATGCAATTGTACCTCCCTTGAATTTTACTTAGTATTCGTTTAGGCAGCATAATCGTTGTAACAAAGGAATCTCAGTCTATAATGATTCAAAAAATATATACATTTATTTCCTAATCATGGAGTAAATAGGACCGATGAGTTAATAAATCTGTGATGTAGGAGCGGGGAGGAGCTGGGATGCTCCCTTATGCAATATTTCACAGATTCAGGCTGAGCGAGGCTGTGTGATCTTCTATGTGGGAGTTCCGAGATTGCTGAGAACATATCCATGATAAGCAACCACAAGGGGGAAAGAGCTGGACTATCTCATGCGACATTTTTATAAAACAGCCCTGGAAATGATGCACATCAATCTACTTACATTTCACTGACTTTAAGGCACATACTGAAACTGAACATGAGGACGCTAGGGTGTGAAGTTTTCAGAAGGGAGCCTTTTCCCAGAAATAACTAAGTCTTATGGAAGAAAAGGCACAGCTAGCAGTCTTTGTCAGAGCCTTAAATTTAAAAAAAAAAATTCTTTTTGAGGAACTGAAAATGGTGCTGTAAAACAACAGTTTATAAAATTAAGAGCGTTGAATCAGCAGAAGTTGGGAGGTCTCCTTAGCTCTCTTCTTAAGGGAAAGCAGTCACCTAGTGAGTGTCTAGAGTCACTTTATATTGCTGAAACTTGACAGGAGGAAAGAACTACAGGCAAATCTCAACCAGACCGTAGCCTGTCTCCCTCAGTGAGTGGGTTAGTCATTTCCAAACATAGGGCTTCAGTCTCTATGTTTTTCGTAGGCAAGATATAAAGAATGTTTCAGGGCCCCCAATCCATGCCATCCTCATCTCCCCATTCACCTCTTACACTGAAATCAAAATATTACAGTCGACTCAACAAAAGTGAGTCACAGAAGACAAAGAGAAAGTGGAGAGAGCATAGACTTGGCGATCTGGGGACCTGGGTTCTGTTCTGTGATGCAAAGTGACCTTGCTTTACCATTGCTGACAGTTAAGCTTGCTGAGGCTAGGTTTCCTCAGGAGAGAAAAGAGGATATTGTTCTAAATGAACTCAGTGGTTGTCTCCAGGGCTAAACTGGAGTCACAAAGGGAAAATGAGTTAAAAAGCAATATTCTCTTTGGCCGATTTTGAATCCTTATTGGTCAGTAATCAACACCTTAAAGCTTTTGCTTTGGCAGAGTTGGGTAATAGTCATCATCTCTGATTATCTTATAACAGCATTCTTGGCTGTTGGCAATGAAAAGATCCTGGCACCCTGTAACAATTCACACTGATATTGATTCTTTTTCTTCCTAATAAACTGGAGACCTCTTAAGGCTGCAAAACTCGGCAATTTCATGATTTGCTTTTTATCCTTCTCACTGTGTTTTGTTTTGTTTTGTTTTGTTTTTTTAAGAAATTGTGTTTTTGTTGGTTGGAAACTGTTATAGAAGTCACAGAAGATTCAATGAAACCTGTGAGACTGACCAATCATTGCTAAATATCCTTCAGGGTAAAAAAAAAAAGAAACGGGGCAATTTTTTCTTAGCAATTCTCACAAACATATGTGTATTCATGACAAATGCAAACACACACATTTCTTCAGTTTATCTTAAACATTTCAAGTTAAACTAAAAAGGTGATTTATTCTGAACAAAATTAAGTGTGTAAGTATACTAAAATTATATCACAGATTCAATTTAGAGAAACAGACTAATAAAGTTTTTATATATAAATAGATTTCTTTTCGAAGGACTGGCCCATGTGCTTGAGGGGCTGGCAAATTCAAAATGAGACGGAGAAAAGTTGATATTGCAGTTTCAAGTCTGAAGATGGTTTGGTGGCCAAATTCCATCTTACCTCAGTGTTTTTTTTTTTTTCTTAAAGTCTTCAACTGATGGATGAGGCCCACCCACATTATGAGAGATAATCTGCTTTACTTAAAATCTACTGATTTAAAAGTTAACCACATCTAAGAAAATACCTTTATAGCAATATGCAGACTGATTTTTGACAAAATATCTGGACACCATGGCCTAGCCAAATTGATGCATAAAATTAACTATCATACTCCTCCAAACTCCATAAAATTGATGTTTTCAGCCAATGTTCTTTCAAGATGTATCCATTATTCTGAGAACGTCAGTTCCCATTGAGTCTACTAATTCTTTTCTTCCCTACTGTTCCAAGAGCATTAAATCTTAAAACTTTAAGCATAATTGATGAGAGCATACATTTCTTTTTTAGAAACATTTCATAGATAACTAGGCATCAAAATCCTTTTTACATATAATTTGAAAGCACACGATTCTGTATCTAAAACCACTTTAGAAGTAGAGTTTCCAAATTTCATTCAATGCCTACTTCACAAATATATATTTAAAAGCTGATGTACCAAATCTATGTGGAAAAAGCAATCTGCAAATGATGGAGCAACTTTTAAGAACAAAATCCCCAACTTATTGGACAATTGTTTAAAAAGTTTTCAATAAATTGTTAGCTCTAGCATGTTTATAGATTAACCCTAAAGCCATTGATTGCCTGAAATATATAAAAATTGATTAATGTCAATGACAGATTTATTGAAAAAAAATGCTTTCAGTTATTCAATTCTCTTATATATCTGTTCTTTGCAATATAACTTTCCAGCTTCTTGATTCTGTGCTGTTCTTATAATTTGCTTTGGTAAATAGGATGCTATTAAATGTGACCGAAACAGAAACTTGAAAAAGTGCTTCCAAATTTTGACTTTTACCCTCTGTTGTTCTTGGAACTCAACTGGTAACATCTTAGAAAGACATGTGTATATTAAGAGACTTGTGGTCCAATCCTCTTCGTCTCCCAAAGTGACAGCTAGACATATTAGAGTGGCATTCCTAGCTGACCAGGATTAGCTACTAGCCAACTCTGTCAGCTGATTAACAGATAAATTGATGAGTCCAGAGGAGATTAGCCAGATTTTTTTCATATGAGCATATTTGCTCAACTGATGTCTACACTCAGAGTCAATGACAAATTCTTGGTGTTTTAATCACTGAGATTTGGGATAGTTATATAGAAATAGCTAAATGATACATAAAATTTGATACAGTCTCAGATAAATATTTAAATTTATTCAATGGGTTTCAACATGAAACATTGTTAATGATAATTATTTTCAAAAGTGCCTCGGGAATCAGGGTAACTGTAGTTTGATACTTTACAAAGAAAACTGTATTGAAAATGAGTCCTTCTAACTAAACTTTTGTTTTACCACCCACACACAAAATATATAACAGATCCAAACACTAATCTCTATAGAGTAAGAGAGAATTTACCCTTTTTATTTACAGCTATAGGAAATTGATTATGTGTGATCCTCTGCGGATGTGTATGTCTATCCCATACTTTATAAAGACACAGAAACTGTAAAAAAATAGAAAGGGCAAATATTATGATACCCAGTTTTCCTCCTCTCTAAATTACTTATTGGGTACCTTAATCTGGAAGTGGCTCAATACTGGGAAACAGTCCAGTATGATTTTTTCCTATTGTGGTAAAACACACGACATAAATTTTGCCATTTCACATGTGCAATACAGTTGTATTAACGATATGCATGTTGTTGTGCAAACAGATATTAAGAACTTTCTCATGTTGCAAAATTTGAACTCCCTATCCATTAAACATCAAATCCCCTTTGGTCCCTCCTCCCAGGCCCTGGCAACCATCATGCTACTTTCATTCTCTAAGAATTTGGCTACATTTCATGCCTTACATAAGTAGGATCCTGCAGTATTTGTCTTTTTGTGTCTGACTTATTATACATAGCATGATGTCCTCAAATTTTGACTATATTGTAGCACATGACAGCATTTCCTTCTTTCTTAGGGCTGAATAAAATTTCATTGTGTATATGTACTACATTTTCTTTATCAGTTCAATCATTGATGGACATTTAGGTTTTTTTCATATTTTGACTATGTGAGTCATTCTGCAATGAATGTAGGAGTGTAGATATCTCTTCCAGATCCTGATTTTAATTATTTTGGATATCTATTCAGAAGTGGGATTGCTGAATTCTATAATAATTCAATTTTTACTTTTTTAAGGAAACTTCATACTGTTTTTCATTGTGACTGTACCATTTTGTAGTCCCGCCAACACTGCAAAAGAATTAGAATTCTCCACATCTTTGTCAACACTTCTTATCTTTTCTTTTCTTTTTTTCTTTTTTTCTTTTTTTTGCTGTTGTTTTGTTTTGTTTTTGATAGAAGCAATTCCACTTTGGGGGATTTATATCTTGTGGTTTTTATTTCCCTGATGATTAGTAATTTTAAGTATCTTTAAATATGCTTGTTGGTCATTTGTATTTCTTTTTTGGATAGATGTCTATTCAAGTCTTTGCACATTTTCATCAGGTTATTTGTTTTGTTTTTGTTGAGTTACAAGAGTTTTTAATATATTCTGAATATTAACCCTTTATCAGATATATGATTTGTAAAACTTTTATTTTGCAGGGTTTTTTTTTTTCATTCTGTTGATTGTTTCTTTTGATGTTTGTCAGCTCCATTTGTCTTTATTGGCTTTTGTTGCCTATTATTTTGGTGTTATATCCATGAAATCATTGCCAAGATCACTGTCAAGAAAAATCATTGCCAAGGAAGATTTTCCTCTATGATTTACTTTAGGATTTTTATATTGTTCGGTCTTACTTTCAGATTTTTGGTATATTTTGAGTTAATTTTTGTGTATGATATAGGTAACAGTTCAAATTCATTCTTTCGCATGTATATATTCAGTTTTTCCAACACCACTTGTTTAAAAGACTATCCTTTCCCCATTGTGTAGGCTTGCCACTCTTGCAAAGATTATTTGACCATATACATGGGAGTTTATTTCTGGACTCTCTAATCTCTTCCATCAGTCTGTATGTCTGTTTTCATGCTGGTTCCATAATGCTTTGGTTACTGTACCATTATAACATGTTTTACTATCAGAAGTGTGAGGTTTTCAGCATTTTTTTTTCCTCTCAAGAGTGTTTTGGCTCTTTAGAGTCCTTTGAGATTGCACATAAATTTTAGAATTTTTTTCTTTCTGAAAAAGTGTCTTTGAAATTTCAATAGAGATTGTATTGAATCTGTAGATTACTTTGGGTACTATGGACATTTTAACAATAAATCTTTCAATCTCAACATAGGCTATCTTTCTATTTACTTGTGTCTTTAATTTCTTTCAACAATGTTTTATACTGTTCAGTGTACAGGTCTTTAACCTCCTTGGCAAGTATACTCCTATGTATTTTATTCTTTTCAATGTGGTTGTAAATGGGATTATTTTATTTTCTTTTTTTGAATTGTTCATTGTTAGTGTGTAGAAATGCAACTAATTTTTGTATTGATTTTGTATCCTGCAACTTTGCTAGATTTGTTTATAAATTCTAACAGGCATTTTTGTGAAATGTTTAAAGTTTTCTACATAAAAAAAATTATATCATTTGCAAACAATTTTTTCTTTTTCTTTCCAATTGGTCGTCTTTTATTTCTTTTACTTTCAAAGTTGTCTGGTCAGAATATTCAAGACTGTGTTAAGTAGAAGTGATGAGAATAGTTGTCCTTTCCTTGTTTCTGTTCATAGAGGAAAGTTTCAGCTTTTTACTGTTGAGTATGATGTTAACTGTAGGCTTTTCACACATGGCCTTTATTATGTTGATGTAATTTCCTTCTATTATAGAATGTTAAACTTAATTTATTTTTCTGCATCAAATAGATAATCATGTAGTTTTTGTTCTGCATTTTGTTAATTTGGTATAATATATTGATTTATTCTATATTTTATATTTTCATGTTGAATTATTCTTGTATCCTAGGAATAAATTCCACTTGGTCATGGTTGTATAATCTTTTCAATGTGCCATTAAATTTGGTTTTTGTTTTGTTGTTGGTTTGCTATTATTTTGTTGAGAATTTTTCCATGAATATCCATCAGAAATATTGGTCTGTAGTTTTCTTTTAGTATCTTTGTCTGGCTTTGGTATTAGGATGATGCTGGCCTTATAAAATAAGTTTGAAAATATAAAAAAACTTTGAGAGGGATTGGTATTTATTCTTTTTTAAATGTTCGGTGGAATTCTCCAGTGAAGCCATCTGGATTAGCTTTTTTTGTTATTGTGAAGTTCTTTATCACTGATTCAATCTTTTTATAAGTTATATGTCTCTTTACATTTTTTTATGTCTTTATGATTTTGTCTTGAAAGCTTCTATTTCCAGGAATTTGTTCACGTCTTCTATTTTACCAATTTGTTGGCATATAAATTAGGGTACAAAGTCCATAGTAAACTTTTATAATTCTTACTTCTTGACCTCAGTTAAAATAGCTTCTCTTTTATTTTGCTTTTTGTTATTTGAGGTTTCTCTTCTTTGTTCTTAGCTTAGCTAAGGATTTCTCAATTTTGTTGATCTTTTAGGGGAAAAAAAATCCCCTAAAACTTTTTTAGCCTAACAATTGATGCATCCTGATGGAAACTCTGTGTATGATAGAGAAGAATATACATTTTGCTGTTGTTGGTTGGAGTGTTCTGTCTATCTTTTAGATCCAATTGTTTGATGGTGCTATTCTAGTCATTTACTTCCTTGTGGACCTCTGAATGGCTGCTCTATTCATTATCAAAGGTGGGGAACTGAAATCTACTACTATAATGGCACCACTGTCTATTTTTTCCTTCAATTTTGTCAATATTTTATTCATATATTTAGATGTTTTTATGTTAATTGTATATGTATTTATAATTATCATATCTTCCTGGCCAATTGACCCTTTTGTGATATAATGTCCTTCTTTGTCTCTTGTGACAGTTTTTGACTTGAAGTCTACTTTGTCTAAGTATAGGCATTCATGATCTCTTTTGATTACAATTTGCATAACATATCTTCCATCCTTTCACTTTCTGCCTACATGTGTCCTTATATATAAAGCGAGTCTCCTGTATTCAGCAGGCAGTTGGATATTGTTTTTTTTTTTATTTTTATTCATTCAGCCACTTTATGTCTTTTGAAAGAGGATATCGATCCATTTATATTTAAAGTCATTAATAGGGAAGAACTTACTATTGCAATTGTTAATTTTTCTGTATGTCTTGTAGCCATTTTGTTCTTTTCCTTTCTTGCTGCCTTCCTTTGTATTTTGTTAATTTTTTTATAAATATTTGCTTTAATTCCTATCTCATTTTTTTGTGTGTTCCTTCTATAGATGTTTTATTTGTGTTTACTATGGGGATTAAATAAAACACCTTATACTCATAACAATCCATTTTAACCTGATAACAACTTAAATTCAATTGCATAAAAAAAAGCAACAACTTCCATATTCATTTCAATGTGAATATTCTTGCCTTTGTGCTTGGTCATAGTATTGCACATTCTTAACTGTTTTCTGGAGTTCTCATAAAGGCTGATTGGGTCATGTTGGTTAATAGATGATCTCTGTGGGAGAACAAGCTCCAGTACTTCCTGTTCCAACAACTTGCTGGCATCGTTCCTTAAATATAATCATTTAATAAAAATAACTGAATTAAAAATAATTGTAGTGCTCAGTACACTTCTAATCTTATCAATTTAAAACATTTCTATGGCTTTTTAATTTAGACTAATTTTGGTTTCATAACAAAGTTGAGAAGAATGTACAGCTATATCCCCCACACATTCATAGCCTCTCCCCTTATTACTATCCCACACCAGAGTGACGCATTTGTTACAATTAATGAATCTACATTACACATCATAGTCGCTTTGTCTATAGTATACATTATGGCTTACTCTCGATGTCAAATATTCTATGGGTTTGAACAAATGTATAAAAACTTGTATCCACAACTATAGCATCATATGGGGTAGTTTCAATGTCCTAAAAATCCCCTCCTAGATTGTGAATTATCTTCATATTCTTTTGCATTGTTTATTACATACAGAACTTGTTACTTTTAATGAAGTCCAGCTTATCAATTTTTTCTTTCATGATTGTGCTTTTTGGTGTTCCATTTAAAAAGTCATCTTCATAGCAAAAGACATCTGTGTTTTCTCTTATATTATCTTTGAGGATGTTGTTTTATAACTTTGTATTTTAAATTTAGGTCTATGAAATATTGTTACTCTCATTGTCTTCACCCTCCAAAAAGATTTTGGTCATAAAGGTATGTTATTAGAAAAAGTAAAAAATCATTGGTGGTTTCATCACTGAGGAGTCTAGATATAGAAAGAAACTTTGCAGAGGAATGATTCTGTATGCTAATAAAGACCTCTTTAGAGGTGATAGAAAAATAAAGGTTATTGTTTTAAAATGATTTTTTTAATTAAAGAAAAAAAAACTTTACTCAGTGTAATTTGAACTACTTTTCTTCAAAACACATGATCCATTTTAACTTAATTTCACAGGAATGCCTGAGGTTTAAATATAATAACTACCTCACTTCAAAAGGCTATTGAACAAATCAGTTAAGATAATATCTGACTATATTTCTGAAAAGTGAAAAAGCTTTTATAAACTGAAAGTTCCATATCAAGGAAGATTACTTTTCATAATTATATAATTATATGACCAGTTCTAAATTAAAGGAAGTTCAGATAAAATGAAAATCATTTGATATTATTTATCAGCCAAAAATTATGTGTGCCTAGCAATGATTTTATAACTTAAAAGTTGGAAACTTTTCAATAAATGAATATGAATAAGGAATAGCTGTTTATCCAGGAGAAATAAAAAGATAATCATTTTTACCTCGCTGACTTTCAATAGCTATTTCTGGCCATAAAAAAATATCATTTCAGCATTTCACCACTATTGAGGCATATCTCCTTGTTAGCAGTGGGTCAGACAGTGTTGACTTATTCTTTAAAGTCAGCTTTGATTTTGTTCTGCTTAGTTAGTTAGAACACTTTATAATCATATCTGAGCACAAAACACAACAATGCACCAACCATAAAACTGATTAAAAATACTCTTCCCCTGGCTATGTGAATGAAGGTTGTTTTTTTACCAATTAGTATCCAGGTCCAATCCATTCTCCTTGCCTTCTAGATAAAAAAAATAATAGTAAGAAGAAATCCAATCATAGAACTACTTCCCACTTTTTATATTATGCAGTCCAGGGCAAAACCACGGTTCATCAAACTTTTCTACAAATCACTTAACACAAACAAGCTCAAATCTCCTTCATGCTGAGCCTACACAGTATGAAGAAATTGTGTGTTTGCTCTGTTATTGAAATGAGACAATAAGTCCAACTTTCCTGACTATAGGTATTTTTCTGCTGGTTTTAGGTCATGGGTATTAACAATATCTTTCAAAATTTAACAGTTAAGGCTGACCATATCCATTGCATATTTTTAAGCAGTTTAATACAATAAACAAGGTGAAGAGAAGGATACAATTAAATGTAGGGAAACTGCATATTAAAATTAATAGGAATTAAGACAGCTGAACTTCCTGATAAAAAGTTTCCCATTAAATCTAAAGTCTTTGTGTAAAGAAAAATGTTGACGAGATGCTAAAATATGCTTTAGAACTTGGTAAATTTTAATTTTATCAACATTAACTGGTTTTGTGACCTAAAGTGAAAACACTGCCATTTTGAAAACTGCAAAAAAATATTTTAGAGATATTAGTCATAACTAAGTTCAAGTCAACTATTTTGGGAAGTGGCTGGAAGCTTTCAGATTCAATTCATCTTCTATTGTCTTTTCCTCAACATATTTTGTGACTTATCAAATGTTTAACTAGCAGAATAAAATTTCCTGGCATGTGTCCCTGTTTAAATAGACAAATTTATCTTTTCTTTTGATATTTAAAGTAAAAGTCCATGTTAGATGACTTCTACAGAATTTATGTTTAATGGTAAATGCTCATGATAGTAATGTAGGTATGCTTATTCTAGACATTATTGTGTTTTTATAATAGTTTACTCTAAATGTCCTGTTTCCTAAGCATTCCAAAATAAAATTGGGATGAACTATCTAGTGATATTTTTTCAATTGTTTTAGTTTATTTTGTTTTAATACCTTTCTAAATTTAACAAAAAAGTTTTCATATAAAAATCTATATCTTTATTTTTATTTATTTTAATATCTTAAAATTTAATAATAAAAAATTATATATCAATTAATTTCTCATGATACAACCCAATCAGTTCTGCTATAACATAATATGCATTTCTGAAAATTTCTGCCTTATGCAAATCAGTAATTAAACTTTGGGAAATATAAGGAAAATGGAGTTAAGTGTGCAATGCTCAGAAACTTTGTAAAATATTTTAAAAATAGAGAATAAAAACAGCAAAATGTTACATATTAAATTGTTAAAAAATATATAAATACTATAATAATATGACTTTCACTGGAAAAATACTGTAATGAGTGTCAGAAGGGTGACAGCTTATAACCTTTTGTGAAGTAATACCGGCGGGTTATCCTGAAATAGGATGGAATTTTTAACACCAGATGTGAATGGGTGTGGCTTATCATATGCACAATGCACTGAGGTAGCTGGTAGATGGTGAAGTGTGTGCATACCTGCTATGGGATTCAGCCAGGTATGTTTTTTAGTTTACTCATTGTTTTTCTCACAGATGATATCCTGCATAAGCAAATACAAATTTCATGTTATGCTCCAATTGTTCTGTGATATATCTGTTACATTTAGACCAATTTGTGTTTTCAAAGCCAGAATTAAGGAAAAACTAGCTCAATGCAGTACCTTTCTATTTGGACTTTAGAATCACAAGATTTGAAAGCTTGTGATGAAAATCCTCATCTTTTGTCTCATTTCCTCCCTTTGCTCCCTTTACGACTCATTCTACAACAAAAGAGCAATTTTGATATTTCTAAATTTTATTTGAGCTTTAGTGCTATAATAGATCTGGTCTCAGCAATAAAGCACTTTTGTGACCAATATTTCTCTGGCCTTGATCCTCCTGCCTTGTTCCTGAATACATGATTTTGCTTTATATGCAGTTCCAGTAATTGGTTTCTTTTCTCACATTTGAATCTCATATAAAGTCATAATAGCACTAAGGATCAGCATAGGCAAGAAACATCTCCAGGCAGATTATACACTGAATGAGATGGATGTGCATCTCCACTAATATAGAGAATGGAAATCTATCTGTAAAATGATTTTATTTCCTTATGACATACTAAAGATAAAATATATCTAAAAATAATATGTTATATAAATATTGCAAGAATGTAGTGTTACAGATCAAAACTAGTAAAAGCATGTTATCACCATCATCATCATAAATAATAAATAATCTGAGATTAATATATTTTTAAAAAGAAGAGTAGGAAAATTTAAGACTGGAAATAAGTATTTCAGAATATTACCGGTGATCACTTTGAGCTGATTTGTATGATTAACTTTTTGGAATTTTTCTAACCTTAATTTTGGTTTTTTAGTTTATTTTTCTTTTTTATCTTATCTTCCTTAAAAATTAAAACAATTAAAATAGTTAAAATATATAAAGCTAATAATTATCCTTGCTGTACAATTTTGCCTAATCACTGTCTTAATTCACCTATTCTCTGCCAGTGTCCCATGATCACAGTTCTGCAATTGCACTCTGTCTCCATTGGATATTGATTCAACTGGGTAAAATGATCAGGCCAACACTTACAGCACTTGGAAAAGAACCAGAAAATGCCAATGGAACACCATTGAAGGTGATACTTTCATAAGAGCACTGACACAAACATCATGATCAGATAATATATTACATTAAATTGCATAAATTTCTATTATCATGTCTGTAATGATTGATGAATTTTTGAAAAATTCAGTTTTAATTTCATAATTGCTATATTGTAAACCCTGTTGATCATGTCCTCCTTACTAGCTATAGTTTCATCATAATTTATATTGTACAGACTCACACTGAATTTATTTTAATTCTTTTTAAACATTTTAAAAACTCTTAATTTGAGTTCTGAAGCTTGAGATATGTATGCTAACTGGATTTTATAGAAACGATATCTTAGTTCAAATTCATATTCATTTTAAACTTAGTCTAGTGTCTGATCATAGCCTCTCTCTTGATACTACTACATTTAAAAAAAAGTTAATTGCATTATTTTAAATATTACTCCCAAAACCTCCTTGGGAGTCTTAATAAGTTATGTTTAAAATTTTCATTAGTAAAATATCAATTGAATCAAGAAAACAACCTCAGTTCTACAATGATCAAATCAATACTTTTCCTTAGAGAAATTTTGATATGTGGTTCATCTTTCAACAATCACTTTTTTTTTATTCCTTCATCTGGTATTTGATGTCCAAAATGTCTCCTATCACTTTGAAGTTATTCAGATGACCTAAGAATGATGTGCCATGAGACAGCCTATAATAAATTACATGGATAAAAGGCATTTCTCATCTACTTTGAAACCCAAAATCTCTTGACAAAATTTTAAGTTCATAGTACTTAAGATATAATGAGATTTCATGAAAGAAAAATAATCTTTCTACAACTCTGTATTCTTTAAAAATACTATAAGGGAAGCAGGAATTTTATGAAGCAAGCTAAAAAATGAGGGATGATTTATTTTGGTGATTTATCCAGGTAATTATAATGAATGCAAACAAGACTGTATACTACAAATGAGACAATATAATACAACTAAGTTTTAGGAAAGTGAAGAATAAAGGAGGCACTCAAGGAATCAGATATATAGATCATCTGAACTATCTTCTTTTTAACAGTAAATTTTAATTGAGAACTAGAGCTATAAGGAAAAGTCTAAGCAATTATACTCATAACATTTCAAGAAAGAGTAAGAAGGTTTCAAAAATTTTTTTCTTAAGAAGTATAAAGAAATAAACTAAAAAATGGAAAGAGAAACAAAAAATTTGACAAAATTATTTAAATGGAATAAATTAATATGTCAAACTGCAATAACCCTTTTCCTGATTTGCCTGTCTTTGTCTGAAAAAGCCAACCACAGTAACTAGCATTTCTGAGTCATATTTTACAACAAAATTGATCAAAGAACTAGGAGTTTGAAACCATTTTTGAAAGCTCCCTGCTCAGTACTTTCAAAAGAACTAATGCTTCAATTTAAACCCATATTTTTCTGATAATATGAGCATTTCATGAACAATTTTCCCCTTGTGAAAAATTAACAATCTTCACACGAATACGGAGAAATTATTGTGTGGTACAGTGATCATGATATTGCAAAAGTGTCGATTTTAAATGAATACAACTGTAAATGCAATTTCTTGATCTTTCACTGTTTTTGCTGGAACAAGGATCAATAGCATCTCTACATCGACGCTATAGGATTTTGAATTCAACATGCATATAAATTGGCACACATTTTTTTTACTGTCATTACGTTGACAGTATACAAAGGCTCTGTTACTAACATGGCTAGTTCATAATTAGGTATGATTACAGGCCTGGTCAAATTGCATGCTACCCATTTTTTTCCTTTAAATCTTGTGAGCAATAATGATAAATACAAAAAAATGTGCATTAGTAATCAACATTAGGAACGTTAAAGTTACATTTGTGTTTCTTGATTATTTCTGTACTACAAAAGGTGCTTATGGACTAGATAATAGCACTAGGACTTTGGAGTCAGACTTCCAGGTGTTAAATGATGGCTTTGTGAGCAAATCAGATAATAATTCTGTGCCTCAGTTTTCTTATCAGCAAACTGGGGTTGGTGTGAGGGTTAAAAGATGATTTATATAAAGTACTTAGAACAATGTTTGACACTTACACAGCCCTCAACAAATACTTGTTATTCTAAATATATGATTAATTGACATCTCAAGTATAAAAATAATATACCGCCAAGAGTAAGAGGATTTTTCTTTCTGATTGCCAGTATCGCTAAACATCAGTAATACGTAAAAAAGTAGTTTTAAAAAAGTACTAGATTGCATTCTGGTGGACAATTTTGAAATTTTTAATGTGGAAGATATCAGCACTATTTCCATAAAAGAAATGGCTATATCTATAGCCTGGGAAGAAATAGGTATTTTAAAGCTTATATGCACCATTCCAAGGTACTAGAAATTAACTGGATGGGAAAAAAAAATCTTTCCTCTAGCAGCATCCATGTAGGTGATTTCTTGTTGTTGCATTTGATCTTTGACATAGGACAGGGAAGAATTCTTCAGTTTGGCTCAAGTTGAGTAGCAGAGGCTGGAGCTGAGGGGTGTTCATGCATACCTGTGTCACTTAAAGTTGCCTCTCTAATCTAGGCCAGCTTTATATGTAGGGAGGGAGGTAGCTCTTATGCAACATCATTTAAAGAACAATTAAAATAAAAAATGAATAAGCTCACATTGGATTTTTATAGTAAAGATAGATTTGAACATTGAAAAGAATATCAGTTTTATGTTATATCAATAAGCCTGATGAGATATAGACAGAATTTAATTTCTAAATGTTACATAAGGAACAAGACCACTTTGATGAAATATAAAATCTCATTTTAAATCAAAATGTTCTTATTACGATCCTATTCGGAGAAGCCTTAGGTTCTGTTTGGCTTCCATGTCCTTGCATCCATGGTCCAGAAATTGCTTTCAGGTATAAAGCTGGGACAATCATTGGACTAACCCCATGTATTTCACTTTTCTCAAGGATCACAGGCATGTACCCTGGTTGTCCAATGTCTGACAGCAGTTATTTAATATATGTTTTCCAGTTTTCTACTTATATTGGCAGGTTATGTTCAGAGATTGTAACTTCATCATAGCCAGAAGTAGAAATCTGAATACAAAAATAGGAATTTGAAACAATTTAAACAAAGTAAACAAAAGCTGCTCAAGATAAAAAGTAAATAAAATATAAAAATATTAGCTATCTATTGCAAAGTATGTTTATCCATCTCTCAACTCTACATTTAAATAGCAACTATTATTGAAAGAAATTAATAGAAAAGAGAAAGAGCATCTTTTGAGCTTAGAACATTTGAAGAGCAAAGATGTCATAAGTACATGAGTCAGTAAACAGTAAGATGGTACAACTTCTGGAAGACTCCAAAAACCATTCTTTCTTCTTACATTTTAAAAATATAATTGTAATGTAATGATATAAAAAGTAAAAGAGAGTTTACTCTGGATTATACTTTGCATATTTCTCTTCACCCTGTGTGCAAATGTTTGAATTCCAATTGGATTTAAATATGTTTACCTGATTTACTAATCTAATAGGATCAAATTAATTTTTTAAAAATAGTTATGCTATATTTTTAGCAGTAGCAAATAAGGATTGAGTTTATTTGCCATTTTTCACAAAACATATTATCACTTCTTTGTTTTCCTAAGGTACTATCACATGCATAAAATAAAATTGAAATTAATATATACATTATCTTCCTGAAACCTAAGGAAAATAAAATAATTTTTTTCATTTAAATTTGATATGAAGCAAGATTAATTTCAAATTAACTTGTCTAGTCTGAAGTAGAGCAATAGCAACAGGATGAGACAGGTTGGATGCACATTTTAGACATAAAATAGTTGTTCTAAAGAAGTTATTGGAAATGAAGTCCAGTGACAGAAAACAGTAGAGTGCGGCAGTAATAATTATAGACTTGAATATCAAATAAAGTCAGGTTACAATTCCAGCTCTGTCACTTAGCAACCATTAGACCATAGACAATTGGTTTAACCTCACTTTTACTCTTTCTCTTATTTTGTGAAAAAAGTGGTTGTGATTATTAAATGAGATAATATTTCCAAAGTATTTAATAATCTCTGGATTATAGTGAGTGTTATGACAGTGATGATGATAATGATGATGATAATGATGATGATAATGGTGGTGGTAGTGATGGTGATTAGAAAATACCAAATCCTTCAGCTTAAAGTACTTTGTGACAGATTGCTACTAAAGTTGTCTGGAGTTTTGGAGATATAATTACTTTAAAGCCTGTAGGGCATCTTGATCAATCCAGGGGGAGATTAAGTCTGGAGGTAAATATTTAGGGTCATCATTGAATAGGAGTTATTACTCAAAATAAGTGTCATACAAGATTTTTTAAGTGGCCAGAAAGAAATTTTGAAAATAATTGCATTTTAAGAGGGAAAACAGTTCTCATGAAGTCAGAAGAGAAATGAAAGATAATATTACCAAAGATGCCAAGGAAAATTAATTTCTCAATTAAAGGAAGATCAAAATGCCAAACGGTAAAGAGATCTCAAGAGAGTGAAGACTGAGGAGAAATCTTTGCATTTGTCAATTAAATGATTTAATTATTGTACAAACAAATTTGGTTGTGTAGGGATCAATAGAAATAAGGTAATTTGCTTGAGACAAAAAGGAAGCAAACCTAGTTTAATCTTAAAAATACTCTTCCTGTAAATTACTTTTATATGTGATAAAAACAAAAGCACAGGGAGAATTACATCATCTTATACTTTTTAGAACATGAATGGACCTCGAGATAATCATGCAAAGTGAGATAAGCCAGACAGAATAGGTTGAAAATCACATAATATCACTTATATGTGGGATGTAAACCTAAAAACAACAAATGAGCAGGACAAATAGAGACTCATGGACATGGACTACAGACTAGTGGTTACCAGAGGACTATAGAGTATAGGTTAGTAGTGGGGTCGGGGAGGAAGAGGGAGGTACACAGGATAAAGGGGGTCAAATATAGGGGGATGGGGAGGGTGAAGTGGATAAAGGAAATTAAATATAAGGTAGCTGAAGGAAACTGGACTTTGGGTGGTAAACACACAATCAAATATACAGATGTCAAAAGAAAGTATACCTGAAAATTATATAATTGTATTAAGCAATGTTACCCCCAATAAACTTTAAAAAAACAGCTAAAATTTTTTTAAAAGCACAGGGAGTTTACTATACTATCCAGGATCTTAGTTCATAAGTAAGTAGCAAAAGCAGTATTAAAATCTGGTTAAACTGAAATCACAATCTTCATTAATGTATTTATCTAAAATTAATGTTAATGAAATTAATTTATCAACACATGGTGAAAACCAAATTAATTTTTTCTGATTTATAGACAAAACTAATTTATTGGGCTGGACATTAGAAAATGAATGATTTCAAGGGGAGGAATTATTCTATAAGCCTCTCAACATCTCACTTAGACACAGACAAATAGTTAGATTAGAAGATTGTTTCATTGTAGGAGGCAATTCAAAAAAGAAAAAATCTTTTGTAAATAGAGAACCTAGCATAATTGGCCGAAGAGAGCTGTTTCTATAATTCTTAGTATCGCAGCATGTCGGTTTTGAATTTGCCTGTTGATGTTCCTGGTACAGTTAAATTGCACCTATTGTTTTAGGGATCATAAAAGAAATGACTCTCTGCTTCTGTTTATCTCCATCCTTCCTCTAGGCCAAAAGTCGTTGATTATCCAGCTACAGTTATTACGATGGTAAGATAATTTCCTCAGAACTGATCCCAGATAATGGATGATTAAATCTCATAAAAGGCTTGGAGGAGCCATCCACTGGCTGAACCATTTTTTGGATGGCTCTCATTTATCAGGCCTGTGCCAGACCAAATAGCTATTCACCATCAAAGTAAAAAAGTACCAGAAGCTTACTTACCTCTAAAATTACTTCCTTCCCTGGGACCATAACTAAGCATGTGAGTACACTATACTGTTCATACAAGAGAGAAATAAGGAAAGATAATGGGATGGAGGTGAGAACCTTCTATTTTCTCAAGAAAGTTTTTATAGAAGACAATTTAGAAATGGATACATATTATTATTTTTGAGATATTCAGGCTTTTGCATCCTTAAAGGGAAAAACAAACCCCAGGAACTAATACCTCAATATTTACAAGAGTACATTATCAGTCAATTAATAATTTGAATCAATATTAAAAATAAACATTAATGTGAACTTATACATACAGAGACTGCTATGACATATAATCCTTGTCCTTGTACACACAGCTTTACTAGATCCTGCCAATAGTGATTTAAAAAATCTCTCTCTCCTAAAGACACCTGTCCTAAATAAACAGGCATATTTTCATAAGCCATCAATGGAAGAATTCATTCTCTAAATTCATCACAAATATAGCTGGACGCCAATGCTTTCTGCCACATACTATCTCAGACAGTAGAGATTCAATAGTGAAAAAATAGACAAGCTGCTTATTATCACAAAGCTTATATTGTAGTTTGTAGGCTTAGAAACAAGGAAGAAAATGTAAATGCTAGAACATCAGATGGAAATAAGTGTTATGGGGAAAATAAAGCAGGGTAAGGAGGATAAAAAGTATATGGAGGGGGTGAGTGGGTGAGGTAAGTGAGGTTGTTATTCGACATGCCTGTGAATTAGTTATCTAGATGAGAGGGTGAATGAATGGAGAGATTAAAATGGCATTGGTTTCTCAAAAGCCTTATGAATTCAGCTGAAGTTAAGATTCATAATTTTAAAGTAAATCAATCATTGTACTTGCATTTTTTCCAACTGTGTTTCTCCCTGTAATAAATAGCATGTTATAATTCAATCAGAAATAGTAATATGCTAAGTGTATTCAACCAAGAAAGTCAGGGCCAAAGGACTTTTAAAAAATAGGAAAAAAATTAGTTAGAACTACAGACTATAGAGTCTAAATAGCAGAAGGATGAAAGGTGAAGACTTAAAGGATGTGAAGCTCAGTAAAAAGATGGCATTGATCTCAACCAAGTTAAAAAATTATTTGAGTCAGAATCCTAGAAGGAGCAAACTAGAATCAGAAAAGACTGGGATGCTTAATATAGATTGAGTTCAATTATTGGTTATAACACAGACATCAATTTGAACTTGGGAGCGGAAAACATACAGTGTATGGAGGACAAAAGTGTTACAGCAGAAATTATCAAGAAATGGAGAGTTGTTATGGCAGTAAATGTATTATCTAAATTGATATTGAAATTACCAAGAACTATGAGCTAATATTGGATGGACTTGGATACAGAAGCTAAGATCTTCACAAAGTGGTGGGAAAGAATAAAGAAGTCAGTAGCTGTACTGTGGGAATCGGCTTCAAAGTAGTGGGATTTTGTAGAGAGAATGGTCTGGTAGTGATAATAAGAAACAAGAAGGACTATTCTTGGTTCTTGAATTCTCTTTTCAAGGCTAGTGCCATGACATTAGTAAAAGATAAATCAGCCATCAGTTGAGAAAACTGTGAGAGAATCCTTGTTATTAGAGGGAATAGGTTAGGTTTTATTTAGGATGAGACATTTAAAAAAAAATCCAGAGAAGAATATGAAGGCAGAGAGAATTGTATTGTTAATGATGAGTTTCAGAAGGTGAAGTGCATGGTTTGGTGAGCTGTGAGGAGACGAATCACATGAGAGACATACACACTCATTTGAGAATGAGGTATATGTGAAGACCGGGAAAACATTGGCTCCTTGATTACCAATATAATTAGCAATAAACAGAAAGATGGGTCAATGCTAATGATCATGGAGTTGGGTTGTGGTAGTGAGGCTGTTTAAGTTGAGGTGGGAGAGGATAGATATTGATGGCATAAGAGTCTTGCCAAGAATCTGCAGAATCTAGAGCTCCATCTTTGTTCTGATTTAGTTGTGATGGCTGCAGAAGGGGCATGCTTATAGAGAGTAGAGTACAGAGAGTTCTCATCTTAGGAAGCAGTTGCAGAGTATAGAATACAACTTCATTTATGACTTTTGTTTACTAAACTAACATACAGAATACGGATAGCACAGACCACCATGCACTAAAAGCTCATAACCAACCAAGATTATACTGTTTGCAAAAATTGTTCAACACCAGAAATTTTTGCAGTGTAAAATTTTAATGTAAAAGAGAAATACCATAAATTTTTCTCAAAGGAAGGTGAGAGGTATTTTATAAAAGGTAACATTTGTTCATGATTTTAAAAACTAGAAACAAAGAAATTTGCTTAAATAATAAAGTTTGGCTATCAGACATCTATGGTAAATATTATACTTGATATTAAAACAGAAGCCTTCACATAAAAGTAGAAATAATGCAATTATTCCTAAACCAATACAAACATTAGTGATTGTATTAGAGATGCTAATCAATGTAAAAATACATAGAAAAAAGAAAAAGTAAATTTTTAACATTCAAAGTAAAATGGTATACTGTATTTATTTATAGAAATATGATTGTCAACCTAGAAAATTTAAGAAAATCAATTGCCAAATTAATAGTGTTCATCAAATTACAAATAAAGATTAAATATTTTATAAAGAGTGATGACCAATTAGAAAATGCAATAAAATTAAATTCATATTTGAAATAGCAAAAAAAGGTGTTCCTTGGTATAAAGTACATATCTAACAGGAAATATATGTAATCTAAAAACAGAACTGAAAAACCTTACTGAAGTTCAAAAATAAAAGACTGAATAACTAAAAAGTTATATTCATTGGTGGATATGTTTAATAATTTAAAGATATCATTTCACTCTAAATTAAACAGTAAATCAAGAAGTGGTTAGACAACTTTGTTAAAAAAGGAAGAAAACTGTAAAATATAAAAGTATATTACAAAGTTTCATTATTTAAAAAAACATGGAGATTTCATTTAACTTGGAGCTGTGGAGCACTAGAAAGCATTGTTTCCACACTTACAAAGTCTGGGGAAAAATGCCAATTCACAAATTTCTTAGGCCTATCACAAACCTACAGTTGCAGGGCAAACAACCAATCTGAAATCTAGAGAAAGACAGTTGTGTTCAGGGGTGAAAGGAACTGGACATTTGCTTAATTAGAAAAGATTCTGGTTTTTCTTCTTGGGATTTGTTAGTTTGATTTTCATGTAAAGCAATTTTTTTCCCTTGACTGATTTTTCTCATGATTATGGGCTATATATTTTCCTTTGTGATTTTTACATCTAGTCAATTTCAATGGATACTAAATATTTTTATTTTAGTATTTTTTTATTTATTGTTGAACATATGGATTTTGCTTTCTTTCTAAATGAGTTGAAGGAGGCTTTATTTTGGTAGTCAGGTAAATGACGTGGTTCAGCTTGATTCCGTCAGGGACTGTGATCATCTTTGTCGGAGTGGGTGTACGACAGTCTTACTCTAGGGATGATGTAGCCCCACGATGACACCCTGTCAGTCTGGCATCTTTACTGAATTCACCATGTGTCTGATAAGATTCTCCATAGAGGCTAGTTAGAACTCAACATCAAGTCAGCTCTGAGATCTAGTCAACTCAAAGCTTCTCAGTAGCTCTTCCCAGACTTTGGTGCGATTCAATCTATGCATAAGTAACTTTGCATTCAGCAAAATTCAAGATTCACTCTTCACTTAAGTTCACTCAGTGTGAACCTATATATGCACACTTCTGTATTTAGTAAAGATTCAAAACTCATCAAAGAACCCTGTGCAGACTTTGTCACTAACCCCAGTTTCTGTCCCTTGGACAAAATAAGACTGTGCTACTCTGCCTGGGACCCCCTTCCCCATCCCATTTTGTTCAGTGTACTCCCAGTAATAAAATCAGGGACTATAATAAAGTTCACCTACTTTTTTTTTTCATTCTTTCAAGAATCACAGTTCTGCAATGCCTATCTCCCGATATCAATAGGAAGGTAATCTAATTCTTGTTATTTCATCATGGCAGAAAGCAGAAATCTCCTCTTAAAAAAAAAAAAACCTGGAAATCATTTCTAAATTTTAGGACTTCTACTGTATCTATAAACTGATCATGCAGAAAAAGTTGAAAATCACATGATATCACTTATATATGGGATATAAACCTAAAAGCAACAAATAAGCATGACAAACTAACAGAGATTCATGGACATGGACTATAGACTAGTGGTTACCAGAGGACTATAGAGTAGTGGTTAGTAGTGGGGTGGGAGGAGGGGAGATTTAGACAGGGTAAAGGGTGTCAAATATAGAGGGATAGGGGGAGGGTGAAGTGGGTAAAGGGGATCAAAATATATGGTAGCTGAAGGAAACTGGACTTTGGGTGGTAAACACACAATAGGATATACAGATGTCAAATGTACATCTGAAAATTATATAATTGTATTAAGCAGTGTTACCCCAATAAACTTAATAAAAACTGACCATGGCATAGAAATGCATTGCTAAACACAAAAGACTGAGAGATGCCAAGTCAGAGAGCATTTCTGCTCTAATAAACACACTCTTGTGTATTAAATTAAGCTTTCTGTAAGTAGTACTTTAATCTCAGATGCTGACTCTATGACGGGAGGTTCATTTAAGCATAGCAGAGGATAATCAGAGATATTTTTTGACAGGGAATCATTTGTTAATATTTAAATCTGAACTTACATAGAGAAATGCTTTCTTGTTTTGACTCGAATAAACAGTGTCAGTTTCATTTTTCTTTTCAGATCGATATGGAAATATTGCTAATCAACTAATTTGTTTACACCTTCTTCAATGCCATTCCATTTGAGCTGCATTCAGACATCAAGTACTTTTTAACTCACTAATATAGACTTTGATTAAGATACAAAATGGGAAAAATAACATAGATATTGCATTTCTTTTCCCTTGTAGTTGTCCTCAGTCCCCTCTTAAACTTACTTGGCATCATATCCTAGAGTTACAAGAATCTCTCTGTCATTTCTTGAATAGTTAAAATATCAGAAAGCAGAAATATAATTACAATTATTATTGAACAGAAGAGGCAAAATTATAAAATCCTAAAATTAATTATACTTTTTTTTATACAAGGGTAGGACTGAAGCTGAAAGCCAAGAGAACAAATGAAGTAAAATTTTTACACTGAAATTCCTCTGCAAGGAATTTTACAGATGGATCTATGTGGCATCTAACCACTTAAATTTATCCATTTTAAATCACCCCATCTTGTATAACTTTTCCTAACCCTTGCAAATTATGTCCATCATCACAGTGTTTCTTTGATGAGCAGAGTATTTATTTGGCCGGCTAAGTGATGACTCTCCTAGTCCTCCAATTAGCCAGTGGCTTATGTTTGCTCATTTCTCCCCAAATCAACATTGGATCAGCAGTGTATTTATAGGATATAGCCTGGCTTAGTTCAGAAAATATCATGTCTGATTGATTGTTTATTATTGTTGGTTATAGCTTGACTGTTTCTTAGTTTGACAAGTTGTCTAATGACTAAAAGAAAATAGTATCAGAAAATGGTTATTAAAAATCAAATTCTCTTTGCTCTAGTATCATAACAGTGTGACATCAATAGAATATAACAGTGAATGATATCTCCACTCTAATCATTTTTCTGGATAGCAAAAGACTCAAGTAATATATATGATATTTTTTATTGAAATTTAGCAAATTTTCCCTTTATAAGTTATAAAACTATCTCAATTTTCAAGTTGATCTAATAGACATTTAATGCACTGAGTCTATCGAAGATAATATTTTTTTCAATTGCATCTTAACCTGAGCTATTCCACAATATTGAATAATTAAATGACAATGTTCAAAGCTACTTTAGGAAACATTAATGAAAAAAATTTAAAAGCATCTGAGTGCTAGAAAAGTAGTATCTGAATGCCAAGCTTGAAATAACTCATATTCCTTCTTGTCTCATGGACCTAGTGTACAGAGAATTCAAGGCAGAAGAAAACTGATTTTCTTGTGGAGAGAATAGCAAGTAGAGCTGCAGATATCCAGAACATCAGTCCGGGTTTAAAGGGAAATACTCCAGAGACAGCCAGCCTTCCCACCTCTCAGGTCCCAGCCAACATCCCTCCCTTAGTAGAAGAGGAAGTTCACCTTCTCTGCATCGGTGTTAGATTGATTGCCAAGATACCAAGGAGATAAGGACTCACAGTGATCTCTCACCACTGAACTTATTGCCAAGCTTCTTCCCAGCCCTGAACAGAGGGTCTTTGTGTACAAATTAGGTGTTGTATTAAAACATTCAAGTAGGAATAGTATTGAATAAATAAGTAGGGAATTGTTTGATTATGTGTTTGAGTTGCTGGTATAATAAATCAGTAGTGATCCTTGCAAAGAATAGCACTTTTTTTTATTTGGTAAAATATATGAAAATCATCTTCAAGTTCTTACTTACTACTCTGAATCATACTCAGTTTTTATTTCGCCATGCAAATTAAAGTTTCTGAACTACTCACATTAAAAAAAATTCATTTATCACTCCTCTAGCCTGCATATTTCCCCTATTATGGAAAATAATTTGAGTGCATTACTGTAGAATAATGAAGTGTCAAATGTTCTAGTTGAAATGAAACTATTTGTCACCTTTATGAAGATTATCAATCATTGAATTTTTATTTTGAATCTAATTTAGGGAGACTTTTAAAATAATTTTACTTTCAGAAGACTTCTTTAATCATTTTTTAGAGGCAATATTTAACAGTGATTTTGATTGAAGATTGTTTTCAGTGTTATTTATTTTTACACGTATATTTACAAGGGATGTAAGAAAAATGGCTATATTATATTGTCACATATGATGTGATTTTCTCAGGGAGAAGTCACATTTGATATTTTTCACATTCATAGATGTTTGTATAATAATGACAAATAGTTAACATTTATTAAAGAGTTATTAAATACTATACAATCTGCTATTTTAAAAAATAAAATAATTCATATAATGCTGACAACCACCTCATGAGGTAAGTACTAATATTTACATTTGTCAGATGGGAAACAAAAAAGTTCAGTGAGTTTTTTTTCTAATTTTTCACAGTTACCTCGTATCAGAGACAAGATTTTAACCTTCACACGTCTCCAAAATCTATGTTTATAACTACTATAGAATTAGAAAGAAAATTAAATCTAGCCTTCGAGGCCAACAGAACATGAAGGAAATACCAGTATACAGAACTAAAACCACAAAATGGCCAAGGCAAGGGAAGTAACCTGAAGACAGGAATCACAAGGTTATACAACTAAATTAAAACTGTTATTAGCTGAAAACAGCTTTTCAAGAACCAAGATAACGTTTTGCAAGTTGAAGTTGCAAAATGTTTTTAAAACGCACACTTGTTTTTAGATTACTCTTGTTTATAAGAATACTATCTCTACCCATGGTCATATGTGATGATTCTTCCATGCCATTTGGTGAAGATAGAAAAAAATATGTGGACCCTTTTACTGTGATAACGTGATTAAAATAGGGAGCTATTTTAAAACTTCAGAAATTTTCTATAGTAGAGGTAATTGTGGATGTATAAGAAAAAATTTGATGCAAATTGTGTTGATCAATTTGCATAAAAATAATGTGAGGACAAGGTACAAAACAAGAACCTGTATTCAGGTCAGGAGACCAATAAACAGATCTATTGCAACCTAGTCAATAACTTTAAACAATCTCTCAGAGGGTGTGGTTTTCTTACCTTAAAAGTAAGAGGGCTAGTAACTATGATTTTTAAGGTGCCTTTTCCTGTACATAATATATCATTAATTTTTACCTGCTTGAAATTAGTTCTTTAGATATATAAGTTTCATCTATTCTGCAGGACATGTAGATATCTAGTGACACGACGCTACTGATCTAATCAATGAAAAATCTATATTAACCTAATAAAAATACTATAATTCCTTAATAAAAATTGACCTAGGAAGTAAACTTTCCCAAAGCAACATTAATTCATTTGTAATAAGTAGTTCCATTTGATGGAAATGGGTTTAATAGTGATTGGAGGAAATGTGACTCTCCAATGAAGTCTATAAAAGATTGCTTTCTCAGTAAAGAGTAAAATAGTATAATCCAGATAGCAGCACTATGTCTTTGCTTGAGTTACTTTCATTTCTTTCTTTTTTATTACTAGCATTCTATAGCTTCCAGGTCTGATAAATACTTTTGCTTCAAATTTGGAAGCCCTTTCAGTAATACTTGGTGTCATTACTCTATTCAAATTCTTAGTTTTCTTAGTTTTTAAAGGAATTTGATACTTAACATGCCAAAATTAGGATGGATGTAAGGAATATATGACCCGATGCATAAGAAGTTTAAAAACCAAGTGTTGATGGATTCATTGGTTCATTTATTTCTTCATCTAATTATTAAAAGCCAACATTTATTGAGTACCTATTATCTACAAGATACTGTGCTAAAACAGAACACAGTTTCTGATCATGGTGATCCTTCTGCTGATCTTTCATTTTGTAAGAGATCTCAAATTCTTTTCAGATTGCAAGGGAAAATACATAAATGCAACTATAATTTTGAAACAGTGTGCTAACCTTATTTATAATCCATTTCAAAGAAAAATTCACTGCATTTAGTATATCATAAATCAAACAGCTCTGATTAAATTATGCAAAAATATCTTTCTAATAATTGTGACAGGACTAATTTTTCTAATGCTAATTTCTTACATTTCATATTCAACCTCAAAATGTCTTCTCCCTCCAATTTTATTATCAAAAGCTATTGAAGAAAGCCTTAGAATATCGACTAGCATGAAGTATGTGGATAATGAGGCTATTCTTTAAATTGATTCCCCTAAGATTTATCTTCTCATTAGTTGCTTTCCTCCAACTAGAGTGTGTGGTTAATATATGAAAAATAAGAGTTTTCTGGGCATCACAATTTCCAAGTTAGCATCAGCACTAGAGAAATAAATTTTTTTAGATACTCATGCTAATCAAGCTTCACATTATTATTGACATCACATTTCCATAATGATACTTAATATTTTAACACTTTCTGAGACTGAGAATAAGGAAATAAAAAATAAATGTGCAAAAAAGGTCTAGAAATATGGATTGCATTAAATGTTCCAAGTAAGACAGTTGGTCTCTAAGTTGATTACTTTATCTTTTTGAGTTGCAAAGTCCTCAGAGGATTTTTTTTAAGTGAATATTAAGGAAAATTGTTCTTCAAACAGAAAGGACTGCAGGGTGCTTTATACCCTACATGTAATCCTGGTGATATATTCAAATAGGTACCCCATGTAATAAAATTGCTATGAAATTTATTTCTGGCCAAAAAAAAAGCAGAAATAATTTTCAGATGCTAATATTTTTAAATTAGTCCACTGATTCCATGTATAAAATAAGAATAATTTCCTGTGTTCTTGAAGTAATGAGTTCACTTCTTTTGTGTGTGTGCCAGCAACCACTGTAAATTTCCAGCTCTTTTTCTTGTGAAACAACAAAAAGAAAATGCATTGGAGTTTTGGACAGAGAATATTCAGTCTCTCTCAGAGTCCTGCAGAAAGATAGAAAAAATTTCCAATAAGAGCTTATCCCAGGGTTTCTTTTTAAAACTAGACTTGACTTTCTCTCCCAAAGTATGGCAACTTACTCTTAAATGGAATTCAGAGAGTAATTAAATTTGGAGTCTAGCAACCCTGGGTAGGTGACCAAATTTCTCTATGTTTTTGATTTACAAGACATATGAAGTGAAAGTGTGGTTATCAATCTCAACATGAAGATGAAGATGACATATGGTAACAGATAAATGATAAAAATAATTATTATTACTTCTCTTAGATTAAAAAATATAAAAGCCACTGCTCTTATTGGAGTATAGCAACTATAATTTATTTGTGGATAATGTTAAGTTTATCGTTTTATTTTATTTCAATTTATTTTTATAAAACATCTTCAAGTTAAGTAAAATAGTCAATCTTTTCTTTTCACATAAAGAAAAAACACACTTTATAGGCAAGAATAGAAGCTTAAGTATTTAAGTAATTTTTCCAGAGCCAAAGAATGGCAGAATTTAGTCTTCCATTCTGAGTGTATTCATTTATGTTGAATGCTTTTTTCACTATAGTATATTATCGAAATTTTATAGAGCTAGTGGTACAGTTATAGGACACTTTTGATCATTTGGGGACTCTTGCTCTGTGCCATATAACTCAAATAAAGGGCTTTTCTGTGATAAAAGATGGAAAGCCTGCCACTCTCAGTAATATCTTGCATTGAGCGTTCAAATGCCAGATTCTGATTATAAAGGAGTTGAATAGAAACTGATAATTTTTGATCGTACGTTTCTTATGTAATCTGCTTTACAAATGAAATAGACAAAATCCTGTGAATGAAAGCTTGATAGTTTAATGGAAAAGAAAAGGGGAAGTATTTGGTACGATCTGTTCAAAATCAGTGACTGTACTAGCCGAGAAATACTTTAAGACTAAGGGATCAGGGACTATTATTCGCAAAGGAAAGTACAGTCTGTTCACAGATGTTTGGCATAGAAAGAAGAGAGAGAGAGAGAGAGAGAGAGAGAGAGAGAGAGAGAGAGAGAGAATGTGATGGTTGACGTTTATTCTCCCTAATTCTATTTCTTTCCATTTAACTTCAACCTCATTTTGTGCCTTTTCATGTGCACATTTTCTGAGAGGGCCACTAGGTGCTTAGAATACTGCTGGAAAATAGTTTTAAAATTACAGATGCTTTGTGATTTGAGGTACTAAAGAATACTTCCATTAAGTGCCCGCCCTACTGGGTATATTTAGAACCCATCTTATGGATACTCCATCAGGGCTATCTCCCCTAGTGAGGCTGGATGCAGTGCTTTCATATAGGGATGAGCATCTTTTCATGAATGCAGATTGCAAGAACAGAATAAGCAAATTTACCAAATTATGGGTATTGTTGAAGGTTGAATAAAAGGAAAAATGCATTTTGATTTGTTGTTGGCCATGTATGCATAAGGCATAAGACATCTTGTGAATTAATTCTAATTCTTTTGCTGTGAGGTCAAAAGGTTACTGTGTTTTTTACTTAAGAGTAAATAGTCGTACTTTTGGGGGGAAAGTCAAATCTAGTTTTAAGAAAACAAACTTTAGGATAAACATGTATTGGGCACTTCCACACTCCATTTCTGCACTCCCATGCACCATCACTGTGTGTTCCAGCTGGTTCTATCTGACTTATGGTAAATTCTATAGTCCCCACTCCATCCCACACAGCACGAAGGGCTGCCCTCTGCTCCTCCCATCCTCTGAATTACTTCTTGCCTCAAACCTCCCAAAACTCTCCACTGGGTTCTAACAGGGGTCCTGAAATCTTTTTACTAATGGTTGAAAGGTGCTGTCTACAAACCATCTTTCACTATCACTTAATGGATTTTTTTTTATATATGTCTTAATAAAATTGAGATGAACACTCTTAGTGCACATGCTGGAGTTTTTATCCCTTCAAACAAAAAGCACTCTGCATCTTTACCGTCTTCTTTTGTTTCAATTTGGCATCAAAAGATAAAATGTACCTGCCTTAATTTGGGTTTTTCAGAATTAGATTCTGAGATAAAGAATGTATGCATAGAACTTCTTAAAGTGGTCTCAGGAGGAACCAGAAAGGGTCTGGAGAGAGCAGAACAGAAGAAAGAAAGATTTTAAGCAAAAGGATGATGGCAAATGCAGTCGCAGCCTCATGTGGTCTCCTGGGAGAGAATGAAATTATACCTCTAAGTGTGTCTCTTCAAGAGCCAAAAAGTATGCTTCTTTTTCAGTAGTCCATTTTCAGTTCCGGTAGCCTAAGGTCATCTTATGAAAATCACAGGTGGGAAGAATTAGTGGCAAAAAATGCAGAATCTAAAGGACAATGAACACACCTGATGCACCATGATCTGGATGTGGCACCAACGACCTCTGCTACAATAAATTGTCCTTCTTCACGGTATTAACACTTTGGTCACTCAGCTATGTCTGATTTGCATTTTCATCTCCTCTTTTTAGTGGGTTCTCTTCACTGTGTCTAAGACATATATTCTAAAGCATTGTTTCTAAAAATGATTCTGTATAAATGCTCACTATTCTATTCCTATCCTCTTTATGGCTCAACTTCACAGATATACCCTGGCTCTACCTCATTACTAATTCCTTAAATGGAAAAAAAAAGTTGGTATAAATACTCTTGACAAATGAGAACTTTAAAAGGACAAATTGTGAGTAGATAATAGAAACTGAAGTTTCAATCGATTCCTTTAAATTCTTTAATCTGTGCAGTTGAAATAATGAATGATTCTGCCTATGCTCAAGGCTGGTCTTGTTTCAAAGAGAAAAAAGACAATTCCCTATAAAAATATGCATTAAATCCTGACAAATTTCAGAAATGTCCCAATAGAATGTATTTCTCCCAAATCATACTCATAGCTACTCTTACTTCAGTCATTAAATGTTTGGAAAACTTGGAACACATTTTGAATAATCCGTATTTTTAAATTATAAAAAATGAGAATCAAATGATTTAATGATAGGGAATGCTATAATGAAAACACATTATTGCTTTGATGTTTTGCCTTGTGTCTAAAGAAAGTGGATCCCTTGACACTTATAAATGTTTCCAGCATTATAGTTCATTGCTTTGGTTACAGAGCAGATAACTTATCTGATGAGGCAGCTTGCATCAGTAAATGTCATTTGTAAAAAGTTAGTCATAAAGTAATATTCATTAAATTACATTTAAATTATAAGATTACTTAATATCCTTTTGTTTACAATATTTGCCAGAATGCAAAAGGGACAAACAATGAAGAAGAAAATTCTCATGATTTGACCTCATATGATGGCTACATTTTAAAATTGGAGGATGTTGATTATGTATAATATTATAATTTCAGGAGGATATTAACCACCATCTCAAATGAAAATACATACTGTGTAAGAATACTGTTTGTACATTTTGATCTTTAATGATTACAATTGAATAGAAGAAAATGTCTTTTGTCAAGGGTTCTACAAAATTCCATGTTAATAAAAAAGAAAAATTATGTGTTTTTGGCAAACTGTAGAAAGGGAGGAATGAGAATTTTTTATCTTAATCATGAATATTTTTCTCTAGTTTTTATTGGCTTCTGTGGTAGAAGACTTGGCATGTATCTAGTAATAAATAATTTTTCAGCATCTAAAGCCTGAAGGAAGCTATTAAGCCTCCCCTTTTGTTTTTATAAAAGAATATTTAGCATTTCAAAACAAATATTTCTATAGAAGTTACAAACACAAATGCCTGAATAGTAGAGTAGTGTTCTCCACAACTAAAATTGTTTTTATAAGGTATCGGTCACCGATAAGAGGAATAATATTTATTATAATTTGTTATCAGAGAAATAGGGTTAATCAATATGTCTGAAGATATGGAGTCTAGTAGTTCTGCTGCCAAACTAAATGTCTTGGGGAAATGCTTTCAAAGTCAGCATTTTCTTAACTATAAAAATATGGTGCTAGATAAAGTTTTCTAGAGTTCCTCTAATTCTGGCTTTATGTGACACTGATATAAATAAAAGCTTTCTTTCCTTATCTTTTAGATTTTTCTGCATAACTAAAATGTATCAGTGCAACATTTACATAACTACCTTTTCTATAATCAGGGTAGAGGAGTTGGGTTACTGTGTGGCTAATATTAATTTCATAAAAACATGTATGGCCATATCCCCTGGGCTAATATTTAAAAATGTTCATTGTGGTGATTAATAGCTGTTAAACAGGACACAACCTAAGCATCCCATTCATCATTGCTCTCAACATCCTAATGACCGAAGGCCTCGCTTTAATTGCAATAGGACTTCCTATCCGAGACTTACCCCCTAACCAAGTGCCAGATGCCTTCAGGAGCTTGCATCTTTCCAATGGTTTGGTGTCATGCTCTTGGGTGATTACCTATGTTGAGTATTATATAAGACTATAAAGATGTACTACTCGTATTGGTGTTCTATGAAAAATATCAGTTTTGAACTAAATCATTGAAAGTGGTGGAGATTAAACTATTAATTTTTTTTGTTCAATGGTATTAATGAATATGTTTCAGAAAGCTTGGGGCATTTGGGTATTTATACTACAAAATTTATTCTAAATTTGATTTGGATAATAAATACATTATTATCAAGTACATTTAATTTAGATATAATAACAAATCTTAATTATTTTTTTACCTTATATAGACTTTTGGCATTATTTTATTGTTATTCCTATTTATGTAATTGCTATGAACATTTGTGTACATATAGTTTAATTTCTCAGGGATAAAGGCCCAGGAATGCAATTGCTGGGTTGAATGGTAATTGCTTTTTTAATTTGAGATATTTCCGAACTCTTTTCCAGATCGTCTGTACCATTTTAGACTCCCACCAGCAATAAATATATCAATGATCCAACTTCCCCACATTTTCCCCATCATTTGGTGTTGTCATCATTATTTTTAATTTTAGCCCTATGTACAAATGAACTTTATTTTTTATGAGTCATTTTCTGCTGATTAATGGTTTCCTTGTTATGGATGTTATTTTCCAATTTCTTTGCAACTTGGTGATTTTTAAATGAGATCCCATTCATTCTGATTTTTACATTGTCAAATGTTAAGTTTCGTTGTTTTCTTTTGAATTTATCTTGGCATGCAGCTAAGTTACTTGGAATCAGTTTGATCCTTTTGTGACTTGCCTTCAAACTTCCTTATGATAGACCTATAGCAGAATTTAGTCTAAGGCTAAATGAGACTTGCTACCCTTTTAATGTTGTTTCCCAAATTCCTACATTAATGAGGATTTTCTGTTCATGCTGGTGGGAATATAATTTATTTCTTGTCCCAAGGGAAGTCCAGGAAGTGTTCAGATTGAGCTCCATCCAACAACTTTTAGTATATAATATTTACATTATTATTTAATACATAATATTTTACTATTTTCTTTGTGAGTTCATTGGTTTATAGTATATTGTTTAATTTCTAAACACTTACAGATTTTATAATTACTTTATCCTTGTTAGCTTAATTTAATTGTGATTAGAACTTATGCCAAATTGTTTCAATCCTTCAATATTAATTAAGACAATCTATATTCTATTTTATAATTTGTTTGTATGAAATTTGTTTATACTTAGTGATTTTTAAAATAATTATGATACATTCAAATTACACAAAACATTAATGGATTTATCTATTTTTCTGTTTAAATCTTAACATTTATAATTTATTTGTTTTGAGTCTGTATTAAAGGTTGCAAACTTTTTTCTGATTGAGTAGGAGAGTAAATATTTACAGTTTGTAGAATACACCGTCTGTATTGCAACTACTCAAATTGGTCAGCTAGCATAAAAACCACCATAGACAATATTTTTAAATAAGACAATATATGTGTGTTTCAATAAAACTTTATTTAAAAATACAGGAGAACGTCCATAATTTACAGATTGCGAGTTATATATTATTGGAACATACACTTTTAATAATACTTTTGAAATTAAGGTCAATTTTATCTGACATTATATAACCTCATCTTTTAGGGGGCCTGGGTAGATGGTGGGAGTTTATGTGGTATAGTGTTTGCTTGATGTTTAATATAATTTTTTTACTCAAATGTTTCTCTTTCATTATTTCAAGGTGTGATTCTTGTAGGCTATATATATAATTAATTGCCTTTGTATTTCTCAATAGATACGTGAACTTTTTACCTTTACTTGGAGCATTTAGTTCATTATATTTAATAATATTACTGATACATTTAAAATTAAATATATTATATGATGGAGAATGTCATTAAGAAGACAGGACGACCAGTTTGACCCTGGATGTGGATCTTGGCTACGGGAGACTCTTACCCATGCCTCGCTGCTTTGGAACTGGAGTGTGGCCTCACTTGCCTTCCTGCTCCCCGTAGCTGATGCAAGGATTCAGCCTTGAGCTAGAAATGTGTTCACACTGTCTGCACTGGCATGTGACCCACCCCAGATAAGGTCTCTCTATCACTTTTAAGATTTAGTGGGTGGGTGCAGAAAACTATTTGTCTTGAGGGAGCCCCAAGCAAGCGTCGTAAGTAGGTTCCTTTGCTTATTACACCCGCCACCTGCCAATCTGGAATGATCTGCCCTACCTGCATGGGGGCAGGTTTCAGATTACACCTGGGAAGCTTCTAAGAGGGTTGGGACCCAACACAAGATTGTCTTCCTATTTTACCTGTCTAGTCTATGTTTCTTTTTCTCTCTTCTGTAGATTTCTTTTGGAATATTAATCAAATAAAATCTCATTACTGAATCTTCTCTGTTAGTTTGTCATTTGTACATTTTAAATTATTCTGTAGTGGTTTTTCAAAAGGTTCAAAAGGTTATAACATGAAATCTTGACTTTTCTCCTAATATAAATTAGTACTTTTATTACCTCTCAGACATTCAAAGATTTTAAAACACTTTAAAAACTCTAGCCTATTCCCATGTTTGCACTATTTTTGATGTGTACTTTAATTTAATTTTAAATTATCAAAAAATTTTTATTATTATTCTGCACAGTCAACATTCATTGAGATTTATCTGCATATTCACTGTTTATTCTGTTCTTTATTCATTTCTGTATTCCTCTCTTTATGTCCAGAATCACTTTCCTTTTTCTCAACAACTCCCTTAAGAATTTTTTTTAATACAGGTCTGCTCACTGCTAATTTACTCAATTTTTATTTTTCTAAAAAAATTCAGTTTCATTCTCATTTTCCAAGGACATTTTTGCTAGCTTTATAATACTATGTTAATAGTCATTTTCTTTAATCATTTTAAGTATATCATTCTGAATTTTGTTACATTATTTCATTCATAATTTATTACATTAACATTTTTTATCTTATTAAGAGTAATAATCTCATCCTTGCACCTTTAAATAATGCAAATCAATGGAAATTATCTTTTAAAAAAGAATATTCCGCTTCACTTGTTTATGAGTCAGTGACATAGGACTTAATTCAGGGTACAATTGACACTCAGGCTCAATTGATGAGAGAGGGAGAGGGACAGGGAGAGGGAGAGGAAGAGGGAGAGGGAGAGGAGAGAAAAGAAGAAAAGGAAAGGAAAAGAAAGAAAAGAAAATGAAAAGAAAGAAAGAAAGAAAGAAAGAAAGAAAGAAAGAAAGAAAGAAAGAAAGAAAGAAAGAAAGAAAGAAAGAAAGAAAGAAAGAAAGAAAGAAAGAAAGAAAGAAAGAAAGAAAGAAAGGAGAGAGGGAGGGAAGGATGGAGGAAGAAAGGATTGAGGAACAGAGAGAGAGAGATTTGTATGTTTACACCTTTAAATCTTTCTATCATTACCACAGCATATCTTTCCATCACTTAGGTCTTCCTCAAAAGTTTTAAAGTTTTAGAAATTTCCCCATTAAGCTCATGTATATCTTTTGTGAAATTTCTTCTTAGGTACGTTAGAGTTGTTATTGTAATTGGTAATGGCATCTATCACATTCCTGTTGCTGATATCCACATATGAGATTGATTATGTTTATATAACAAACTTCCTGAGCTCTCTTATTAATTCCAAAAATTTAATTGTTTTGAGTTCTTAAATTATGAATAACTATATAACTTGTAAATAATGACTGTTTTATTTATTCTATTTTTATTATATTTTTAACTTTTAAATTATTTGATATTATTTGTCCCCTAAATAATCTAACAGATAAAAGTCATAAAAGTTTTATTTTTATTATTCTTAAATTTAAAGGCAATATTTTTTAGTTTCAGTTTGTTGTGATATTTTAGCAAAATTTTTGAAAAATGTTTTTTTCCAAATTGAGAAAATTCCATTTAATTGTTAGTCTGCTAAGATATTGATTCTTTTATTATTAATGAATATTAAATTTTATTATATGATTTCTGAGTCTTTCTAGGCTGACCACTATTATTTCTTTTTTATAATTGTATTATTGAGGTGAATTATATAATGATAACTGACCAGCTTTCATTACTTGGATAAATTCAACTTAATTATGCTGTATACATATGTGTATGTGGTATATTATGTATATTTATATATAATATTATTTCATTTGCCAAAACTTTAAGTAGAATTGTGTGTCATGTTTAAAATGAGCTAGTTACTACTTTTCTCTTCTCATTTTGTACCTAACTGATTTGAGTATGGAGGTTATACCAATCTCATAAAATAAAATATGAAGAATTTTCACTTTCACTCTGAAACACATCACTTAAGATTGAGACGATTTCTTCTTTGTATGTATGGTAATAGCTTAGCATAATTTTTTAGGCTTTTGTGGAATTTTTCTAAAATACTAATGGAATTTTTTAGTGATAAGTGGTACGTTTTTGTTTTCTATTTCTTTCTGATTTAATCTTGATATGTTGTGTGTTTCTATTCAAAGTCCATTTTAGATACATTTCTAATTGTATTGGCATAACTTTTTCCATATGACTCTCTTCTGATTTTTTTTAGTATTTTATAGGATTCTATCCTATGTGTATAATCAAGTATCTTACCAGTGTTAAATTTATGGTTTTTGATCAATTTTCCAGTTTTGTTTATTTCATTAGTCTTTTAAAAGAACCAGCTTTGGGGCTTATTAATATTTTCCAGTTTATTCTGGTTTTCTATTTCAATTCCATGCACATTAACATTATAATTTTCTTCATTCATCTTATGAAATTTTATTCAATTTTTGTTCTAACTTCTTAATTTAGATATGTAGCTCATTAATTTTCATTTTTAAAAAAGTGTAAGCATTTAACTCAAACACAATCTTACCTGCAGCTCTACATTTCTTATTTGCATTTTGATATCCTCCTTGACCAATTGGTTCTTTATAACAATGGTTATATATAAACATTTTAGAAATTCCAAAGTTCTGATATTTTGTAATTTATTTCTACCTTAACTGATTTTAAGAATAAGCTCTGAATGATTACAATACCCAAAGTTACCAAGGTATATCTTTTGGCTCAGTAGACATGTAAATTTTGTAAATATTTCCTGAGTATTTCAGGAGAATGTGTTTAATGTGTGTAAGATTTATATAGTCATGAGATAAAGTTTATCATGTTTTGCAAAATTTCTATACTTTGATTAAATTTGTTTACTTGATACATCAGAAAGTTTTAATATAAAAGTCTTGTCAATAGCTCATTATAATATTAAGACTTTTTCACTTAATAATTTAGGCAATGATATTAGGTATATACATTTATAATATTATTATATCTTTCTGATAAATGTTTTTTTTTTCTATTATGTACCAAATATCTTTAGGCCAAAAATTTTATTTTATTTTAAAATCTAATTTGTTTCAAATGTGGTGCTACTAGCTTTCTGTTGATGATTATTTGCCTGGCATATTTTCTATAACTTTATTTTCAAGCTATCGGTAACTTTGTATTTTTAAGATCATATAGCTGGATTTAGAAAGTCTAATCAGACAATTGCTATCATTTGGGAAGCCATTTTGGTCTATTTACATTTATTTTATTATTGGTGTAAATGGGTTCATTTCTACTCTATGGCTTTCTATTCATCCCAATTTTTCTATTATAATTTTCTTTCTTTTCTGACTTCTACTCATGATCAAATTTTTGTTCTTCTTTCCCTTTTTATGAGTATTTGGATACTGTTCTTTGTAGGTTGCTATTTTAGTAATAACATGCCATGGGAAATTTACATTTTAAATTATGTATGGCTTTTTCCTGTTTTAAATTAATCAGTATCTTTTCATCAGTCTTGAACACACTCATAACTTAAAGACTTTTAGCTCAAATTAATATTCTATTTTAATTACATTGTTCTCAAAGTAATTTTTTTCTGCTTAACAAAATATGTTATAGTTTTGACCTAGAAAAATAAATTCCCTTTAGGTTTTTATTGCACATTGTAATATTAAAGAAACAAAATCAGAAATCAGAAATTTTTTGGAGGAAGAAATCCATTTTTAACTCAGAAAGTATAATAAATAAAGGCAAGAATATGCATTTTCATCATCTTTTCAATCATCCATCAAATGTGTTCTTGAAAGATAGCTACTCAAAGGCTCTTTGAATGTAATTCCAGTAAGTATGAACTGATCAGATGGAGCCATCCCATTATATTTCAGTTATATAGCACTTATGTTTCTGTAACTATCTGCAGAACTGACAAGTGAAGATAAATACAGTGAAGCCTGTTAAAATATGAATTCGTATTGTTAAAATTTAAAGAATATATAAATGTACTTTTGCTCTTAAAAGCAAGGTTTGTCTAAGTAAATAGAGAGAAGTGAATTCTAACAAATGTCTTTCTTAAAGATTAGGAGTGTATTACCCACAGACAGAGCTAAGAACTAGAAATTAGCTAGAAAACCAATCAAATGGAGTTGTCACTTCTTCCTTTTGGATCTCAAGTGACTGAAGCTCTTTTATTCTCCTACACTGCACTGCCACACTGTTCCTTGCTCAGATGTTGTGAATGGACTCATTTCTGTTCAAACATATTTGTCCTCTAAAAACACTCATTTCATCAGTTTTATTTCTGCCATCTGACCTAAGTAATGGCAATAAATGTTACCAACCTCACAAAACCTTCTGCTTTAGTGGTTTCTTAATGTTTCTGAGCTCTAAAATATCTATCACAACTTGAATATAATGGTCACTAGATAAATTGGCTATTATAAATTGGATTGAATAGTTGGCAAAGAAAATTCTTAAGTATATTTTAATAATTTGAGATAACAAGATAGAACATTCAGAAAAGAGTATTTTTTAGCTTGACAACATTTAGTTCAAATAAAACATAGAAATCATCATTACTCCTCTTGCTAATAATGGTTTACATGAAAACCATTGTGTAATTGAACTGTGTATCATTTTATCATGAACCAAAACCCAAATGTTACAGGTTAATAATAGATTATCAAACACTCCTCTTTCTTCAAGACAGTCTGAATAAATCCATAACTCCAGACTAACTATTTATACCTTTTGTTCTTAAACATGTCTCTAATTGGATGATAGAATATATAGCCTCCGTAGTTAACAAATACTTGTGAAAAATTACTTATAGGATTTAGATGGATCAAGAATGGTATAATTTAGATAAAATCCATTGTTTCAAATATAATGAAGAATGTGTCATATAAAAGTAATTCCTTATATCGAAAATTTTGACCAAGCACACAGAGTATAATATATCTGGCTAATTTGCAAATGAAGTTTGTGAAACCATATTTCAGTGCATATTTAACAAAACGAGACTTCTTTTATAATCTAAGTCAAAAGGTAGAGTGGAATTGCATATCTGAATCTTTTATTAAAATATTTGGGATATTTATCACCATCACTTATGAATTACATAGTTAACTAACAAGAGAGTATCTATTTGTTGCCTATTAATTAGAAAAAACAAAATTCAAGTTGTAAATGACAAAATCTATAATTTTTGATATGGTTTCTGTAGTTCACGAAGAATATTATATCTACTTATTTTATCTAATTGAAAATTAATGACACTGAGGTTTTCATGAACTATTTCTTGTTTATGGAAATTGAGCTGTTTGTTTGTTCAATTCATTCAACAAATATTTAATGTGTCCATGCTCTCAAACAATAGTGTAAACTGTGAGAAAACAGAAAATAATTTATTCACAAATGCTACATTCTAGAAATATTTATTCACTCTACAAATTCACTCTATAGTCTACAAATATTGAGTAACCAAAATGTACCAGGTACTATTCTAGATGCTTAGGTTACTTCGGTGACCGAAACAGACAAAACTTTCCTGTCCTTAAGAAGCTTGCAGTTTACAAATAACAAATAACAAATATAACAAGTAACTTACACAGTGTGTTGGAAAACAGTGAAATAAAGACTGAGTGCAGAAGTTGCAAATTTAAGCAGGTGTCATTAAGAAGATGCTGGAGTTTAAAAATACATATAATAGATTTCTCAATAATTTTTAGTTTTCATATTCATGTTGCTCTGTGAAAGGGGATTCTAGTCACCCAAATGAGGGTTATTAAAAGAGGAAGAAATCCGGGAATGTATGTCACCAACAGTTGTAACACAATTTAACTTGATTCTAATACTATCTACTTGGAGACAGTCAGATCCCACAGGTTAAAGTTCACTTCCATAAGTCTGCCCTCTGACCCCATTCAGATGCCAATAGCAAGTCCAGGTTGTTACCTGTGTTTCTGGCTTTAAATTAGAGGTTCCCATGATTCCCTCCTTGGGTCCCATTAATTTGATAGAGTGGCTCACAGAACTCAGGAAAGCATTTTGCTTACTAAATCACCACTTTATTATAAAAGGATGAAATGTAGGAACAGTCAGATGGAAAGGTGAATTGGACATATTATGTGGAAAGGGGCACAGAAATGCCCTTAGAAGTAAAACTTTTCATGGTCATGAGTTTTGAGAACACTGCAGACTACTTTTTCCCATAAGGATTTACCATGTACTTTTACACATCAAAGGCTCTAAGAAGTCTTAGTGTAAAAAAAAAAGTTTTAGTTTTTTTTATCCCAATGGTTCTTCATTTTTCAAAAGGTCATTCTTCCTTATCTTTAGGAATCATTACATCAGAGTTAACTGTTAACATAAGAATTTGCTAGTATTGCTCTGTGGGATATGTTCTGAGAGCAGATTCTCAGAAGATTTTCATCTTGCCCGAATCTTGGAAATAAGAATAAGTTTTAAAACAACCACGCAACCTCGTCATATGGACCACTCTGGACAATTATTTAATATTCTCCTCTTCTACAGTTATTACTTCCAATCTCTTAAACATTTACTATTGCTACTAACAACAATAATAATACAGCTATGAAAGACAAAATTTAATTTTAAAGGAAAAAAATTTCTCTTGTCTCTACTGACTCTAAATTGAAAAATGAAGTCTCTACCATTCTCATGTTTGCAAATACATGTGCACACAAACACACACCTGTGTGGGCACATACACATATAGGAACATAGACACACTCCTGATTTACATTCTAAGAACTCTTCACATGTGCATGAAGTTTGGGAATTTTTTATTCAGTGAAAAATTCAAGTTGTAACACTAAACTCCAGTTTTTGCTTCTTTTTTTTCCCTCTTCTTTTGTTCATTGTCACACTCTTACTGAATCTATTGAATCCATCTGGTATTTAATGCTGCCCCATACACAGAATCTATCCTGGAAGTGACAAGGTATATATCAATAGTCTTCATTAAATCTTTAAAGTTAATTCATAGTCTCTAGGTGCTGGATGCATTGACCTTAGAAAGAAGCATAATTCTTTACATATGTAATGGCATTTTTATAGACCTTCAGCTGAGTGCTAGAAGAGCTCTTTTCATGAAATACATTTAGCTGGAATGCTCCTTTGGTTTTTTGTCCTTCATGCCTTTTTTATTTTTTTTCCTGTTTCTCTTTTTTCTGCCTTGTATGAGAAGAGGATTATTGAAGAAGCAGTAGCTATTTTACCACCTTGAAGATATATTCTATGGCTATTGGATATCTTGAAAAAGGAAGTAAAAAGGAGACTGAGTCCTTTCAGTACTGCTATAAAAACCCCAATTTATTCTAAACTTAGACTTTCATTGCATGAAACAAACAAACATTTCAGCACTTAAGCTGATTTTAAGCAGGGTTTTAGTTATTTGTTATGGAATTAATTTCTGATTGCTAGATTAAAACTCTTTATTTTCATTTGAAGTTTATAAAATTATAGTATTCTGGAAAAATTTTTTCCAAATATGTTTTGCAATAAAACGTTTATCAGTTTATTTAATGATGTCTAATTTTACCAAATATAATGTCCTGTTGTGAGTTTCCTTTTATGAATATTTTATGCGTAGTTCAATTTTCCTAGGTCAAAATTTGAACTGCATGCAGTTTTAAGCATAATATGTTTTATTTTTCCTTCATTTAGATCAAGTCTAAATTTTCTTATGTTTATTATTATAGTTTTTATTTTTTACAATAAAGATAAGTCTTATCAGTCATATTGTTTGCAGAGTTAGCTATTGTTTTATACCTGATTGATTATTTTGAATCTTAATATTTCTAATGGTCTACAAAAGTATGTTAAATAATACCCATAATGCATTTTCAGAATTTGGTTATAATTTAATTATGAAAACTGAATATAATTATTTTCTTTCATTCTTTATTTAATCAATTTCTGATTATTTCATGTATAGTAAATACTATATGAACAATATAAATAAAGAACACATCTCATTTTACAAATAAATGTACTTCTTAAATAGAATTTACAGGAATAAAAATTATTTTATAGTTTCTCCTCTAGAAATGAAAATAACTCTTATATGTGAGATATACATCTGAAAGCAACAAATGAACAGGAAAAACAGAGACCCATGGACATGGACAATAGACTAGTGGTTACCAGAGGGGAGGGTGGAAAGAGTGGAGGTAGATGGGGTAAAAGGAGTCAAATATGTAGTGACAGAAAGAAATCTAACTATGGGAGGTGAACACACAGTATAAATATATACATGCCTTACTGTTAAAGTATACAGTTGAAACTTACTGGATTTTGTCAATCAATGTCACCATAAAATAAATAAATAAATAAATAAATAATAAATAGGAAAAAAATTTTTAAAGAGTACTCCTGAAAAAAACAAGAATGGAAATAACTTTAGTCGTCAGAGAGAAAGTAAACAAAGCAGAAAATACTTTATTATAATAAATACAAAGAATTATTAAAAAGAGAAAATAGAACACAAACCAATATATTATGATAAAAAACTTTTGTAAAAACATTATCAGATTCTATTGCATAATCTGGAAATATTAGCAAATATTATCTTTCTCATGTTTTTGTAAAAATAATATAAATGTTGAATCATTACTTCTGCTTTCAAAATGTCATACACTGTACGAATGCACTGACTACAACCATATAAAACAATATGGATGAATCTAACATGTAAAATATTGAGCCAAAAGAGTCAGGTACAGTAGAGTACACCCATCAGGATCTAATTGTTATGAAGCTCAGTAACAGGCAAACTAATCTATGGCTACAAAAGTCAAAACATTAGTTGCCACTGGTGGAAGATGTTAAATGGGAAAGAGCATATAGGAAGCCTTTTGGGGTGCTGGACGTGATCTACATCTTGATCTGTATTGTTGATACACGACAAACAAAAAATTCACCAAACTCTCCTATGATTAGTGTACTTTATTTACATTCTTTATTGTATGCAAGTTCTACTTATATTTAAAAAACAAAAGAAATAAATGTTGTGTTATCATTTTTAAAAGTCCTTAGCTCAAATCCCTGTACTTTAATGTAGAATTTTCATTTAAGTTTAAACTTTTGGTTTTATTTCAAAATTGAGAGTTTTTCATTTTCATGGCGGTATGTAAACATTCTAATGACTCACATGAAAAATGAAAATGGCTGACATTGAGCAGCTAATACAGATCAGGTAATAAATCTTTCTTTTAGGATTTATATTTTTCATTCTATAATACCCATGCTTTTAGATTGTTAAAAATAAGAATTTCACACCAAGAGGAAGCCACATGTTTAAAGGAGTCATGAGTAAGAAGAGTCAATTCAAGATACATATGTAAAGAAATAACATGTGGTTCTTTTAAAAGTCACACCAGAACAAATCTCAAGAGAGAGAGAGAATAGAATTAAAAGACATAAAGTATAGACACTTGAGCAATTAGAGAAAGAAGCCTTAATTTGAGAGAAAATAAGAAATTCATTAAAACTTAAGGATCAGAGATCTTAAAAAATGTACCAAGCAAGCATATGCTTAAGTGAAAGAAAAGTCAAAAGTAAACATTTAGTAAAGAGAATTTAACAGTTAATAATAATCCATTTAATCATTTCTTCTTTCTATTAATCCTCATGTTAGTTGTGATATATTTTATTTGAAAGTAAGAATTCAAAGTATAGTTATTTCTTTTATCTCCAAAACAAGCATTTCTCTAAAGACAAAAGTAGAAAATAATATATTTTTTAAAGTCTCCTTACCTCTAGATGGCACCTGTGAACTGATAAACTGGACTGAGTCATTTCCTTCAGACCCCCAAATTTCAGTGTGAAGAATCCCTATTCCCCTGACATCTTCCTCTCCAAGTCCAGAGCTTAAAGCTCAATGCAATAGAATGGAAAGGCAACAAGGTTCTAGTAAGAGGACCCAGAATAATGCCATTATCTCATTATTACTGTGTGATTTGGCCAAGCCAACGCAACCTCTTTGAGTCTCATTTATTTAAAATTTGTAAAATAGATTGGCGGAGAAGTTGGGTAGATTACATACGGTGATGGTTTTAGCAATTCTTAATGTTAAATTTAACAGTGCACAATATTGCACAAAGATTACAGATTTCTTTAAAACTTCATTTCACTAGATTAGTAGAAATACTGATAACTGTTTGAAGAATTTTTAAATAATATTTTTTACACTTATGATTCATTTTTTAGGAAAAAATTTAAATCATAGCATATTTGCAAAATGCTTTTTAACATCACATAGCTATTATTTTAGTATCAATTGGTGAATAGTATTGGTTGATTTGGGTTGTAAATGGGTAAAAACTGGGAGATAAATGAACAATACCATAAACTATAATTTTTCTTTATTTTTTATTTAGTACTTATTGGGTTATATCAGTCCCTAAAATTCTTGTGTATGTTATACTTATTTCTATAACCACTGATCTTAAAACCAATCCATATTTTACCTCCTATAATCTTTCTCCCTATGGTAGTATTTTACATTTGGATAGAAAACATACTGAATCACTTCTTGTATGTATTTTGCATGTTTTTGGTTATTTCTAAATATGTAAAGCATGATTGAAAATGTGCAATAAGTATCATTCTGTTCAATGTGACCATGTTTCTTCTATACTTATTTTGATATATTTTAATTATCTTATTAAAATAAAATGGATGCTATTTACCTGTGCCAACTCCCCTGTTCACAAAGTAAATTACTTAGAGACAAAAATTAGAGTTGTTTGAGAGGAATCATTTCTGACAAATCTGTGTTCACTGCTACTAACATTTGGTGCTCCAGGTGCTCTCAAATTGAGTTCCAGAAGCATGAAAATTGACCAACTGGTTTCTAATTCTCAAGTACTTTTTCATTTATGATATTTGAGAAGAGATTCTGCCAGATTTTCTTCCTTTACCATCAAGATACCGTTTCTTGATCTCTCATTAGCGCTTAAACAACAATCTTTGAAGTTTTGTTTCGTGTCCTAAAGAGTCTGGGAAGTGTCTGGCTAAAAGTTCTAAAAAAATTTTCCTGCAGTGACTAAGATATTTTTATTTTAGTTGACATTTATTGTACTTATGATTTCCTGTTCATCATATTTTACTTCTCAGATTTAACAAATGAACATTTATATCATGTATGCAGAGCAAAAAGTGAAGTCTGTTAGAGAAAACTTTGGCAGTTGGTTCAATATGAATTCATGAACCAATTCTATCCATAAGAAAATAACCATTTCATAATGATATTATTTTTATATATAAATTTTTATTTGTTTTCATGTACTTACTTTGCAAAATAAAATGTAGGTAACCACTTAGTTCATTACCTTCCAAGATTTTTGTTGTCAATTTTTATCCTGACCCCTTAAATTGAAATGTCTGAGAAAGGCTAACTTGGACTTTAAATTATATTTAGACTAATGTAATAACTTCTCCACTGATACGTGAAAGGGAAATTATAGTTCTAATTCTGGAAATAAAGGCTTAGATACACTCTTCACACGTAATACATGTTTACCTATAAGGCTGGCCATCTGCTACATCTTCAGGTAAGACCTTTCAGAGAGTTTGATCGAGGGTGGGTCCCTAGAGTTTGATCAAGGAGGTTCTCGTACCTCGGTTCATGCTACTTCTCCTCATTTAAAATGCTCAGTCTTTCTTCTCTAATCTACTATAAGTCAAAGAATACTGAATGTCTTCTTCCTGTGCCTTAACTTCAGTTCATAGAGAAAAAACACTTATACTCCCTATGAGTTTAGAAAAATTGGAAAGATGGCATTTTACAGGTGTGTTAGATGATGGGCTTTTGAAGGTCAACAGTCATGAAAAATTTCTTCTGTGTGCCTTTTTTTCCTATTCCCATAAGTAGAAAATGAGGTAGAACCCATCTCCACAAAGGACAAGAGTCATGGCCTCTCCCTCTATGTGACACCACTTCCCCGTCTGCAACTGGGGTGTTACTCTGCTAAAATCAAGTATTAAACCAAGTAATTTAACAACATGCTATAAGGAGAATGTCTCACATGGACTTGATTTCCAGGTTCTAATATTGTCTTTACCAGATGTATTCATTGGGAGTTACCTGAAACTCACCCAGATATTTTCTTTCCCACCTGGCTATTGCTTTTCTTCTAAATTGTTTGTGGGAAACCCGTGATGAGGAGGACTAATGGAAAAATGGGATTTAGGCATTCCAGGCTGATTTGTAAAACATCAACAAACTACTTCCAAAAAATTAATCCCATGTTTTAGTCTATTCTGGCTGCTGTAACAAAATACCAGAGACTGGGTGGCTTCTAAATAATAATTTATATAGTACAGTCTGGAGGTTGGAGAGCCCAAAATACAGGTACAGATAGATTTGATGTCTGATAAAGACCCCCTTCCTAGATGGCCATCTTTTTGCTATGTCTTCCCTATGCAAAAAGAACAAGAGAGCTTTCTTAGACATCTTTCATAAGGACACTAATTCCATTTATGTGGGTTCTGCATTTATGAACTCATCATCTCCCAAAGTCCTCATTTCTTAATAATATCAGATTGGGCATTAGGTTTTAAATATGTGAATTTGGTTGGGGGACACAAATATTTAGACCATAGCATCCAGTATTGACTAAATAAGAAACTGAACATAAAACTTACCAGGAATTTTTGAGAGAGATGAGAATCACCTTCTCCTATTAGATTGCTCGAAACATCTAGAGAAGCATCTATCATCACATCTCACCAAACAATGGAACTGCAATGCATCAGAGTGAACAGGATCTTAGAATTCAGCTACCCCAGTTTGGAAATAAGGGATGTAAGGCAGATTCATATCAAATAATTTCCAAATCTTTGAATGTCAAGCCAGTAAGAATATTGAATTAGAGACAATGCAGATTAGTGTAGGGAATGCCTGAGGTCTAATAGAAACTACTGGTGCAGAGAAAATTGAGCTCAGTTTTGTTTTGTTTTTAATCTTTTCAGACACTAATCATCCTACCCCACAGCAACTACCATCATGTCATGGCTTAAAAGTGCAAAGCAAACGCCAAAGCCTGGTATTTGGCTCTTTCTTTTGCTCTCTCCTCTGTGAACGTAGTTTTATTGCTTGTCCCTGAGTCTCTGAACCAGTTCATTTCCCATCTGGCTTCTGCCAGGCAGCAGCATTAATGCACCCCAGAAGATTCTCCTTCTAATGGGCACAGGCTGAGATAGCCAAACACCTTCTGATATTTATCGGTCTCCCTGTAGGTGGGAAAGAAATGGACTCTTGAGATGGGAGTCTGGAATTAATTAGAAGTCAGAGGCAGGTCTGCAATATAGATGATTCTAACACACCAAAAATAGCTTAGGGGAAAAAAAAGTGTAATCAGTACTTGAGGTATTTATTACAGCAGTCTTTTAACTCTTGGTTGTCGACATCTGAGCTGAGAACCTTGGTTCTCTAGCAAATGCTTTTTGTGGCAGTTATTCTGAATACCCATCTCCAATTTTCAAACATGGTTCCTCTATTCTAGAATCACCTCTCTAAAATTCATGCTACTTATTTGATAAGCCTTCTGGGTGGAAATAATTCCTTTGTTTTTCTTCAGAAACGCTGAACAAGTAATATTTACTTTTTCTTCCCTTCTTACAGAAGTGCTGGTTTAGTATATTCATTAGGGTAAAAACAATAAGAAGGCTGAATTTATAAATTCTGCCTTGAAAATACAATATCGTGCATTAGTCCTTTAAGATGTTAATTTTGGAATCAGCCTGCAAAAATTTCTTATGAGCCTTTTATGAAAATAAATTAATTCAAAGATCATAATGGAATTATAGAAAAACAAGTAGCTGCTTATAGGAAGTGCATAAGCCACAACACAATTATTTTAACTAAGAATTTTAAAAATAAGATAAAGAAATGCATAAAAGCAGGTTAATAAAACTACTTAGGAGAAAGAAATTATAAAGTCACAAATATTTTTTTTCTTGACCAACAAGGATTAAAACAAATCGAACGCTGTCTCTTTTCCTTATCTCTTACCACTCCTAGGGAAAAAGTCATTCTGCATCCCAGATGGATTTTCAATTCCTGAACCAAACAAGTCTATTATTTGTATAGACTTCATGTCTTTTGTGCAAGCTCGCCCTTTGCCTGGAAACTCCTTCTGCAGACTTTCATTTTTATATTATACATTCTCATGTATTTTCCAAGCTCATCTCAGATGTTCTGTTTCTGGTTATTTCTTTATCTGATCTCTATGAGGAAGGTAATAGTTTTCTTCCCCTAGAACTTTGTATTCATTACTATTATAGGACATAAAATGTTAAAGCATACTAATTTGGTAATGAGACTATATTGACAACTTCATGAGAGCTCACTGAAGACATGGATGATGTTTCCCCCTTCTCTGAAAGTTCTTTGAAGAATTGAGCAAGAGAAAGCAATGCATACTTTCAAATGAATGAAGAAAGAAAGAAAGAAAAGGAGAGAGAAATGTAAATATTATTTTCTGCATTGTTTTCACTTCTACCTTTCATTTCCTATTCTGTGGGGAAGTTGTTTGAATGTGAAAAGAGAACAAGAGTAGATCATTAGGAATATATAGAACATCTGATCTGAAAGGCAATTCAACCAACCCTTTAATTTTACAGTTAAAAAGAAAGCACAGAATGAGTAAATGTAAACAAGAATTCTCTTAATGGTTCAATGAGCTGTACAAAGGCTAGTTCTTTAATCCAAGGTGATGTAGTTAGCAAAAAAATATTAAGTACTTAAATACCATGAACACACTGCCTAGGCATAGTGATACAAAGATGAGCAAGATCAATTCCTTCTAATTAAGAAATTCCCAGTCTTGAGGACCAGGGTGGGGTGAAAGACCACAGTGTTTCAGAATGTAGCATAACACAGGCAGGAGCACTGAATAATCATATTACCCAGACGTGATGCAACTGGTCAAACAGATGCCCACAGTTACTTGAAAGACACTGAGTCTGAACTCCGAAGGCAGAGAATAAGTATGTGTGGCCTGCTTTTGCTGCCTTTATCAAGGCATCATAAGGGTTCAAATAAATACATGGTGACAGAAAGAAATCTAACTGTGGGCGGCGAACACACAATGCAATATATATGACTTACTGTTGAATTGTACACTTGAACCTTCTTGGGTTTTGTTAATCAATGTCACATCCTCCCAAAATAAATTAATTAGGAAAATTTTAAAAAATAATATAAAGGAAAAATAATATTCACAAGCTTAGGCAAGAAGTCACATTTTTTTTAAAGCAAAGATTAAATCAAACAAAGAATGTCCAAAGATTAGAAGTTTTACAGGGTTAGAAAGGCCAACTGGTTTTGGACCCCAAATTGTAAAAGGTAAAACTCAGACAGGTATTTAGTTAGAAAAGCTACCCCTCTCCAAAATAACAAATTCCTCAATCAAACAAGTGGCAACTGTGTAGCAAAAAATCAGATTGAAGGGCTTTGCTGCTATTAGGTAGCTAGTCAGACATGAGCAAAAGGGGGAACAAAGGAATAGGGGCCCAGAGACCATGCAAAAAAATACTTGATTGGTAGTTAGAGAATTCCTCCTGCATCCCCAGAAACAAAGGACAGGAGGAACATAGTCTTAGCTGGCCTAATCTGGCTACAGACACCTGGGAAGGTCATTATAATACTATGTCTATGCCTGGAAGTTCACGTATCTAATTATAACAGATGTGTTCTGGGTACACACATGCACACTAGGCAAAGTTATATAGCAGCCAGGTGTCAATCACGATGACCTCACTTGCCCATCACCTAGGAATGCCTTTGGAACGACCCCATCCTGGTCCAAATATAAGACAGACATTCCTATTCTGGGCCCTTTTTGACCTTCTGTGTTCTCTTTTTTGTGGCCTTTTTGTGTTGGTTACAGCTCTGGGATCATGTGCCTCCTTGGGGAATTCTTTGTCTTTCTAAAATATGCTTTTACTAAAACTATTCAGTCTCAATGCTTCAGTGCCCTCACTTGAAAAACCGAGGGATCATGCTAACTACACTTCTGTGTTGTCATTATCCATCTCCCTGCCCCCTACCATTGGGGCGACACGGAACTCTGATCAGCCTCAACAATGACACTGCAATCTCAGATGGGCTCAATGTGGCCACCACCAAGTTTAAAGAAAAATTCCATGGAAACTAAGAAACCAAGAAATACATCAGACTTGAGAGTTGTACCTAGGAAAAAACTTTGGAGATGTTTACTGGCATTGTAGGGCTTATAGAAACAATAGGTAGGGGACAATATAGGTTTTTGAGGGAATTGTATTATTTTGAAAAGGAACAGAGTCTGGCCAGATGGAGGTACATGCAATATACCCTTCTCTGTCTCTGTGCCCAGTGGGTGGTCTCAGAAAGTTGGCTGCACAGCACTCCCAATTATGGGTGGTGTATGCGGACTGCCTTTCACAGGCAGACTTGCTCTTTTTTATTTACAAACCTGGGCAGAGCCAGCCTGAGGACATAGCAATCTGAGGGCATCGCCCCAGGAGACTCCCTCCATTCGATATGCTTTCCTTAGCAGCATTTTTTGTAACAATTAGCATTATTATGGAACACTGTGTCTATGCCCCTCCATCTTCAGTTCCTGGTAGTCATGCTTTTTGTTACATTGCTTTTATAATCCTTGCCTATAGCAAATCAACCTGCTTAACCCCATTTTTAATGATAAAATTGCAGAGCCAATAAGGAATATTACTAGTCATAAAAAGGTTGGGGTATTATATCTATATCTCAGAACAAAATGTTAAATAAAAAAGAACATTATAGAATGATATATGCAATTTATGTATCATTGGATTTTTTTAAAATATGCAAAACTATACCTTATTTATGGTCATCTGCAGATATATGAAAATATGAAAACTGAAAGAAGCTCGCTGTATTTTTGACAATGGTTGTCAGGGGATTACGAAAGTGGAAATGAAGGAAAATTTTGGAAATAGACACTAAATAAAATTTCCACTTAATGTTACTATAATGTATATGTAAATTTAAAGTTTTATTTAAAAATATGAAGCAAATATACTAATGATTGTGAATTATGATGTAGTTGCTAATTGTGTATTACAGCCTGTCATATTTTTCTATAATTTTACAATGTCAGATAAACGCTAATTTTTAAAAAACAATTGAGGTGCTAATAGTGGAGGGGAGTTCCTCAGGCAGCGACAGTGTAACTTGCCAGACACAATCGCACCCTTTGTTAACCAGCAGAAGCAGCGGCTGCTGAAGGCAGAGGCATTGAACAAGCTCCGTGAGAGTGGGGAAGGCACATAAAAGAAATAGTAAACCATTTTTGGTATATGAACGAGGGTCAGGAAATATGGTCAAACTATGAAAAAAGAGTTATCTAGCACAAACAGCATTCCTGTGATCAAGCCCACTTTACGAACAAAATTGTATTTTTATATCAATGACACCGTTAAACAACTAATTCTGCTAAGGTCTAAATAAATAGTAGGTACGGTAGAAAAAATATTAAAACAATCTTGGTGGGAAAGAGAGATATGGTGGTAATTAGATGAAGTTCTTAAAGTTTGGGACAGAAATCCTCTTGCTATCACTCTAAATTAAAATGACTATGAAATAACAATAAATACACCACCAGTACTCTGTGGATTATATTCTCAAAAAGTCTCATGAAAAGAGAAAAACAGATAGATTGATGAGTCAGTAGCTCAGTTAATTGACCAATATTAATACATTTCATTGCAATTCTGGAAAAATCAGCTGTTTGAAAAGTTAACAACTGCCATAAAAATCCAAGGAGAACAAGTATCCTATACATTGTATCTTCAGACACAAAATACTGTTTTGGATTTTTAAAAAGATGGTGATTTGCTGAAACTGTATATATCAATGCCGATTTACTACCCAGGAGACACAGGTAATCAGAGATAGGACCATCCATCTTGTCCACGTTATCAGTAGCAGCTGTAGCACACAGCAAACAGGCTTTAAATTCAGGTCTCCCTTGAGCTTAACATAAACTTCATCGGCAAAGGTGTGGGGAAGTGGGGGGTTTTCTTGATACATCCCTCTCATTTTAAAGCCCTCTGTCCTCTCTTTAGGGATCTTCAATGTTTTCTAGCTTCTTCTAAGTGCCAGAAAAGAGCTGAAAAACAAGTGTTGAAGACTTGAGGATATATTTAACTCATCCACAACCATTTGCATTTCGGAAGGACTAATGTCTTCTCTACTCTGCTCTGATAAAGATATAAGTCTCAGATCTCTGGAAGGAGCCCTGTGTAACTTGACCCCAAAAAGACCCGAGTCAAGGTGTACTCTGCATTTAATCTTCAGACAAGATCACATCCCTCCAAGCCTCAAGGTAAATTCTTTTGTCCCTGACTTTGGTTGCCATGGTGCCACAATGTTAAGTGGCAACTTGGTGTGATGCTGAAGAGCTGAGGTTCTGGAGCAAGATGGCCTGAGTTTGTAGGCTCAGCTCCATCATTCATTACCCATTGATTCTGGGCGAGTGATGAAATGTCTCTGTCCTGTTTCTTCACCTCTAAATACATGAAGATAATGACAGTACCTAACTCAAAAGGTTGTTGGGGGATTAAATGCATTAATATATACAAATTATTCAGCATAGTGCTTAATCATTATTGATGGCAAAAGGCTGCCTCAGATCCTGAGTTAAATCTGAGTGGCTCAGGAAATAGCTTAGCAGATATACTACTAACAGCAGCACAGAGGTCTTGGAATAAATCCTTTTTCCCTGGGCCTGAAATCTGCTGATCCAAACTGTTTGCTTTCCCTCCCAACACTTTCTGCCCAGATTCTAATATGCTGGAGAACCTGAATCCCATTGCTTTCTCCCCTCCCTGCATGAGTCTTGGCCATATGTTTATCCTTGTCATTCTGCCTAACACTGAGCTGAACTCTGAATTCCAGTCTTCGTCCTCACATAATTCCTGTCAAACCTCATTATTAGGGGCTGGAGTCCTGCCAGGGACTAGACCTTCCACATAAACATCAGCCACTCCCTGGTTCCCAAGTGCTTCTTCTTAGTGAAGCTACCATTCTGAGGACACCCCAAAAATTAAAACTCTAGTTGTACAATTCCATGAATTCGTGAATGACATATTTTTGGCTCTTTTAAGTATGAAGTTATTTCCTCTGCCTGCAAATGAGATATACCTTGACTTTTAATTCAGTGATCTCTGCCTTTTTAATTCCTTCTTGAAAGGAGAGCTTGAGGCTAACTTCTTCCCTCATGCACCTTTGTGTTCTCATAGAATTCTGCAAATTTCCTTTGTTAGTTTTATTATACACAATGTAGAATATTTACAATTTTCTGAGCCCCACATTTCTGGAAAACAGAGATATTTAAAGAAATACCCCTTTGTATTCTGGAAAATGACTTAGGGGGAAAAAAACCCTACCCTTCTTCAGATGACTTAGTTAAGATTCATGGGTAGACTCACTTGTCTGCCTAGGATGCAACCAGACACAGACCTTCTAGACTCACATTTTTTGTCTCATAAATGATAAGTTCAACTGTTTGTCTCTTCTGATTGATTAATCCACACAAAATGTCCACTAATTTGATTTGACCAAACTTTAAGCGGGTTTCTTCCCTTGCCCCAAGCCGCTGAAGTCTGGTTCTTCTGGAACATCACAGTAGAATCTTCTTTCCTAAAGGGCTCCTCTGGGGAGAATCATTGACCCTAGTACAAAACCTCTACTTTACAATCATACCACCTCATTTTATTCCTGCTCCCCCAATCTGGTTCTTTGTCACTTTGTTTCCTCCTCTCAACACAAGAAAAAGACTTTTCTGCCTGCCCTTTGAGATGATCTCAGCTCAAGGTCAGAAACTCTTCGCCATAGCCATAGCTAACAGTGATCCCCTCCCTTTATTGCAATAATCCTTTTGAATAAAGGCTCTTCATGCATGAGTTCAGATTTGCTTTTCTTGGACATCATCATTTATTATAATTGTCTGTTTTATTGTCTGTATCCTTTATGAGATTATGAACTCTGTGAGTGCAGGACAATGTCTTTTTTTCACAATTGCTTAATGAGAATCTATCACAATCCTGCATCACAGGAAATACTCAATTTATCTATTATTGAACATTATCTGGCTTTGACCTCAAAGATCTAATACTTTAATTTAATGTGATCTTTTTTGATTCTGAAATGCAGGATAACAATTTGGAATAGCAACCAGCTAGAGAAAGTATAATTTATTTTAAAACATCGGAAAAAATAGATTATGCATTAAATTGTATTATAATATAGAACTTTAATAAAACAAAGCTATGTATTAAAAAATACTTCTAGCACTAAAATTGAAAATGATTTTGGGTTTATTATATATGAGAGAAATAGCAATTAAGCTCTCAAAAATGTTTCTATTAAGCATATTCATCAATATGATGAGGTGCTTGTTTCTTATGTAGCAAAACTATTTGGATTAACTTATAAAATAAAAATGATAATATTTTGTTTGGTCAAGGAGTTTGCACACAGTATATATGAGGTTATATCATAAACTTATGTAAGTCCAATTATCTTAGAGAAACAGCTCAAGAAAATCTCATCTCTTTTTACTTTGGCTATTTTCTGAAATTCTGACCCATCTTTACCTTTACAACTCTATATTTAGTACCTTCTTTGCAAAATTACAACATCTTCAAATTAACTATTGGTAATATATCTTAGGTGCCTCCTACAACAGTGATTCTCTCGTCTTAAACTCAACTCCACACCAACTTGTGGATTTCCAGGACACTGCAACAATATACATTTGACCTTGAGCACCAAAGCATTTCGACACTTGTAATCCATGATGTATTCTTTAAAAACTTAAATTGAGAATTTTTCCATTATATTTGATTAAAAGTAAGAGAAAGCTAGATTATATCAAATAATTGCTTAAATATTCATAATAAATTAATAATAATAATAATTCATTTATAAAACAGTTCTAGTTTTAACAATTTGAGATGCCTTTTTTTAAGGCACTTTTTCCGAGTTGATTATTTCTCTTTCTGGTTTTGTACTCTAAATACTAATATGGTAGTCATTAATCATGGATAGAGATAAGTTTTCTATATTATGCCAACTATGATCAGTTAGCAGGGACTGCCCATGTTAATTTGTCATGATTGCTTAGCCATAAACTCAATGTATATAAAAGGCAAATGTTGCAAGATATGTGTAAATAAATTTTATACCTCTGGACTAGACTAATATCTAAATATGTATTATATTACATCATCAGTTTATCTGTGTCTTGTGAGCAAAAAAATATAATATACGCTTAGATAGTCTAATAATAGTAATATCTATGTAAGAATAGTGGTAACATTTTAATCTGTGAGCAAGATTACTTAGTGGCGCATTAGTCATTGTACCACTCTCCAGCAGATCAAGTCATGAACAGCTCCCTTTCTTACTTAACCTATTTACTTAACAGGATCAAAGTAAATAACTAAATGTAATGACAAACCCTTCTGAAATTTCTGAAATGGTAGTATTGGCGTAAATACTACCCAGAGTAAAAAATAAATCCCACTGCAAAATTAATTTAGAGACTTTGATTTTAAAGTTTAATTACTACTGGGAGGTGAACCAAGAAAAGAGAAGTATTCGTTTTGCCAGAAGACAGTGACTTACCTTTCAAAATTATGTTCAGATTCCTTGGATACCTTTATAAAATATGGTTCTCCATTTACAGTCCAGAGTGTACCATAAGAAACTAAGAGGAGAGTCCCGGATATAGCTCAAGGACCTACTGAGAAATTTGTCCCATTGTCTAAAAAAGCGAACACATGGTAGCTAATCCTGGCTTCATACAGAAGAAGAAAGGTAAAGCTAAAAACAGGTATAAAATACAAAGAGAGAGAGACACACACACACAGAGACAGAGACAGAGTTAGAGACAGACAGAGACAGAGAGACAAAGAGAGAGAGAGAGAGGCTCTTACAATGGGCACAAAAAAGGAAGTTATTGTCTAGATAAGACAATTTGGTGAAATAAATTCTTAGCTTTTGTTCTAGTTCAAGCCAAATTTGATCCGTTAAATTTCATAAATTTCATAGATGATGCAAAAAACAAAACGCCACATTTCTTCATGAAAAGAGCAAACTTATGCAAATTATACAGCTCTGTAAAGGACTCACTGTTTGGGTAAGAAGAGCAGCATCCACTTTCACTCTATATATCCAGACTGATTATAGATAAAAGAAAGAGTGAATGTTAATAATGAAAGTGATTGTTTCATTATTCTTGTTGGAAACTTTCTTAACTACTTCGCTTATTTAAGAGAATTAACAATTCCATTTAACACTTAAACTATGTTTGCTAGTTCTTAATAAAGCAAGAATAATTCTTATCCAAAAGATCGAGCCCATGGAGATGTCAGGATGCAAACAAGAATTAATTTTGCCTCTTTGTTAAAATAATGGACTCAATTTTAAACTCAAATGAAGATGCAGAAAATACTGCTTTAATAAAGCCAATTAGTTCGATCTGAAATCATGACTCAATTGGCTTTATGATTATTAAAATAAAATAGCTTCAACACCTGGAACATTGTAATTTTATATGAGGAGCTTGATGGTTTATAAATAGCTCAAATTAAAATTAAAATTTGATTACATTATAGGTTTATCCTGCCACTTTTTACAAAGACCTAAGTGAACTCTCATAGTTAAGCCAACTAATATTTCTTCTACCCTTTATTTTAACTAATACTTCTTCTACCCTTTATTTCAACACTGACACAAAATTTAAGTGTATCAATCAGGCAGGCACATATGAAAAGTATTGTATATGTTACTAGGAAAGTTTACTTTTAAAGCCTATAAATTTGTAGTAGAATATAACTGTATAAACATCTCAGTAGATAAGTAACTTTTATTTTTAATTAAATACAGATGAGAAAGCACAGAAAAGTAAGCCACTATCGTCACTTTTTCAAAGCTGTTGGCAGGACTTATTTCCAACACCAAATGGAGACTGGATGTAAATCTAATTCAATGTGAAAGCTAACAAAATGTCTATGCTATGCCAATACCGCTCTGGATAATAGTGCTTTATATTTTGGACTCTTTCAAAGGATAAGCTCTTGAAGAAAATACAGACTCTAATAACAGTGCAGGTCACTCGCCTGTCATTGTTTTACAAAGTAGAGTTAGAAATACCACGACAAATAGGTAAATTGACCTTGCTCACGCAATATTTTTCATGTAAGAGACTACAATATTTCTTTTCATCAGTCAATTTTAGAACTGCTTTGCATACTTTTTATTTTGTAAACTAGATAATCGGTGATCTACTAAATACTCTTTCAAAGAAGAAAAGGAGAATTTTACACATCTTTCATAGATGAAAGGAATCTTTTATATAATTTTAATACTTTAAAGTCAAATAAGATTTATCACTAGTTTTTATAATATATTCATTTGATTTTTAGCACCTCTCCACTGTGAATGGCAATTGCAAATTCTTATTTCTAAAAATATCAAACTCCTCAAAATGCATTCTTCAGAAGGGAAAAATAATAAATTACTATTCTCAGAGGCAAAACAATGCTTAATTTTTCTTTCAATACAGAATACATTAAGAATAAGCCACTTGAGTATGAAGAGGAAAATGTTCAGGTCTTGTTTGCACCTATAATCTTCATTACATCAAACATTATATCTCTATACCATACAACGATCTTAAGTGTGTAAAGCCTACCTCACTATGAACCTTCCTTATAAAAAGATGGAGTGCTGGAGTTTATGGTGAAAAAAAAAGATGATGAACCACATTTTCTAAGATTTAAGAATACATACAAATGTGATTCCACCTACAATATTATTACCTTGAAATAAAGATTTATTTTTGCACATGTATGAATAACCCATCCAACATACAAACCTCCCAGATCTCCTTTACTCCATAATATTGTCCCCTAACTTAGCTCAGCCACTTACTCACAGAACATGTCATTTCTAATAACTGAGCCTTTCCCATATTTTACTAATTCTAACATATTTTTCCTTAACTTTATCCACTTAACTTTTTGCCTGCCCCTTTATCCAGCTGAAATTACATAATTTATCTCTATATGAACTCCTTAAATATAACTTAACTTCTTTTACCTTCTCTGTTTTAGTAATCCTGACTATGTTCAAATCTCTAACTTGTCTGTATTTACAGAACCTGTGTGACCAATTTTGTCTATTATTCATAACCTATAAGCTCAGGTGGGCTCAGGTATTGCTAAATTTCTCTACTGTTTTATTTTACCATTAAATCCAAATTTACAGATATCCATAAAGCAGGTATACAAGCAAAATAACATGCTTATATCCACTAATAATTTTATTTGAATTTTTAAATATGTAACTACAATATTCCAGTAGAAAAATAACATTATTTTTAATGAATGCTACATAAAAAGAATAAAAACTATAATAGCCACTTTACAAAGTTGTATATGGGATTTAAATCTGACGTAAAAGGAAATTTAGTCCTAAATCTAAAATCCTACAAAAACATAAAAAGAATATATTCAGTCTATGTCAGTAATATTCTCTGTAATGATCTTCGGTATTTCAGATTCCAGATTCTGAATCAACCTCAGGGCTTTTGTTAATTTGTTCTATTGCTCTCTGAGATGACAATATCACACCTTTTCCTCTTTTCTCGTCCAATTTTTATTTTTCTTATTCTTACTTCCGGGTAATGACATCCCGTCCTAGTTCTTGGAAACATAAGTAGTCTGAAGACTTCCCCATGCTGCCTCCATCATATCTCCCACATGCTTTGTCCCCATGTTGCAACCATGTCTTTTGCTGTGCTTCCTGCTTGTGTGAACACCCCCAAAGTTTTCACTCTGGCACCATATCCCACCTGCCTATCTTCGCTGAATTAAGGACATCACTGTGGACATTCTCTCCTGCATTCTCTCTTTCTTTTCTCCATTGAATCATTTCAGTCAAAATAATAACAATAATTACAAGCATTTTCATACTGCTTACCATATTGCTATACACTGCTGTACACTCCTCACTTGATTCAATAACAATTGACTGAGAAAGATAATTTTATTGCCATTCATTTTTCCAGATGAGAAACCTGGAGCACAAAGAAAATAAACAAATTTGCCTAAAAAGCAGAGATAATAATAGATGGTATAGAAGAGAAATCCAACATTTTGTCATGCTTCCAGTACAATAGACTTCACATAACACAGTCAGAGGAAAAAAATCATTCTACAGCAAACTACAAATTAGGGAGTCTTTCTCATTGGTTCTTGTCCCACAGTAATAAAATTTTGAATATTTTGCTTAAACTAGTCTTCCTAACAAAAACAAATTTATTGTTAATTCTTGATATTTTGATATTTGAAGACATCTCACATCATTTACAAATAAGATAATTTGAAAAAAAAATACTGTTTTCCAACATGAGCAGATAGATGTACACTCAGTAACTTTATTAATTTTACTTTTTTTTTCTATTGTATTTTACATTTGACAAATCTTTTCTTCTGATATCTGACTCCTTTGCATTCTCTGCAAGTATATTCTTTTCTAAATGCATTTGTCTCTGAGTCTTCTTTAACAGTCTGTTCTTATAGGTTCCAGTAAGTTACAGTCCCCACCGTGTTCTGCCATCAGCCAACAGTAATGTGGAGTTTGATGGCTTACCTCGTCTGGGCCTGGACCAGCCACGCTCTTGGCTCAGTTTTATTTGACTCCTTTGGCGAATTTCATGTATAGTAACTGAGCTTTTGGCTCTGCTCAGTATCTCTGTTTTATAATCAAGTCTGTTTCTGGTGACAATAATAATGACATAAAAATTTGAATTATACAGTTGGCATGTGGTAGATGTCAGAAATTGGGTGTCTGTCAGGTGGCAGCTGACAAGAAATCTGGAGTCTGTTTCTCCATTAGTCTTCATTTAATCTGTGTATCTGTTTGTCTTAAAATGGTGACACTTTCTGACATGTGAGAATCAAGGATTAAAATGTTTTTGTTGTTGTTTTTTTAACCATTCGTAGAAACTTCTCTAGTTACATGACTTTCATTTGTATATATATATATATATTAATTCCTCTATTAATATGTATTATATATATATATTAATTCCTCTATCAAGCTTTTAAAAAGAAGAAACCAAATTTCTAGCATCCAATGTTCAATTTTCGTTTATTGCTTTGCAAACACCTTCAATGGCAAAACGTTTCCAAATTAGGGTCTCTTTAGGACCTTTTACGGAAGGCTAAGGAAAAAGAAAGAGATTGCTACTACTTAAAAGAAAACTAAAGAAAAAATTTTAAGTTGGTTTTGCTAATTTTAAAAGAATATCACGAAAGTCCCTAGAATTTCAACAATGATGCTTCTCAAAGGACCCAATAAACTTAATTTATGTTTTTGTGTGGCAGCATACTTTCTTTACTTGAAACTTTTTGTTGTACATTTGAGATGGTTTTGAAAACCCTTGCAATGAAAAGTAAGATTTTACTGGTTACATGCAGTTATTTAAAAAGAATTATGTTAAAAATACATCTGATAGGTTAAAGCCAGATATACTGGGAGATTGTGTTTATAGGACATATTTTAAACTAATTCCACATAAGCACAACTGTTTTGATGAGTCAGACAAATGCTTCTATTATTCTGCAAATAGGACACATAGGAATAATAAAATTATAAATTTAGCTAAAGAGTCTTTTAAAGATCTTATAGGGTCAGGGATATAAATAGGGTTACATATTTAATAGCAAATTCAGATTAATCGATATAACAGTCCATAACATTTATGTCACACTTAGTATGCCTCTTAGGAAAAATGGACATTTAAATTTAAGGGTTTTCCAAGAATATCAAGATAGGCTAACCCTACTATAGAAATATACTTATAGCCAACTTTCCTGAATTTAATTGGGCTTTAAATCTGATGAAAATCATGTCAATCTTTGTTTTATTTTAAGTAGAAAAATGAAACACAAAGGAGACTTTGTTTTTCCGAAAAAGACTTCTGATTTTTAAAATTAAAAGGCAATCATAGATAAACAAAGCCAAGTGTCTGAGATCTGTATTGTTGGAACATGCCTAAATCCACCAAAAATATGTTCCTGTTTTGTGTATATAAACACAAATTAGTAACAGTGCTAAATACCACCAACCCCTAGAGATAAAATTGCCCTTATTTTTTGAAAAGGCAACTACAATGAATTATTTGTTTTCACTTAAATTCAAAAGTGTCCCAAGATATTTATAAACAAAGCACATTCATGTTTCCTTTAAGCCTGTGAGTTAAGATGTTGAGATCTAAATCCAGTCTGCTGAATTCTAGTTTGTGAAGCCCTAGTTAGTATGGTTTATATGACTGTTATGATTAAATGGATGAAAGGATGTGATTTTTCAAATTCTTACATCTGCTTCCCTGGCTCTTGTTTGAAAGAGAGAAACAGCATATCAGAGGGCTTCTTTAAAGTGCTGGTTTATGTAAAAGACATATCTAGGTGTTTTATGGTATAATACATTTGGCCTAGCATTAGAACAGAAATAAAAGTTGTGAAACAAATAATCAAAAGGGTTTATGTATCATTAAAATAAGTTTAGAAGCAAGTAATCTCCAAAGATAGGTGTTTATTGCCTAAAGAGCAAAGGACCTGAATATTTTCTCAAAGAAGATAAATAAATGGCCAACTGTTATATGAAATGGTGCTCAACATGATAATCAGGGAAATGCAAATTAAAACTGCAGTGGGATATCACCCCATACATAGAGTGTTAGTTAGCACATATGTGGAGAAATTGGAAGCCTTGTACACTATTGATGGAAACGTAAAATTTACATGGCCATTATAGAAAACAATATGAAGGTACCTCAAAAAACTGAAAGTAGTCTACGGCCTTGCCACCCTGAACAAGCCCAATCCTGTTTGATCCCCGAAGCTAAGCAGGGTCGGACCTGGTTTGTACTTGGATGGGAGATCACCTATGAAGACCAGGTACTGTAGGCGTAAAAAATAAAATGAATAAGGGATTGTAAGCTGATAAGTTTCTTGCAATCTGTGAGCTCAACCAAGGGTTGCCTCACCTAAAAAAAAAAAAACAAACTGAAAGAAGAACTAACATATCATTCAGCAATCCTTTTCTTGTGTACAGATCAAAAATAATTAAAATCAGTACCTCAAAGAGATATCTGCACTCCCACATTTAATGCAATATTAATCACAGTCACCCAGATATGGAAACAACCTAAGTGTCTGTTGACATGGGTGAATGAATAAAGAAATTGTGAGATTATATACATGTCTTTACATTTACATATATAATTACATGTACATATACTATACACACAATGGAATATTATTCAGTCTTGAAGAAGGAGATTCTGCCATTTGCAACAACATGGATGAATCTGGAGAACGTAAGCTTAGACAAGCCAGAAACAGAAAAAAGAAAACAGCATGATCTCAGACATATATAGTGACATTACAGTAACACTGGACTTTTGAAACTATTGGCATATATTGCTTTGATAAACGAAAATTAAATTAATAAAGAGCATAAACCTACCACTGCAGATACAAAGACAAAATCTAAGTTACTGTAGAACTGGAGGTTGACACACTTTGGTTTTTCAATTTGCTTTTTAACAAATATCCAGCTGCAGCAGAAGACCTAAAGAGGTACTGGAAGTAAGCTGTTTGGACTTCACCAGTCTGGAAAGACACTCTTTATCAATCATGGAACCTAAAGCACAGAATTAAGCTTGAAGTGTATTCATTCAGTATGTACCAGGTGTACACAGATAAATGCAAAGCCATATCTATCTTTTGCAGGAGTAGAAAGACCAAACTTAATTTCTTCTCCTAAATATCCTATTGTATAAATGTACAATAAAACAATCCACAAACCAGCACATGTGACTAACGCTCCTGCTGGTGCGACAGTTTTCCAGCTTGAAATCCCGGAGAACGTTTCTCTGCAAGGATTCTCACCTCCCAATTCAATCTGCTGTTAGCAGAACAAGCTTATCATTGTTGCCTTCAAACACTGAGAAAATCTTTTTCTTAAACAAAAAATGTTAGAGATACTGTATTTTGATATCCTATTGTAGTTGTAGGAACAACTGCAGTCCCAGTATTAGTAGCATTCTGAGTTGATTATAGCAGCATTCATTAGTCTCTGAACACACTGGCAAAATGTACTATACACTAGAGTTGAAAAGGAGCTTGTTGAAAACATTTTCAGAAAAAAAATATTATTTTAATGTGAGAGCTAAAATGCTCTCATCTCTGCTGTGTGCTTGTGTAAGCATAAGTAAAGTATCCCGAGCAGAAAACAGAAGTAATTTCCTTTTCTTCTTATGGCTGAGAATCTCTCCTTCAGTCTGAAATAATTATTACTGTGATAGAAGATATTTTTACAGTAACATAAATATATTATTCAAGGCCTCTCTTTTACTTGAAAACACTACTGAACATCAATTTGCTGACAAATTGGAGTTATATGTTACACCTTTATAGTCATCATTGGCTAAATATTAATATACCTTATACTTCGTCATGATAATACCTGATACATGTTGATGGAGAAAATTAGAAAATATAAAATTGTCATATCCTTTTTTCTTTAATGCTTTCAGTATAATTTTAATCTTTTGAAATTATTTCTTTTTTTTTCTGTAGATATGTATAAGAATACATGTTTTATGTATTAGATCGTTTATAAAATGATGAGTTGGTGGTCATTAAAATATTACTTTATGGTATTATACACTGAGTTTTAAACATAATCCAAGATATGTGTAAGATGAATTTCTTACTTATAACTTGATACTTGTTCATTATTCTTGCATATGATTATGTAGAAGAAATGGAAAGAGAAGGAAGAAAGTCTTAAACACTAAGCCACGTTTTGGAGTGGTTGGTTGTTTCTTAACTGTCCATATGTAATGAGTGCTTTTGTTTTCCTGTCAAATATTGTTCTCTAATTTTGATGATATCGTAGTCAGAGACTTTCACAACTATCATTTGATTCTTTGTAACTTGGGTTTTCCTCTGTAATTCTGTCCGTGGTCATTTTTGTGTAAATGTTCTACGTGTGTGTGTGTGTGTGTGTGTGTGTTTCTACTAATTCTACATTATTATATCTATGTATTGGAACTATTATTAGGTCTCTCTCACCCACTCACTTTTGCTCCTTCTCCTGTAGGTGAAACTTGGAAATAGTTTTCTTCAGATCTTTTACAGCTCTACTAATATTTTTCTGTCTGTCTTTATCTATCAGGTCTTGCGAAAGGATAGAATCCTGCTCTATAATTATAGATTTGACCATCTCTCTTTATAAATCAGCCATTACTTGCTTTACACATTTGGATCATACATGTTTACATATTTTATGTTTTGGCGCAAAGTTTATGACCGAATTTTCATTGGATTGTTTCTCTTAACCTTAAGCTGTGATATTCTTAATCATTTTTTTCTGCATCAAATTCCTCAAGTGCCATTTTATCTAAAATTAACATTGCTATTCAAGTTCAATTTTTGTCAGTATTTGTCTCATGTATATTTTTCTAACACTTCATGTACAATCTTTTTGGTTTTGTTTTCAATATTTTCTGAAAGTAGAAAACAACTGACTTAAAAAAAAATAAGGTGGGGATGAGGCTGAAAGTGACAATTCTTTAATCAAGTGCTTAGGCTTTCAAGTTCTCTCAAACTATCTAAGGGCTCATCATGAGTCACCTGATTAACATAAACTTATTTTATGCTGAAAAGGGGCTCCTAAGAGTAACAAGACATTCCTATCACTAGAATATTCCATGGGTTATTGAGGCTCTGTAACAAAAACTGAGGACAAAGGACAGATATATTCCAAATTATACCACAAACCACACTTCTGAATGATAGTTTAGCTAGATATAGACCTCTAGTTTGACCACATCTTCTTTTAGACCTTTGAAAGTACTGCATAATCATCTTGTAGCAACTTTCGCTGTCAGTTTAATCTAATTGTTGTTCCTTTGTAAATAAGTCTCCTTTCTTGTAGTGTTAGTGATGTTATTTAACAAATAGTTATAGTGTGTGCTAGGCATTGTTCTAAGAACTTTGTAAATGTTAAATCATTATGTAATCCTCATAAAATTCTATGAGCAGGTACTCTTAGAATCCCAATTTTCACATGAGTGAACCGAGCTGAAGAGATGTTAAATGATCGCCCACGAATTCATTAGTCAATTGGGACTTGAATACAGGTAGTCTGGTTCCAGAGTCCAAGCAACTAACATTTATTTCCTACTCAAACGCACAATGTGTTTTTATCAGAAGCCATCTCAACCAAGTTTTTGTACAGGAGCAAAGTAGATAAAAATATATTAATTTGTCATAACTATCTTCTAGCAAAAAGATGAAAGATTGTGCGGTGTTAAGTAAAACCTTATGCTTTCATGAAGTTTGCTTTTTGATATGCCAGTCTAGCTTTGTTTATTCTTTTTTTTTTTACAATTGATTATCTCTAATAAATGAAACATGTTGCTTTTTTGTCTATTTAATCTTCAAGATGTCAGATCACTATCAGTGTGTGTTAGTATATATCAGGAAACAATATCTATTTATAGAGAAAAAAAAGCATCTTCAATTTTATTTAAATAAAGATAAACCTGGAGATTACTCTAAATCACCAGAAATTTAAAAATGAACATTTTAACTTAAAATAAATTTTCATCAACTGGATAACTAATTTAGTGAGCTTTTAGAGTATCATTATTTCCAAATTCCACTAAGCTTATTACTTTGGCTGGTTGTCAACAGAGCATATAATTCAGTGAATTCAAGTAGATTTTCTACTAACACTTATTAAAAATGCTCACTAAGAGAGCAAACCAATTTGAACTTCTTTCTTCAAGAGGTACCATTATTTTAGTATCTACCATCATCATTGCAAACATTTATTGTATATTTATTATGAAAAACTCCCTGAAAGTTCCTAAGGCAGTACACCTTTTTTTGAGAATTTGTTCCATAACTACTTATTTTTTTTTTGAGATAGAATATAAACACACACACAAAATGACCACTCATGGCATAAAATAATTTCCAAAGAGTAACAGAAACAATAAGGATTTTAGATGTTACAAGAAATGTGGTCCAGTTGAGTTGACTAGGAAAATTTTCAAAAAGACCCTGCAGTTAAGCTATCCTTTAAAGTGTTTAGAAAATAAGTGAAAAATATAAACAATACACTTCAAGTGGGATAAGCTAATGAGATGGTGAAGTGTAGAAAACAATGAGAAAACTACTAGACTAAGAGTATAAGAGCTTTTTGGAAAAAGAATGTGAGAGTGGATTATATAGTTAGAAATGATTCAAGTTATAGCTTAAAAGTTCAGGAGGACTTTACCAAGGATTTATTTTCTGGCAGTACTGAGAAGCCTTAAAATTTGAGGATATGTATGTTTGGCAATATTGTCAGAATGACCTCCTGGGATATCACACAGAGAGTTATAGAAAGAACACTGCTCTAGAAATTAAAATATGGTGCATTGTACTTTTCCTGCTTCACTATGTAAGTTATTATGCTAATCAATGTGAGAAATTATTTCAAGAGGCTCCATCCATTTAGAAGAACAGACAAAGGATCGGAAGAGATCATAAGCCAGAAAGTCCAATAAGAGAGTGCCAAAACTTAAAATATACAATGACACTCACATGCTCATTTCCCAATAAATGTTGGTGATGATGGTTTATTTAACTTCCCCTTTATCTCTGTTCTCTAAATCCCCCTTGCATATAAGATCATTTAGTGTAAGTAATTTATGTAAAGGAAGTAAAAGTAGCACGTTTATCTCTTACTCATTTTCTTTCTACTTGAGGACACCCAAGACTGCCTAGCTTTCTCCTTAGATACTTCCATAAATTTCAAAATATTTCCAGTCAGTAGTCCTGAACAAATGCTGTCAGGCTGATCCTTTTTCTTATCTTTGTCTTTAGTTTCATTGATGGTGCCGGCCACCTCCAAAGATGGAACTATTCTACCAAAGCTAATGGTATACTTCCTCCAATAGAGTCGTTTCCAGTTGATGGATTCTGTAGTCATATTGCATCAGTCCTTCACTGTTCTAAAACTGCTTACTGAGTAGAACTCCTTACCTCATCCAACATACACACAAATATCTATGTAAATTCTTTCATACTTTGATAGATGATCCATAAGAGCAGTGCCATGTGGAGCCATATTGGGGTTCAAAGCAAAAGAAAAAATGAATAATATTGATCCAATCTTTATTTAAATTTTTGATAATTTTTATTGTGAATTTTTGTATTAATTTCTAATTTTAATACATCCCATTAAATATTATGTATTTTGATTACTGAGTCTTTTGTTCCTACTCTTATCAGTGCCTGAGGTACCTCTCTCACCGTGTCCTAGCACCCTAGGTAGCAAAGAGAACCTTCTTTCACTACCAAAGTTTTACAGGAATATTTTTGTGTTCAACCCCTTTTTTTCAGATTTTTATACAAATTATCTCTAGAGGACATAAAACCACAAGGACTGGCCTAAGAACTCAAACCTCACGATGTGTATGCATCTTCCCTAATCCTTCTTCCTGCTTCAACATAGACTCCTTTCACCAAAATCCTTTCACCAAAATCCTTTTTCTTTCCTTAAGATCATCTAGTTTTCCATACTCTAACCAATCAATTCAATGAAGATCTTTCTTTTATTTGAAATTATTGCAATATCTTAATTTTAAAAATTTACTATGAATTTTCAGCATTTGCTCATATAAGCCCAAGGGTATGAAAGGTATGAAAAGAAGAGGAATGAATTCATAATATTCAAGATACTTTATTTATTTATTTAATCAATTTATTTTTGGTGACATTGGTTAATGAAAGCCAGTAAGTTTCAGGTGTGCAATTTTACAGTAAGGTAAATATATATTGCATTGTATGTTCCCCTCCCATAGTTAGATTTCTTTCTGTCACCACATATTTGACTATTCAAGATATTTTAAAACCACCTGTTCACTTGACATTGTTGACTATAGATCACTAATGGCTGAAACATTTTCATCAGAACAGTAATTACTCTATCTTTGTCTTTCTTAGACCATTTTAAACCATTTCCACAAATGGCTAATGAACCACTAATTCTCTTTACTATAGGATATAATGATTAAAGAAACGTGAGAGCAAAGTGAAAAAGAGCGAAGTTGTGTTTTCATCTCTGTTGTTAATATCCACAGTTTATGACTCTTAGAAAGAGAAGCACAAAAGAAAAGCACAGGTAGGAATCAAGTGCAATAAAATACTGCTGATATTTACATCAGATTTAGAGGGGGAAAAAAAGAGTAAGGAAGGATATAAGAGGAAAAAGACCAGGTAAGTATGTATATATGAATCTATTAGCCATCAATTTTAAATTACTTATTTTAAACAAACCTAACAAGTTTCAGATAGTTGATATTAAATAAATTCAGAGACAATTGATTTTAAATTAAATTCAAACATTGAAGAAAATCTAAAGCTACAGTGAGAACAGTCAAAGAGCTCATTTTAAAATAAATACCCAAGTGAAATTTCAAAGAAACAAAGAAATGCTTTGGAAGGAGAATTGATTGGTGAGACATCTGAGTTTGCTATGGAGAGCAGAGGAGAGTTGGCATGAAGGAAGAGGCGATAGAAGTGTATTCTAGAGTGACAAATATCTGCAGATGAACTGTTTCAGCAGGTTTTCAGAAATCAAAGGAGGCTTTGAAACTAAGCTTGTGTTGGATTAGAACTCAACATGTGCAGCGTTCAGGATGAAAAACCAGGAAAATCAGGTCAATTATAATAATCGACTCTAATGAGTACTTCAGTATACATATTCGTTGATACCTGTGCATATAATTGTTCACTTTGCAAAACATGAATTGCAATGTGATTACCAATTGTTACAAGATACTCCTAAAGAAATCAGTTATTGAATTTTAGCCAGTCTTAAATATGCAAAATAAAATATAAAATTAGAGTTATTATGTGAACAAATCAAAAAGAACAGAATCATCTGAACCACTTAGAGTACTATGGCAACGCTATAAGACAGGACATGCATTTTCCTTTCATTTCGTCTGCATTCACCATGGACTGGAAACAACTAGCCCCGAGGTTTGGGATGTAGGTCAGCCTTTCTCTTACGCAATTTTAAAGTTAGAGATCTTGCCGTTTTCATCCTAGTGGCAACACGTTGATCACTAAGGAGGCTCAAGAGGACGGGAATTATCTTTAGATTTTTCACTTCTTTAGAAAGGAAATATAAATCTAAATAAAATGTGTTTGGTAATAGACTCTGGGTTGCTGATGCATGTGGATTTGAGAAGTTAGTGCAGTATACACACAGAAATTTCTGTGGAATAAAGAACCTAGGGACTATGGTAAAAAAGAAACTTTCAATCTTTCTAACATGAAATATTTTTTTGGGTAGTGGAATCTGCGTCACCCAACTGGGAGGTAAAAAAAAAAAAATAGAGGCACATACAAAAAAATTTTCTTTCAATGGCATAAGGCACTTGTCTGCCATGGTATCTCCACCTGTTTATTTGAAGTACTCCTGAAAGTCTCTCTCTCCACCACATGCCTCTCCTAGTAACTTAGTTCTCATGTTTGAAACTCCTAATAGTATCACTTTACCTTAAAACAGTGGTTCTCCATTGTGGTCCCTACATGCAGAACCACCTGGAACTTTTTACAAAGATATATTTCCAGGGCACACTCCAGTCCTACCCAATGAACTGTTTTTTTTTATTTCCTTCATACAGTTCTGATGCATACTCAAATTTGAGAACCATTAGCTTAAAATATTGACTGAAATTAAATGTAAATCCATTATCCAGAAATAGTAATTCATTAAATAATTCATTCACAATTCACTTATACATACATAAACTTATATTAAATACTTGAGAATGGAGTCCAAGAATAGGACCTCACTCTGGTACAATGAAAAGAATAAATTACATACGTATAGGTACCAACTGCAAGCTAATGGATAGTGCCAGAGTGAGAATCCTAGGGAAGACCCAGGGACTTTGGGGTGCTTCAGGCTATAAGTTCTGTTCCCCAGAGGAAACAGAGAAGGATTAACAAAGCATGGAACATTAACTTATTCCATAGGATAATATTTTCAAAAAGCTGTCATCATCCGCACTATGATTAGTCCCTCAAATAAATAAACACAGTTAGTAGAACCAATAGCCTACCTGCAAATGTATTTATACATTTTTAAATATGTGTATACAGGTATGCCCATATAATTTTAGTACTATGATAAAAGATTAAGATAAATACTGTAATAACAAGAGTCTTGTATCCAAAATAATAAAGAATTTCTACAAATAAAAAATATTATACATGTTATTTTATTTAATTATAATAACCTTATTTGGGAGCTATCATTAATGTCTCATCTTACATATGAGAAAATTTAGATTTAACACAGTGAAGAAATTTTGTTCATAAAAGCAAGATCCATCTAAGACTAAGTTCAGCCCTTAACCAATAATCTAAAGGCAGATGATACACAGGCTTGATAGGCAGATAAATGATGATGATGGATAGATGATTGATAGATAGATGATGATGATGATGTTTATAGATGATTGATAGATAAATAGATAGATAGATAAATAATCAAGAAATAACTTTATTATTTTTTTACAAGTGCATACTTTTTAAAACACTAAATTACTGTTTCAAAAGAATATCTTTTTCTGTGTGCAAGAGAAAATTAACTTTAGAAATTCTTAAAGAATAATAGTTACCAAAAAGATTGTCTCTCTCTCTCTCTCTCTCTCTCTCTCTCTCTCTCTCTCTCTCTCTCTCTCTCTCGGAAAAAATATATATGTGCAGTAGAATATTTACTACTGATACAAACACACTACTCTGCATTATCTTTTCAAAGGATGGCTCTATTTTTCAAAGCCATCATCATAGCTCATTCGGCCTCCTCATATCTCTTCTGGATTTATACTTTAATCCAGCCTATATTCAATTGCCATAGTAAGCTTCTTAAATAAAATACAGCTATTGGATTTGCACAAAACTCCAAGCGCACATCTTTTTTTTCCATTCAAACATAGTAAAATAGGCAAAGAGCTCTCATTTGCATTTAAGAATCTTAGAGGTGGGGTTATAACCTTTTCTACACGTAGATCTATACTGTAAAATCAATGAGTTAAATGTAATTTCTGCAAGTCTGTCCTGCATTTTATCAATTCTATGCCCCCTTTCCTATAATTCCCTTTCAATTACACTGTCTCTTTCTTTTAGCTCTACCTATTGAAGTAATTCAAGATTCAACTAAAACTTTAACAACTACCAACTAGAAACTCCTCTTCTACATTTCCTCAGAGGTAATCCCTTCTGAGAATACTGGCCTATTATTTCCACATGGCCTATGTCATTGATCATTTGTTCCCATATTTCTTCACAGAAATGAAGATAGCATCAGAGTTCTACGTGTCACACTGAGGTGCATTTTTTGGCTTTGTCTTTCTTAGCTGAGTGCAGAGTGACACTGGGAAAGCCATTTACCCTAGTTCTCCAATGACTCATTTAAAAAATGAGGATAACAATGAATTTTTTCACAGGGTTGTTGTCTAGTGATTAAGTGAGATAGCAAATGTTTCTAAATATTTTTAAAAATAAAATTTTCAACTACAAAGTATTGTTTTATCCATAACTAATACTACTACTAATTAGAATGGTCTCCTGTATGGTTTCTAGCACAATCCTTTGGAGTAATCACTCATTATATATTAATTGAATGAAATTAGTAATTATATAATAACAGTTGGTCCTCTGTATCTGTGGGTTTCGCATCCAATGATTCCACAAATTGTTGATGAAAAATATTTGAAAAAAAGGTTGCTGACATGTACTATGTATTTAATCCTATGATGGATGTGTATTCTGCCTCTTTCGGATAAAATGTGATATAAATGTCAGTGAGGTCAATGGGTTGTTAATGTCATTTAAGATGTGTATATATCCTTTCTTTTTCTTTTTAAAAATCAATTATTGAGAGAAGAGTATTGAAATCTTTGACTTTAATTGTGCATTTGTCTATCTCTCCTTGCCATTTCATTAGTTTCTGTGTCATATATTTTGAAGCTCTCTTCTTATGTACAATTTAGAATTGCTATTTCTTCTTGATGTTTTGCGACTTTATAATTATAAAATAATCATCATTCTCTTTGCAATCTACTTTGCTTGATATTAATATAGTTATTCTGGGTTTCATATGATTTGTATTAGCATGGCATATTGCTTTTCATATTTTAAGCTATTTTGTGTCTCTGTATTTAAAATGAGTTTCTTGTAGGTAGCATATAGTTGGGCCTTTTTAAAATTAAACTGACAACCTATTATAATAAGAAAATTTAGTCCATTTACACTTAATGTGAATTTTAATATACCTAGTCTTCAAGTTACCATCCTATTCATTGTTATCTAATTATCCTATCTGTCCTTTTCTCCCCTTTTCCTCTCCTTCTGCCTTATTTTGTATTAACTGAGGAGTTTTTATCATTCCTCTTCCATTAGATTATTAGGTGTAACTCTTTTGTCATGTTACTTTATGGTTGCTGTCAGATTTATAGCATACAACTTTAGCATATCACAATCTATCTTGAAGGGTTTTATTACTTTATACATAGTATATGAACATTATAACTACATACTTCTGTTTCTTTTCTTCTAGCTTTTGTGGTGATATCTAACATTTTGCTTCTGTGTGTTTCATAAATCCCATAATACATTATTATTATTTTGCTTTAAATTATTATCTTTTAAAGAAATTTTCAATGTTATATATGCTTTTATATTTATCTATGTAGCTAAATTTTTAAAGCCATTTTGAGGTAAACTTTTTACTTTTTGTACATGCAAGTTTCACTCTGGTATCATTTTCCTTATGATTTGGAGGAGTTAGTTTTTAACATTTCTTAGAGTAATCCTAATTGTTCCTTTTGGCTTTTATATATCAGAAAAATCTTTATTCCACCTTAGTTTTGAAAATAAACTTTTGTTGCCTATGAAATTTTAGATTTTCAGTTATTTTTTCTTTCAGAACTTTAAAAATAGTGTTCTACTGTCTTCTAGCTTTCAGTTATTCTGATGCAGAATAACCATCCTTTACCATCCTTATCTTTCTTCTTCATAATGTGTGTTTTCTTTTACCTCTTACTGGTATATTTACTCTTAATCTGTAGTTTTAAGCAATTTGATTATGATGTGCTTGGTGTAGTTTTCTTCACGTTTATCATGCTTGAGGTTCATTAAACTTATGGAATCAGTGAATTTATAGTTTTCTTCTAACTTGGACAATTTTTGGCCATTATTTACTTTAAAATTATTTCAGCTTTGTTCAGAAGCTCCAATTGCACATATGTTTGGCAACTTAAATTTGTTATACAGTTTGCTCATGCTCTGTTTTTTTTTTTTTCCAGTTGTTCTCCCTGCATGTTTTGTTTTATATAGTTGCTATTGGTAAATATTTTGCAATATTTAAACTGCTAGGTTTTTAACAAATTATCATTTCAGGCATAGCAATATTTATAACTACTACTTTAACTGTGGTCTCTTTTATATCTTTAATCTATCTACTTAACATGTTCACTTTACCTGTGTCTTCCTCAACAAATAGAAGACAATTATAATAATTTGATATCTGTCTCCACTATTTTAATTATCCATGTTATTTTTGAATAGATTTTGAATGAATAATTTATCTCCTTGTAATAAATTATATATTAATGTGTATTGCATGGCTGGTAATTTTTAATTTGATGCTCAACACCTTGAATTTTATCTTATTGGATAAGTTTGAATTTCTAAAAATTTCCTGAGCTTTGTTTTGTGATTCAGTTAAGTTGCTTGCAAATATTTTTGTGGGGTGGGGTGGGAGTGGGGTTCTTTTCTTTATGTTGGTAGACAGGGGACCAGAGCAGCATTGAGTCCAGGCTAATTTTGTTCCAGTGGTAAGACAAAACTCTTCTGAGCGCCTTAACCAATGTTTTGAGAACTATAATTTTTCACTTTGTTGGGAAAAGGTGCTATCCTCAGGCCTGTTTAATGATGATTTTCTCGAATCGTTTCAAATGCATCATTTTCTGTGTCAAATTCCCCATATTTACACACTGATCAGTACTCAACAGAACTCTCAAGGGGATGCCCAGTTGATTTTGGAATCAACTTTGTGTATCTCTCTCCTGTCTATTCTGAGAATGTTAGCCACCTTGGCTTCTCCATATTTTCCAATCAGAAGGACTCTGAGGTTCTGCCTTGGATTTCTATCTCAGAGCTGTCATCCGTAACTTTCTCCAGGGAGTAATCTGGGCAGTAATAGGGCTCACCTCATTTGTTTGTCATTGTCAAAGATTACTGTTCTTTGTCGCCTACTGTTTCATAGCTCAAAAGCCATTGTTTCATATATTTTGTCCAGTATTTTAATTGTTTCTTGTGAGAAAGTAAATCTGGTTTCATGTTACTTCATCTTCAAAAGTGAAAATATCAAGTTTTTAATGGTAATAGTAGTGGTTTCCAGTCTTCAACTTAATCATTTTTTTTTAAGTAAATACACAATTATTTTGACAAGGCTAAAAACTGAGGCTTTACCTTTATTCCTATGTTGTTCTTATCTTTGAGACAAAAATGTCAGGTCTTACCTTGGATTGACCACTCTTTTTCTTTCTGATTGATGCTATTCTATTTTAGAATTTATAAATTCTAATTATAGAATTTCACTGGTATATTTTAACTTTGTTTTTTCTATTGTAATTTTAAAGTATCATATACATATTCCAGAAGTACTTTGCATTTCTTTTTTAAGGTTTCATCATGTGAATGATTTTTAGATTGGTATAAATATTAGAGTTCTTACTTTACTCTAAACATACAAACAAACAAACAAACTAACTAACTTTGGAAACTTGAGCAAGTTTTTTTACTCCTTGAAACTTTAATTACTTCTATAAAATAAAAAATAAGATTAGATAGTTTAGAATTTTGATTATTTTATAATTCTGAATGCTGTGTTTGCTCTAGTTTTAAGAACAAATCTATAAAATTTATGTTGTTATTAAAAGAGTTAAATCTTTCTGAACAACTTTATGTCCAAATCTTTAAAATGTAATTCTGTCTCAATTTTGCTGGTTTGATTTCTATTCAATTATTTTGGTTTTGAGAATAGGCACCCAGGACAATAGCCATGTTGAAACACTGATCGCCACATAGATTGACATTCTGTAACTACAATGATGATGTGTCAAATTATAGATAGACTAGCCTGACTCTTCAGGAGCCATTTTTGTTGTGTTCACAATGATAAGAAACAAATTAAAATCAGTAAGTGGATGTATGGGCTTTCAAAATAAAGCACAATGAAAATTTTGCAGCGGCTGTATTTTTCTCTTAATAACTTACTAAATTTATTTTTTAAAGAGATTTTTTTTTGCTTTCACTTTCTGTACTTTGTGTAAGTTATCTCGTGTCTGTCAAAATACTGAGCACTTTTCTAAAGCATTCACGTACTTGTTCTTATATTTGAAATGGACTAAAATGTGTTCCCTGGCATTTAAAAATGTTATAAACCTTCAGTTTACAAGAAAAACATAGAACAAAAACATCTATATAAGTGAAATGTCTGCTTTCTTAAGAAACAAAATATTTTAAATTTCATAAATTTGATATCTGCACACCTTAATAACTATGTCTTTTAAGCAGAATGAAAATGTGAAGTGTTTATCACAAATTTGTGAATATATATTTTTGCAAACTGTGGTCTAAAAAGTTATGTTAGTAGGTGGCAGAATTTTAAAACTATAGAAGAGCATTTAGAAAATATTTTTTAAAAAGTTTATATTTTTAAAATCTGCTTACTGTACTTTTTACCTGCATATACTTCTTAATAAACAGTATACTTCTTATTTTTTTCTTCCTTTTGTCCTAAAATCAGAATTATGTGCTTCATAGTTATCTTTTAATTTTTTTATTTTTGAGTCATTTTAATTACATTATCACAATCAAGTTTATCAAAACATATTTGAATACAGAGTTGATGCTTTGAATATGTAGCTGGAATGCCTGAAAAATCAGGGGGACTCTTAGAAGAAGGCAGCCATGTTTTAGGTATAATTTTCAGGCCTCCTACACTCCAAAATACCCATCTTCACTTTACCCCAAATGCTGACTGAACTTATGCTTTTGTTTATTTTGGAGACTTCATAGTTTTCTTCTTTCAAATGTTTGCAGCTATGAAAATTCCCCCTAAATTTTTATACCAAGTTATTGGGAATGAGTCAGTACCTGCTGTAGAGATTGACTATTCAAAGGTAGACAAAAGGAGAGAGAAATGAATAGAGGGGTCAGAGACTGGCACAATACCTAAAGGCAGCTGGAAAAATATCAAACACAAAGTCTGCCTCCTTTACCGTACGCCTAACTCCATTTGTTGTAATAGGTCCTATTATAACAGCACCTATTAAGTAAATTAGCTTTTGAAAATGAAAACAAAAAAGATAATAATCCCTGCCCACAAGCAACTGGTGAAATTGGAGAACCAGAAGAATACAAAGCTAGAACAATAATATGGCAATAAGCAATATTTATCGATGTTATGAAAGTTCTGACCAAAAATTCATTAATAATTCTTCCTGGTGTTGAAAAGACTCTTGGAAAGTCATATATTTGTATTTTAGCTACAAAATATCCATCCTGACTTTAATTAGTATTATCTAGTCTTGAATGTCTTCACAAGATTGTATTTTATTTCATTCTTACCACGATGCTGGAAGGTAAATACTATATCCTTTTTAAATGAAGAAGAACTATATATTTAAGAATATTTATTGATTTATCCAAAGCTACACAACCAGTAAATGACACAGCTCAGATTTCCAACTCCTTGTTTGATATTTTTAAAGATTATCTCGGAAAATGTGACAGATATTATAATGATTTTCAAACAACATACCTTTTGGCAAAGAGAAATTTGAAGTGCTTAAAAACATAACCTTCTAAAGAAGGTGGAATAAATACTTTGGAAATGTGCTCATTCTATCATTTTCTTATCATCATTGATTTCAAAGGTTAACTACAGCCCAGAAGCTGTCTGGTTTGACAGACTAATGGAGTTGGAATAAATGCCATTTTGCCTTAGGTACAAAGTAGGCATTGTAAGTGACATGTCTTTGAAAATGGGAAAGACAAAGCTTTAGAAGAAAACAATATTTCAGTAAGAATCTGAAAGTCCTTCATCCTCAGTGTCCCCGCGTTGGGCCTGACTGTTTAGTAGATAGATCCTAGGAGAAACAGAGGTCTGTCAGATGTTTAATCTGACAATTTACTGACTCTCTCATCTGGAGATATCCTTTGCGGAGTTCTTTGCTGCTAAAACTTGGAAAAGAGTTGTAAAACATTTTATTTCAAGAAAGCAGGCATTCTCTCAAAATGGCAGAAGGAGATTTAACAAACGTATCATTCATTCAAGTTTTATAATAATAGAAGTCTTGAAAGCATGCTTATCTTACACACACACACACACACACACACACACACACACACACACACACTCACACACTGTGCAGATGAGTTTTCAAGACCATCCTCTTGTCCTCTAAGACCTCCGACCAGGTTGCCATTGCTAAGACACATTAATTTAAAAATTATTGAACCGTCACCACTCTTATCTCCTTATGTACAGCTGGAGCTGTCTCACATCTTTAAGTAATAAGAAAAAAAGAGAGATTGGATAGAGAACATTGGATACTCTTTTCCACACGGACAAATGAATAATAAATTGGCTAAGAAAAAGAAAGTATTCAAGTAAGACCCTTCAAAATAAAATTACAGTGTAGATGAAGATGCCTACTCTGTGTGCAGTGCAGCCTTGCACCTAGTTGCTCAAAATTTGACAAAGTAATTTGAGCTGCGGTCTGAGACAGCAAGGAGGAGTTTCACCTTAGAAGTACACTATAAGCTGCCCAAAGAAAAGTCTGTGCAGAAACAGGTGAATGCAGTGTGCAGGGAAATAGACTACAAGTTCAATCAGTAACAAGCCTTCCTGCACTGGCCTCCTCCCAGCCTCCACAGTCACGTGCCAGGGCTTGCAGAGACAAATGCCACTTTTTGCTGCTTTGCATTCCACTGTTCTTACTGCTTGTGTTACCTGTGGGTAGCTATTATATGCTCCAGCTTTAGTTTACCCATTAGTAAATGAGGACAATTGAATTAATTCATCAGCTCACTGTGAGAGAATCAAATGAGATAACACTTGCAAACAAAAAGCAGAGTGTTTGGGGAACAGAATTGGAGCCTTACAAATGAGAGCCGTAAAAAATTTCAAAGAACACCTTTTTCTTTTAAAACTTGTCTTTGGTCTTCTTTTCATTCTTGGAACTGCATACAAAGAGACCTCTTCTCTATCTCAACTTAAAAAACCGTATCACCAAACTCCTTTCCTCCTGAACTTTGGAACCTTGTCCCAGTACACCAAGTTCTCTTTCCCCTCCAAGACTCTATACAAGGATCACCTCGGTCTGAAAAAGCCCTTTACTCCTCCACGTGATAAACTCCCATTTCAAGACCCATGTTCCTCTGGGAAGCCTTCCCCTTACCTGCTCCAGTTAATTCTACTTTCCCAAAAGTCTTACATAACTTGAGTTATATTTTGTTTAGAGACTTCGAGTTCCTCAAAAGCGGGTATTTCACTTATTCCTTCATTCCTTCATGCATCCAGCATCATGAGTGTCACCTATGTGCCATGTGTCATGAGTGTCACCTATGGGCCATGCATCATGAGTGTCACCTATGTGCCATGTGTCATGAGTGTCTCTTATGGGCCACGTGTCATGAGTGTCTCTTATGGGCCATGTGTTGTGCTAGGTGGTGAACACACATTTTTAGGAGGTATCTGATTCCCTTTTGCTGAGATCTCTTTTTTCCCCTGCGGTTGACACTAACATAGCAGTTGTGTAATAGTAGTGAGTGCACCCAGAGAGCATATGTCTTTCCTTCAAACTCCCAATCACCTCACACAATCCCCCCTCACCCTGAAATAAAATCATAGCAATCTCTTTCAAAAACTTTTTCCCCAAAATGTAAATTACCAGTTCTGCTTTTGTTTTCTACTAAAATCAATATGAATTTCACCTTTATACCTGCACTCGTTTGTATGATTGAAAGTTCCTGAGGAATGGGAACCCTACTTATGTCTTCTCGCAATGCACGGCACGTAACATGCGGCACGCATTCCATAAGTGCCCATGGAACGAATAGGCAAGGAGCACATGAACCAAGTTTTCTCTTCCTCTACAATTTCTTTCATGTTGTTCTTGCTTCTTTGTTGAACATGCTTTGGTTCTCTGCTGTGAATCCCAAACACCCAAACACCTTCTGGCTAACGTAGGTCTTCAATTTTGAGGTGATTATAGGAACTAAAATTTGGGACTTCTCTCTTCTGCAGAAAGAAAATATTTGCAAGATAAAGAATGCTTTGGCAATGTAGCCCCTCATGGCTTTATACAAAATAATAGACTATCTGACATGCTTTCAAGTATGGTAAGTTACAGATACCCCAAATTCCCAAATACTTTGCCCTAATGCTGGCAAATGCTTGTATCTATTCTAACTTCTCTCAATGGGGTGCTTTTTTCTTCCTCAGCTTGGTGAGGGGGACATGTTGGTCTTACCATCTTCTGATATATAAAATTATTCCTTTCTAGCTTATTAAATCCACACTGGTCAATCTTCAAATATTTGAGTGTCAATTACATAGTAGACAACAGAAGGGAAACATATGCAGAAATGATTCGTATTACCTTTTCCTATTCTCTCGAACAGTTTTTTTTTTCTAATTGAAATTAAATTACTGACATTGCTTTTGTTTTTCTAATAAACTTTTCATTTCTCAGTAAAGTCATCAAAACTAATTTTACCCACACCTTGCATCCATTTCCTGTTTTCTTGGTGGAATTCCTCTGACTTCCTTCATTCCTGTCTTAAGCAGCTTTAGAAACAAACCACCCTCAAACTACATTTTGAGGACTTCTTGGGACCCAGGCCTGGACCAATTGACATCACATTCTCTTTCCCTGACTTAGTGATTTCTCATTTTTTTTAGAGGTGGAGTCAGTGAAGCCAACAAGAATGAAATACAAAACTTCAGTCAAATACCTGGAGAAGGAAGAGAGTCTTCCTTCCTGGAAATGATAATAGATCATGCAGTCCCAAAAGCTGCTGGCAGCAACCTCTGTTCTAAACCATGAGTCCATGTGGCTTGAGAACAAAGTTAGCACAGAGCAGCACAACCTGATCCCACAGTATGAACCTTAGATTAAGCCTCATTTAAAGCCATCCATTTGCTGAAAACCTTGTATATATTTCCCTCCTCAAATTTCTTTTTTTGTTCCTGGCCAGTCATAGCCACAGTGTTGATAATATTGTTGCTCGCTCCAAGAAATTCTCAACCAACACTGTCAGGATTGGTACATATCTGGTAGTGCTGGATGCAAAACTAAAATTTTAAAACCCCAGTAGCATAACATAAAACCAAGGATGTGGCCCCTCTAAGTGTGTGGACCCTTTTAACTATACAACTCGCTAGCCTCTGAAGCTGGCTCTGGATACAGTAATGTATGTTGAAATCTAACTGTAATATTTAATTTCTACCAAATGTATGTAAGTCTTTGTGCCACATAGATATAAGAATCAAACTTTTTTTTGTTGTATTCATATATGTGATTTTACATAATATAGAAGATGTTGAATATACAAAGAAACAAACAATTAAAGTGATAATTAGAAGTAACTTCAGGAAAATAATTTTTCCATGAAAAGCAAATCAGACCTGAAATGTAATTCAATTGTAGAGTGTATTTGAACATGAGGTAATCCTCCAGTGTTCTCATACTATCGAATTTGACCATTTTTTGGAGGTTTCCAATGTGAAAACCTCTGTTGTTGTGTGGCTTGAAGGAGCTTCATGAGCTTGTTTTCTAAATTACCACTATGTTTTATAATAAATATTAATGAGTCAATAAATGTTTCTATCATTACAATTATGAGACACTCATGCTTGCTTGCTAATTGTGGTGATTCAACCTCCGTGTGTAACTTGAATCTATCCAATATCAGAAACAAGTTCATAATTAATCATTACGCAATTATGTCCAAGGGAAAAAAAGCTATTTCCCTTTGATTTTAGAATCACTTATTTCTCTTTCAAAAATTATTATTATTGTGCTTTAAATTTAATATAGCAATACATACTTTTGATGGAGAGCAAAATTACAGAACACATTTCAAGTAAATTATAATTTGAATGCAATCAGTGGAAGGTAGATTATACTGTAGTCTAATTCTATTTAAGATACCTTGAGTAGTTTTCCAAAATAATTAAATGTTATTTACATAATTAATTTCATTAGTTACATATTTTTATTCACAAATTATTTGACATCACTGTACATTTATGTTTTTTCTAAATTTTGCTATTAATAAATTATATTATGCAGAATATTCTGGGATGTATATCACGGTTCCATCTGTTACTTCTTTAAAATAAAGCTATGTAGATAGAATTACAAGGCCCAAAAAGTAAGGAGTCAAGTAGGATTATTGACACATAATGTTTCTAATGCAAAAAAGTTTATACAAACTTACTTTTCTTTTTTATATTATCAATTAATCTATTTCTAAAAAATATAAATTCTTAACTCACATTGTACACCAAAACAAATTTCAATTAAATTTTTTGTTTAAATATAAAAAAAGTAGATAACTGTAGTTGAAAATCTAGCCGAATATGCATGTGACAAAGGGCAAAAATGTCAAATGGAAAGTATTAAATATATGTAATAAAAAAGGATTAAACATTCTTTTAATAAAAATTTTACAAATACAAATACAAGGCAAATTAAATATGTTTTTAAAATGCTTGCCCAATGAATTGCAAAAGTATCTTGCATTTTAATAAAAAGTGCTCTTCCAGATAAATAAGAACTAAGAACATAATTAACACACCACTAGAAAAAGAATTGAGGATGTAAACATGATTAGGCAACAATGAAAGAAGAAAGGCAATTATACTCTGACAATAAGAAAAATATTTATCTTCACCAATAATAAAAAAATAGATTAAAATGAAAACAAAGTTAGCTTTTATAAGATTGGTGATATTTGTAAATGATAATACCTAGGGTCATGTGCAGATCTAAGACTGATGTTTAAAAATGTCATCTTAAAGGACAATTAAGCTATGTATCAAAATTAAAAAAAAAAACTTAGAAATTTACATTAAAAATTTAAGGTGTTATAAACATCTTTCATTTATAATAATAAGTTATAATGCCTAATAATAGGAAATTTAATAAAATTAATAGTAGTATATCTAGGTGATATTAATATAATTTATCATTAATATAACTTATTAAGATACAAGAAAAGTATTTACAATAAGTTAAGTGAAAGAAGAGACAAACTCTTTAGTCACACATTTATACACACATGTGGCAAAGCAAAAACTGTCATGTTGCAAACCAACATATCAGCCATGATTTTTATTTTCTTTTGCTTTCTTGAATTTTCTTGAAAAGTATGTCTTGCTCTTATCATTTCAAAGGTTTCTGGTCTTTTATTTCAAATGTTATTTTGAAAAATCAAGCCAAAGTTTAAGATTCCCCCTCAAAGAGCTAAGAAGTATCTTGACACAGCATAAATAGCACAGGCCTAGAGAGTGATGTGTTGCTGGGAACACTTGCTAATGCCACTTCAGAAAGGCCTGTGTTTCTGGAACAGATATATTCAGGATCAAAACTGGCAAGTATATTCTTTGGTTGGAGAAGAACTGTCACATTTCCATAATAAAGAGACAGGCCATTGTGTACAGTTTGTTTCAGGCATTTTTCTAAAGCAGTTGTGTCAGCCAGTCTGTAATCTGCTCCTACCTTTACTCTTACCTATTGACCTTTCTCTAAAAGGGTGAATCTATAAACTAAATTACACTTGTCAATTCTAGCAAGGATTAGACCAATATTTTTCTTGCATTTCTCTTTAAAAAAAAAAACCTTTTAACACTTGAGCTTAGATGTTCTAGGATGTGATTCTTTCCTGTTTATTTTTTTTCTTATTTTTAGTTAGTGGTAGTCTTTGAATGTAAGCAGAAAAATTGGTCATCAGGTAAGAAGAACAGGACTGCTTTCTGGTTGTCTCAAAGTAACTGAAACTGCCATTTAGGAAAAGCGTTTGGGTGAGAATTCGTGACTCGGCTCTCCCAAGTCCCTAATTAAATACTTAGGAAGATTCAGAAAAAATGATGCCTTCTAAGATGGTTCACAGTGATTTATGCCCCCGAGTAGCCATGTTTCTGTGTGACCCGCCCCCTCAATGAATAGAGATGACCTGTACAACCAATAAGACCTTTGCAGAAATCACAGAGTGACTTCAGAGGCTATGTAATAAAAAGATATTCCAGCTTCTCCCTTGCTCTCTTTGCATCATGCACTCTGAGGGAAGACAGCAGCCATATTGTGAGGTCACTCAATCAGCCCAATATAAGATGAATCCTCCTGCCAATAGCCCTCATCAACTTGTTATCCATGCAAGTGAACCATCTTAAAATCTGATCCTCCAGCCCCAGTCAGGTCTTCAGATGTCTGTAGCTCTAGCTGCCATCTTGCCTGTGAATTCATGAGAGACCTCAAGCCGGAACCTCTGGCCTTAAACACATTTATTCCTGACTCAAAAAGAACCTGTGCAACATAATAAATATTTATTGTTTTAAGATGCTAAGGTGTGAGGTTATCTGTTACACAGCAATAGATAATGATTACCATATCTAATTGTCATTCTAAGAAATATAAAGTGTAGTTGTTTTCCTGGCCTGCCAAGATCAAAGTACTTACTTCTTCATTATTTAAGAGATATAACACTGATGGTGGTTGGGTATAGCCTTGAAAAGAAAAAAAACCAGATCTAGACTATAGCAAATATTGGATGAGAGAGTGAAGAGAGAAAAAACGGAATCATGATGACATGGAATCAATCAATACTTAATATGGAATTTCCAGATTTGTGAAACAGTAAATATCTTTACCTTCAAGTCATTAGGCCATTTTGAGTTGTGTTTATTATTATTATTATTATTATTATTATTATTATTATTATTATTATTTGCAGCAAAAATTTGCTGGTACAAAACACAAAAATGGTCTCACACACATACAACAATACCTTTTCCCCTCCATCTTTCACTTTCACCTTCTGTTGCACAAACACATGCCTGTTTATCTCTTCTTGTTGACTATCCCAAAGCAACTCAAACACACTACATCCTTTCATATTTCCATACTTTTGAAAATGATTTACAGTCTTCCTGGAAAACTCCTTCTTCTCTTGTTAATCTCTTACAAATTTTTAAAGATTCAGCTAAAATCCTTTTTTTTTAATTTTCCTGGACTCTCCCAGGAGAATTAGGTATTCCCCTCTCTGTAATACTTGGCATTTTAATGAAATCTCTTTAAATGTGTCTCATATTATATTAAAAATACATACCTTTCTTTCTTCCTCTGCTAGTATTTTCTAATGGCTTAAGAGCAAAGACAATTTCTTATTCAATTTCCTAGCCTAGTTTAGGTGAGTCCTTGAAAGATGGCAGGTGCTCATTAAAAGTGTGTTGAGTTAATTAACAAATTAATTAAAAGTGCTCTACATATGTAAATAATGCTATTGGAACATAAGATAAAAAGATTGGCATCGATTCTAAATTAGAAGAATCTTGGCACTAGAGCAGTGATTTTTAGACTTTAAGGTCTACAAAAATTTCTCAGAACGCTCAATAAAATGTCAGTTCCTAAAATCTACCACTAGAGATTCTGATTCAGTTTTGGACACAGGGATCTGTCACGATGCTCCACTTCTCCTAGTCCTATAACCTTAGAAATATAACTTTGCTTTCTCCATCTTTAAAATAGAGAGCATGATATTGCTTATGTTGTCTGATTATATTAGCTTTAATGTCAGGAAATTAATAAGTTAGCATGCTAGACAAATTGGCACAGGACCTGAAAAGTAGGAAATGCTTACATATTTTTTCTAGTATTTGAAAAGTAATAATGTATATAGTTAAATACACAGATGCTGGAGCCAAACTTCTTGGGCTTGAATTCTGGCTCTGCTGTTGCCAGCTGTGTATGTTAACCTCTGAGCTGAGATCCTCAGGTGTAAAATGAAGGTGATACTAATAATACCAACCTCACAGGATTGTTATGAGGATTGATAAGTTAATAAGCATAAAGTTCTTAGAATAGCACCTGGCACATGGTAAGTGCTACAATGGCTTTTTTATTCCTATTCTTTTAGAGTTATTAATACTTTCCTGTAGACTATTTTCCCAGTTTTAGTCTTCAATATTTTTTTTCTCAGCTAAGAAATATGTGCAGCCCTTCATGTGTCATAACTGACACATGCTGTCTTTCCCTGAGTCCCAGAAAACAACTACAAATTAGAGGTCAGAGGCAGGTTTCCGTAATGTCCCCACTGCCCAGCTTCCATAGATGAAACTGAAGATGAGGACATTAGAATCCAGTCATTGAGAGGTTTAATCTGTTTTCTTGTATGAATTTGGTGAATTCCAAAATGTAGTGTGTTACCATTCAGTTATTTTTATGAGGAGTTTGAATTCTAATTTTAAATATATGTTCGAAACCCAGAAAAGACATAATGAAAAAGTAAGAATCCAACTTTATTGTTATTACTAAATAGATTCAAAATATATTCATCTGAAATATTTTGAGGACTATCGAACATCTGTATTATCATTAAAATTAGGTAAACATGGAGGTATAAGTGAACTAAACAGAGAGCTAAATAGAAGAAAGTTTTGAATAAATGAAGCAATGCCTTGATGTGATATTTACAAACTTTGAGCAATTGACATATCTTACAAGAGCAGATGAGTTCTGATAAGGCTGCTGGATTTCTGGTACAACCAATATCTTTGCTCTCAAGCACAGGGTCATACCACCTCTCAAATGCATAATATGATATTAAGGGACTGTGATAGGCTTTCTGACAGGAAAAAAACAGAATACTAGCTTTTAATTAAATATCTATATCTATATCTAATCTATGTATCTGTATATATGTACATCAACATATATACATATTCATCAGTAATTATTGTATAATAAAATATTCTAATGTTTACTTTTAGGCAAAATTAAATATATTTATGAGTCCTCCCTATAGACTCCTTCTTCACAGAAAATTGAAAGAGAAGATGGTGAACCAGGGTGATCTAGCGTCAGGCAGATTGGCACTTACAGAACTATCTTGTCAAAGAGATACAAAGAATTCAAAATAACTCTGGCTGTCCAGCGTACACCATTGTCGTTCATGTGTGAGATAGCACTATATTAGAAATATTTGGTGGTACCAGTAATATTTAAATTAAAATTTGAAATAAGGTTGTTATTTTCTACATGGCTTGAGAGGCACAGCATAGAATGGCAGCTAAAATATTCTGCTGTGAAGTGGAAAAGGTGAGCTCACCTGTCTCGGTGTAACTGCTAAGTGATCATAGCCAAGTTCGCCATTGTATCTGAGATGAAGTCATTTCAAAGGTACCTCATCTGAATGATGGTTTGGAACAGGGTCAAATTATTTCTTAAGGTCTATTCGAGATTTCAACCTAATAATTATATAATATATGTATTTTTCCATTAAGAGGAAATATATCAACATCAGTATTAATAAAATTGCATATACTTTCAAATTTATTATGCAAAATGCATATGTATGAATATCTCCTTTGTAGAATTTTTAGTTACAGAATCATATTCTCCACGGAATTTTTCCCTTGAAATTTCTCTTCCTTCTCATTAAAGATTTTACCTCATTAGTGTCAAAGAATAGCTTTTCTTAATATAACTGCGATTTCAACCTATCTTGTACATTATGTATACCTTTGTCGTTTTATTACTATAGACATTTGTGCTTTTTTTTTTTTTCAAAAGTCCATAAAGTTTGTCGACCAAGGAGCTTTGGGATATATTTTAGTTTTATTATAAAACAAATGCTTACAATTTCTGACAATTGCATCATACTTCACGTGTTTCAATGCATTTCTCATAGAAATATTTCATTGTATTTTCATGATTCTGCAAAGTGAACAAGGCAGATAAGTCATAAAATCTTAGAGCAGGAAGGAACTACAGAAACACCCAGGACAAAGTCTCCAGGACGGTTATAGCTAGGATACATTTTCTTGCTCAGTTTCCCTTTCTTTGGAAACTGCTACTCTCCCAATCCATGAGGTTCAGGTGAACTATTAAATAATGCAACATCCAAACCCTGGCAATGGGAGTAGACACAAGACTTGGCCCTGGACAATCAGAATATCTCTATGGGATTTATTCTGAAAACATTTAGAAGCCTCTTTCTGTATTTACACTGGGAAGATGATATGAACCCAAGGCTATGAGCAGTTTCTCACGATTCCTTCCTAAGAAGACTCTGTGGGCAAATCCAAGCAGAGGCAAACAGATCCAAGAGATACACACAGAGGGATAAAGATGGCGATACAGAAAAAGGTGAAAGTGTAAAAACTTACAAAATCGTCTGAAATCCTAGACCCTTTTGCAAGAAGCTAGATTCCTCTCTTCCCCTTGGATATGTACTAATATACGCACCCCACCCCCACACACATATTCCTGCCCAAAGCTTGTTTTCTCTACATTTCTCTACGTTTTTCATATTTGTCAACAAATAGATCCACATTAGATTAATGAAACAGTTTTTGCTTTTAAAAGAACTTGAAAACTAATGGTAGAAACAGGCCTATAAACAGATATATATGGCAGACACTGTGCACAATTTTTAATAATACACTTTTACAAGGTCACCACTCACCACTCGAAATATGGATCTCTCTCTATGAGGAACAAAGCTTGATTCATGCTCAACATTTTTTTTCTTTTATGGCATCATGTTGTCACCAGAGCCATCACTTGGAAAGCCCTACTCTATACCTGATTGCCTCGGTGGCAGAGGATTCTGGATTCTTTTTCAATGGCTCTTTACAAGTAGGGTTGTGACCAAGGACACACAAACCTGCAGCAAAGTGGCTGCGTGATACACGGGGTCTCAAAAGTGCCATACTGGAAAGGAATTTGCTTCTGCTAAGATCTGACATCTGTGTTTTTCAGTATGCCTTCACTGGACAACTCTGGTTAGACTATACCAGCCTGTAAGCATGCAACATACACTAAGATGAATGGAGACCAACGTAAGAATACTAAATGGGAGTCTGCAGATTTATCGATCACTTGAGAAAATAATAACAAATAATAATGGAGATATCACAGAATTTCTTAGAAACACTTAGATTCAAATACTGGCTCATCCACCTAATGGTTATATAGCTTTGAATGAGTTGCTTAAGCTTTCTGAGGCTTAGTTTTTGCAAGTGTACTTTTTATAGGGTTTTTGCCTAATGCTGCCTCCTTCATGGGGTTATTTTGAAAATTTAAACAAAATAACATAGATGTGACTGACTAATATAAAAATTGTCATGGTTGGTGCCCAAAATATATTGAATTTGTATGATGTCTCTGTATAATCTATGCCAAGAAATGCAATGGAATTTGCTTTGAGCAGGATATATCTATTGCTTCTCTCCCATCAAATGCATGTGTTCCATAATTTGGGGACACACAGAGCAAGAAGATGGGCAAAGCAGTCTAAAAAAGAGGCCAGATGATTTATTCAAATTTTGGCTACACTGACTCACCCAATATGATCTTTTAAGTATGCTGCCCAAAAGTATAAATTCTTCTTTATTATTCTCCCTACAAATACGTTCCTCCTCCTTTGAGGCTCAATAACCCCAAAGTATCTTTGATGTTTTCCTGTTCCATTCAAAAGGGAGTCAGCCTAAGAGATTTCTCTGCATATTGACATTATTGAATATTCTTTTCCTAACACCAGGACAGAATATTTTAAGGAATTTTCAAGGAATAAATTTAAGCATATGATAAGCTCTTCAGAAAGTCTATACACCTGACCTTGTCAGTCATAAAGTACCTGTTTTGATCCACTTCAAATATGAGACTAAGAATTGGACGCTGCTTTAAAATAAGTTGTTATGTGAGAATTTGCTCATAATTCTGCTGAAAACTTTTATTGCACTTTACAGAGAAAATGTGTTGGGAGAAAATAAAGGTAAAGCAAACAATTTTCCAGGAGACTAAGAAATGCTAGACGAGTGAACTTGGATGCCTGAGACACTAAAGGAATTGTGCCATGTCTTAGCATCACTTTCTAATTTTCTTTATACCTTAGGATAAGTATATTGCTTGACTGTGGGTGTTGCCCAGTAATGTGAGTGTGGTAGCAAACAGCACAGAGACTCAGGGTTTTTAATTTACTTCAGTGTTTTTAATTTCAGTATTCCATCTCTTTTGGCCTCCTTATTGCTCTGCCTAGAGGAAGCATTGATAAGGTTTTCCAAGCTGAACTGTGAGTTACGTGGCTCATTTTATTATTATTTCACATCACATGTCTATGAAAATAACTTTTTGACCCAAAATAATTATGTAATGTGTGCATGTTCCATGCCATTGAGGTGACTCCAACTCTGGGTGACCCTACAAATGAGCGATATCCACAGTGTCCTGTCTTCATCAGCCCTGCTGAGCTCCTATAGACTCCTGCCTCTGGCTTCTTTGATGGAGTTACTCCATCACATATTTAGTCCTCTTTTCCTGCTGCCTTCTATTTTTCCCAGCATTATTATTGTCTTTTCCAAGGAACCTCATCCTCCTATGATGTGCCCACAGTGGGACAGCTTTAGTTTTGTCATTTTTGCCTCCATGATGTTTAAGTCTTAATTTGCCCACTTGTTTGTGTTTCTGGTGGTCAAAAATATCTGCAGAACTCTCCTCAAAGATCATATTTCAAATAAATCGATTTTTTTCCCTATCAGCCTCTGCACTGTCCAACTTTCACATCTGTACACAGTAATTGGGAATAGGGAATGTGGATGACCTTAGCCTTGGTCTCTAATGACACATCTCTGCTCCTGGTGATCTTTCCTAATTCTTCCATTACTGCCCTCCTGAGTCTCAGTCTTCTCTTGATTTCTTTTTGAAGTGATGACAGAACCAAAGGTAAGCACCATCTTTAACAATTTCTATGTCTTCATTGTATTTCTTCTGCAGTCATGATTTTTGTATTCTTGGTATTCAAATACAGCCCTGCTTTGGCACTTTTTTCTTTCACTTTCATCAGAAGTTTTTTCAAATCATTATTACTTTCTGCCAGTAAGATGAGGTCTCCTGCACACCTTAAGTTATTGATAATTCTTTCACCAATTGTTATTCCTTCTTTCTCTAAGTTTAAAAATTTGCTTTGACTGATTTTTACCAATGAGCAATGGGTGGCATTAGTGTGGCAGCCATGGAATCAGGGACATTCGTGTGTCATGTAGTAGCTAACCTTTATTCCTAAGTACCAGGTTCAACAAGAACTACACTGTTCCCTACACCTGCCTGTGTTTATATTTACTCCCCACTTTGAGTTTCCCGGTGAATACATTACCAGCAGGAGAACATAAAAAATATATTAGTTTTTCAAAAGTGAAACTGCATCCTTGTATGAAGAAGTTGACTTAAATCCCCAGTGGAGGGTTCCAGCGTGTGAATTAGAAGGTGGCTTGGAGATAGAGACAATTCGAAGGAAATGACCAGCAGCCTCAAACACAATGCATTAGAAGACCCTCCAGAGAAATAAAATTTTTTTCATTTTTAATTTACAAAATGTTTTCAGGGGGATTTTATCTGTAAAATAGAGAAGATAATTTTGAATGCATGTGAGTTTTTCTTCCAGAAGTAAGGTTTTCAGGACAAACTCAATGCATTTACTCATTTTCCTGTAAAAATATCTCCAGAGGTGTTTACCTAGTGGAGAAGGAATTGATTTGAAGTATTGCTAGCCTTAGGAACTAATGCATGTCCATACCCAGGATGAGAACACAGCCATAGAAAAAAGCAGCACATTTTACATATAATCTCTGGCTGTACAATAATCTTAAAATAGGGCAAATTTTCATTTTAAATATGTCATCTAGAGTGCTGCTATCCATTTAGAAACTGCTCAATAAATATTTAATACTTAGCTCATCATCATGCAACGGAGCGAGGTCAAACTAATATTGTGAAAGTAAGAAAAAATAACTCTGAAATATACTTTAAAAGCTGAGAACAGCTTGAGGCTGCATGAAGTTGAACTTTGGAAGTATTCCAGAACTCAAGGCAGGGTTGGGGGTGATTAGAGGGGTGGGCAATGCTCACAGCACATAAAAGAAACAGAAGGATGGCAAGAACAGAATATTTTCTAGTCATATGGTAGATCAGACACTGGGAAACAAATAATTTTAGAGAGAAACCAAAGCAATCAGTCCTAATTACAAAAGTAGCTACTGTGTGCTTATCAAGTGCATTATGTTCTAGGGTGCAATAAAAATCTTACGGCCAAAGCATATTGCTTTAGGTAAGGCGCATCTTAACATAAAGAAAACTCAGAGGTGTTAAAAAGAAGTGCCTTTCAGAAACCTCAGCCAGGTACCTCTGAAACCAGCTTTTCATCAAACAGTGTCTCTTAAACACTAGATTTAGACGTAACATATTCTGCACCCTGTTATGTGAAAGCAAGATACCTAGACAAATAAAATATAATAAGTCTCTTAAATATAATAACTCTCTTAAATCTCAAGGCAAGTAGAAAATGATTAAACCCTATATCCAGTCCTTGGCAGTAGCCGAAAGGAGAATTAAACTACCTTGTCCGTGAAGAATGAATTTAAAAGTTTTTCAGATGAAGAAGAAAGGTTTTGCACATAGTGGAACATTGTTTAAAACTTGGATTCACTTTTAATAGGCTTCCTAGTCAGTGTAATTAGAATTCAATTATGGGAAAAAGAAATATAAAGAGACATTTTTTTACTTGGTTGAAATTTTCATTTTTTCATCAATGTTTACATGGTCTTCTCAAATCAATATTGAATTATAGAATGAACTAAGATAAGATGGAGGGATGGACTTCAAGCTAGTGACCACTTTTGTTAGGGGAACTGTTTCCTTAGAGGCTTGCTGTGTTTATCTGCATCCATCAAACCCCACGATGTATTGGATTCTATGTTCCGAACCATGGAAATAAAGTAGAGTAGTTCTCTTTGCTTCTGCTTCAAACAGAGAAGATGTTAAAATATCTCAAGGGACAAAATGGTTGAAATAGAAGGGGAAAGAGCGATGGACTGAGGTGTAGGTGCATGTGTGTGTGTATGCCGTGGCCTTACATCTCTCCCTCATCTGTGAACACATGCTCTAGAACAGAATATTTCTTTCATCTTCATCATGGTCTCTTTTTGAGTCTTATCTTCTTTTTATCCACCATCTCTCTTTATCTTTCTTTTCTTAGTTTTCATTCTCTTCAACTTTTTCCTATTTCCTCCTTTTCCTCTGCATTCAAGACCCTAATGATGATTGGTTCTGGGGCAGGGGGCGGGAGGAGAGTTTACATGTGGTCAAGTTAAAGGGAACATGATCCTTTGGCATAATTCCTGTTAATGCCTTAACATTTGTTTTATTTATTATATTTAAGTAAACACATGTCAAGCCAATTGCTAAAGATAGATGCAATGACATAAGTATATTTATGTTTACCTGTCACTGGTTTCTGTGCAGACTTAAAAAGGTAATAATAATCCACCCATGCTGTGTTGTCAAATCATTCATTGGACATTTTACCGTGGGTGTTTTAAAGCTGTTGAAATAAAAACTTTGCTGAAAAAAAAAATGTTTATTTTAAAAATAATTTGTAGGCCTTTTTTTCTTGTCCAAATAGTCAGAAAATACACCTTTAAAAATCTGCTCCTTATTGCCAGAACTCTTCAGTCCAGAACCATTTCCAAACCTCTACAGCCCAAACTCCTCTTCTGGACACTGGACTCATACAGCCAACAGCTTCTGGCACAGTTTAGTGCATGTTTAGGTTGAATTGTCTACAAACAGACTGAAATGGCGTATTAAATTTGCCTGTTTGTGCTGCCATAGCAAAATGCCACAGACTGGGTTTATTAAGCAACAGAAATTTATGTTCACACAGTTTTGGAAGCTAAAAGTCTATGATCATTATGCCAGCTAAAGAGTCAGTTTCTCACGAGGCCTGTCTTCCTGGCTTGTACCTTCTAGCTATGTGCTCACATGGCTTTTCCTCGGCGCATGTGTGTATGGTTTCTGATGTCAATTCTTATAAGGACACTAATCCTGTCTGATCAGGGCCTCACCCTTCTTACCTTATCATCCTTAATTACTTCCTCAGAGGCCTCATCAGCCACAGTGAGGGTTACAGCTTCAACATATAAATTTTAGGGAGACACAAGCATACAGTTCATAATAGATAGAAAATTACTGGAGGTTTAAGGAAATGTGTTATTGGGGTTATATTTAAAAGAAAGTTTAGAAGCCATGGCTGGGCAAAGAAGCTGACCAGCAATGTGGCTTCACCTGTAGTGTCTGCCCACCCAAGGGTAACTCTGGATCTGGAATTGTCCTTCAGATGAGCCCCAAATAGTAGAAACATGCCAGTTGTTTGTGTCTTTGTTACAGCCAGTCACTAGACACAAGCTACCCCTACAAAGGGCAGGAACAATCACTTGCTATGTCCAAGGATAATTCCTAGTGAAGGACAGAGCAATACCAGCAATTGACTTTCCCACCAGCTGGGTGCTTTAGTCCTGAAGGAGGATTGTGAGTGAAGTATCACAATGTCCCTTGCACCTCAAATTCACCTGCTGTTTGCAGGAAGTTTGCCCATGCCAAAAGAGCCATCTCGGGTGCTGGTTGGACATATTTCCTGGGGAGTTTGAAAGTAAATGGAAAGAAACACAATCTGTGTTATTGCAGTTGCTCTCAAGGCTGTAATGATACGTATTATCCTGTTCTCCACTACTCATTCTGGATCCCATCACCCTTGGCTAGCTCCTCTGTTGGTCTAGGTGGTTGTTTGGGTGGTGGGGTGACCAAGGCCTTCATTCTTGAGAAGACTGAGTCCAAGTGGTTACCATGTCACTCTCAGGTAATGGCAACTACATGCATTCATGCCCAGTATTTAAACTGGACAACAGAGCACAAAAGATGCTTTAGCAGATAAGCGGAACTCAAAGCACATCCTACCCCATCTCCATCAGGCAGCAACAGCCCTCCTTCCTCCTGCTGATCTGAGCCAATTGTCCCTATCAACAGTCTCTCCTTCCCTTTGCTGCTAGTTCTTTGCCATGAGAAGACCAAAGTACCTGGATGGAAGACATAGCTTAAAATCCAGTGTGTCTTTACTTATCTTCTTGTGAAAGCATTAACTATCTGAGTATCAGGATCTTTAGACCCACAGACCTAAAATGATTGTGACAAAAATCACAAATGCCCTAAAAAAAAAACTGGGGGTTATGATAAGTGACACCACTTCTAATTCCATTCTTTGATTCTCAGACCCATGTATTCTAGCTTACAGAAGATATAAGGCAATAAAGTAGATGTTGATTTTCAGTGTATACTATGTCCTTAAAGATTGCACCCCATCCTGTCAAAATGTGATTTTCTACTTGGCTCCCCAGTTGCATGTTTAAAACACCATTTCACCAATGTATCATACTTACAGTTTTTCATCTGTCAGGTTGCTATACTAGAATACCATAGGCTGAGTGGCTTATAAACAACAATAAAAAAAGTATTTTTCACAGTTCTGGAGGATGAAAATTCCAAAATCAGGGGGCCAGCAGATTCGGTTCTGGTGAGAGCTGTTTCCTGGCACATAAATAACTGCTATCTCTCTGTGTCCTCCCCTGGTGGAAGGGACAAGGGAGCTATGTGGGTCTCTTTTATAAGAGCTCTAATGCCATTGATAAAGGCTCTAACACCATGACCTAATCACCTCCCAAAGGCCTCACCTCCTGATACCACTGTGGATTAGGTTTCAAAATATAAATTTGGGAATGGGGGGTGGGGATGACAGAACTATTCAGTCTACAGCATGTGGTGTAAAACAAGTGGGACTCCTGGTTGCATATACACTATGGAGAGCTTCACATGAAACTGTCAGAGAGGATGAAACACCCACCCACCAGTCAGTCTTCAGACCTGCTAAAATCAATGATATGATAGATATGAATGCCAGGTCACCCTCATCCTCATATTTTAAAATAAGGATATACAGAATTTAAATAAATAAATAAACAAAAATGCTAACAAAACTTTGCTTTGCCTTGCCTGATTTGAATTTTAGTTCCATGTTTATTGATTATGATGGTGAAATAATATGCAAACTCTAACCTAAGTTAGTAGTGCAACAGAAGTTTGGGACATGAGTTTATTTTATGTTTATTTTAAAGGTACTGTGGGATTTAATGTTCGTTTTCTGCTAACATATCGTCACCAGTGTTGACTCATAGAAAAATTTTTATTTATCAAAAGTTATTTTTAATTTTATTTTAGAAACAAAAATCCTATAGCAATTCCACTAACTCCTTTTCTGTATCATTTCTTACTTTTGATAAGATGCACTTCTGCAAGAAAAAAAAAATCAGGAAGTCCTGAGGGAGATTAATGCATTTTAAAGGGCCATTGGTTAAATACCAAAGAGTGACTTCCATACAAGACTTCAGTAAACCCTGAGTCTAAAATGGCTATTTGCGATCTACTGAATATTTTTTTGTCAGTTAGCCTGCTTTCTGGGATTCACATGCAAAACATTTAAAGGTCATATTTGAACCATTTTAATCCTTACTGAAACAAACTCAGCAGGCTCTGTCAGGTGGACAAGAGTTGATAGGTGAGATTTCTTTTAGAGTCAAAATGTAGTGTGAGTGTTGGGAGACATTCTTGCTGAATGCCCTACAGACAGGGTTAAAGTTGCTTGCAAGCTAGAAGTTTGCAGGGCAGGTGGGCTCATTAATGGGTAAGCTCCTTACTAAAGGAGGAAGTTTAGCTTAATGGAAAGAGTTGACCGTTCTTTGCCCCAAGGAATAAGAGACGGGAAAACAGGAACAAGGATGTTTTGAGAGAACTTATGTAAAGCTCAGCAATTGTTTGCATATCTGTGAATGTTGCTTCTCATGCACATCCTGTGCTTAATAAACTCGGGGCACAATATTCACTGTTAGCCCTCCTGACTCTATCTTCTGTCTCTCTCTCTCTCTCTCTCTCTCTCCCTTTTTTTCTCAATCCTCACTCCCCCTCTCGGGAACTGTTAGATCTTAGCCCACTGGCTCCGGCACGTGAGTGAGCATCATCAGCTGCAGAGTTCTACATCAGTGAGTTCTGGACTGTTCTCTCCAGGTTGTTTAGAATGATATTCCATGAATTGCCACGAGATACAAACAGAAAAGCTTTGTTATAAATTCTACTTTATTCTGTAAAGACATTTTAGAAGAGGAACTTCTTAATTGAGAAAGATTTCAACTCAGTTCGCCTCCTAAGGCTCATACGTCCATTTTAAACCTGTGCCACTGGAGACATGGGTTGGCATCTGTTATTTGGCAAGCACAAATGTCCAGAGACTTTTGCTTCTAGCAAGGTCTCTCTGTTTATCTCAGATAAGGGATTTGTGGACAGAACATTGATCCGAGCTGTCAGCATCATGCTTTTTTATCTTGAATCAAATGGTTGTTTCAAGATGGGTGCAGAACACTAAGGCTGTCCCGAAGCACGTTGTTAAAGGAAAGGGATCACCTGGACCTGCTGAGGGTTCTGTAGAAACTTGTCTTCTTGTGTCCCAAATAATTGTGATCCATGATGAATTACCAAGCGGATACCTCTTCAGTTACATGAGAGTCTGATAAACAATGAGCTACAGGCCATGTACTGTCCTACCACTTGCATCACTATCATAACATGAGGTTTAGTATTTGCTGGGAATTATAAAAGTGAAAGCATTTTTTTTTTTACTTAAATACAGCTGTGTTATTCACTGTTCTAAATGTTTTACAGACAATAACATATGTAATAGATGGGTTTGGGATACTGAAGTTGGGAGCACATGTTTTATGTCATAGGACAATCCAGAATAAAAGTGGAGTTACTAGCCATCTGTATGTGATTGTCAAGTTTTTTCATTTTTCCTGCCAAAGAATTTGATGATTTTTGCCTTCCCATTTTCAAATTGGTGTTCTTATTGTTAAAGTCTTGAATACCACATTATTATTCCTTTGCCAATAATTATATCTCAGCTATTACTGCACCTCATTGAGTTTAAATTACAACATTGACCTCGTAAGTGGTCAATTCATACATCCCTAAATTAGTAACCTTTCTGAGGTATGAGTTAGCATATTAAAATGTTTGCAGCTCTGTAATTGGTATCACTAAAGTTTCTCCTATACCTGCAAATGATGTGTAGCCATGGTCACGGCCATAACAAAATCTCTGCAACGTTTAATGCATTTCCAAATTGCTTATAGCCTACATTGCCTTTCAAAAATATTTTGTGTAGAGCATATACTTTTTCTTTTGTCCCATGACAGTAATGGATTGCTTGGTCTATAAACTGCTTTCTTTATTTAATACAAATACCCTACTTTGACACACCTACAGATGACACACCAAGGGGACTAGTGGACTTCACTGAAGCTTACATGAGAGTGTGTATTCATTTATCCCCAGTAACTTGCACTGTGAAGTGCTCTCCTTGTTTATTCCAAAATAAAAACAAATGGCACGCTTTCTTCTGCTTCAGGCTCTACTAGCAGTTCTTCGTAGAATGCATGAAACTTTGCAAGTACATTTTTCTTTATAAAAAGCAAAAAGCTATCCAATGACTCTTAGATTATAGTGATCACTTAACTCACTACACACAGACTAACAGGGCGAGTAGTGGCAGTGTGGAATTTCAGTCAATTATCCTGTCTGATTTCTGACTTGAACTTCATCTTTTTCCACAGCAATTCCACTCACTGTTTTATAAGAGTTAATACGAGGCAGTGAACAAGATTAAAGTGTTTGGTTTTAAGTTTAAATAATACAGCATACTGAAAAATAAAGGTGACTGATTTTTCTACCACATTTTAGGAAGCACTGATTATCCACTGTAGCAACATCTCTAACTACATATATTTAAGTCTGAGTTACTTTCACTTAATTAATGAACCTTGTCCCTTGACAAGGGAGTGACTGATTTGAGAAAGAATACCCCCATCAGAGTGAATTGAAGGTGTAAAGGACATGAATTGTATTTCACTCGATAATCATGACATCAAATGTAGATTTGCTGGGTCATTAAATTATGATTTAAATTATTTAAGAGTAAACAGGTTATTACATGTCCCCATTGCATTGTTTATTCACAGAATTATTTTGTGTTTAAGGCCCTATGGAGTGCTATCATCCTGCTGGTTTTGTTAAAAACTTTTAGAATTTGTTTTTCTTTCTATTGGTGCTATAGCAATCAAGTAGTCATTTCTAAAATACTACTTTGCCAAGTATTGGTACTTATTTTAATAAAAGGCAATTATATATTTTAGCTTTCTGATATCTCCCTGATATCACAAGCTTAATAATAATAATAATAATAATAATAATAATAATAATACCCAAATAACCTAATTTTCTTTAAAGGCAGTAATTTTCTGTTGACTCTAAAACTGGCTCATTAGGGGCTGAATGTTCTTATTTTTCTAGGAGTTTGAGATAAAAGAGTAAAGGAACTTAGTAACACTTCAAATCCACCGAGTCCCCTCCAACACACACACACACACACACACACACACACACACACACACACACACGTGTCAGGAAGACTGGGGTGTCTCAGGTGATGCCTGAGGATACATCTCTCACTCCAGCCATCGAAGCACCTCATATCTAGGAAAATTCTGATTCACTCTTATCTGAGGATTGATTGGAACCATCAAGATATCAAAAATGGGTGTCAATGGAACAGCATTTTGGACAGCAGTTTGACCGTTCCTCAAAATATCAAGCATAGAGTTCCTGTATGACCCAGATTTCTACTCCTAGGTCCACAAGAAAAATAAAAATGTGTGTTCATATAAAAAGTTATACATGAATGTTCACGACAGTACTATTCATAAAGTCATAAAATAAAACAACCCAAATGCCCATAAACTGATGAATAGATTAATAAAATGGGGGCATATCTATACAACAGTGAAGTATTGATGCATGGTACAACATAGATGAACCCTGAAAACATTTTGCTCTGCAAAAGAAATCATTCACAAAGAAACAGCACATGTTGTTTGATCCCACTGATATGAAGTGTTCAGAATATGTGACTCCATAGTGACAGAAAATAGATTAGTGGTTGCTTAGAGTTTAGGAAGCAAGAGAGAGTAATTCCCTAATGGAAAAAGTGGGAATTGACTGCTAACGGAGATGGGGAGTTTCTTTTTTTGAGGTGCTGAAAATGATCTAAAATTAATTGTGGTGATATTTGCAAAACTATGTTAAAATACTAAAAAAAAAAGTCTAAAAATGTATGGTTCAAATGGGTGAATTTCATGGTATGTCACTTCCATCTCAACAAACATATTAAAATAGATATCATTTACTGAGTACTTACTATGTATGCATCAAATATTATGTTAGGAAGTTTTTGCACAAAACTTATTTAATTCTCTGAACAACCCTTTTATAGCCAAGGAAACCCAAGTGAGTTACACAACCAGGAAGTAGCAGAATGAGTCCTTCTGACTCCATAATTACTAAGCTATATAATATGGCCAACATAATGCTACTCTTGGGAGTCTAAAATTATTGGCAGGTATTACTTTTTTTTCAACTCCCTATATATCTCAACTAAAACCATTAAGACTTAAAAATCCAAGAAGTTTATAAAATCAAACTATTTTGTTTTTCTCTTAGTCATATTTATTGCTTGCTAATCAATATTTGTTTGTTGGGGGGTTAGATTAATATTTACTAGGTGAGGGAGAAAATAAATGAGGTTATCGGTGACAACAAACTTAGAAAATAATTTTAGAAATTCTTCAACTTATATATTTCTAAAAAGTATATTTAGCTTATCAATTCAAAAGAAATTATAAAAACAATTTTTAAATTGGGAGCAAAAAATTAGTGTGGAGAATCAGGCACTAACCTTTACAACCTCTACTTCTAACAAGGAGACAAAAAGTGAGACTATTTTCTCACCATCTAGAAACTTATCTTGTACTTGATTAAAAATTTTAAGCAAGTTACCTAATCTCCCAATACCTCAGTATTTTCATTTATAATGAGATGATGTTTAGAGCTTTGTCAGCTCTATAGCTCATAATTTCAAGAAATTTCATCATTTCATGTTTTACTGAATGATAAAGCTGAGACATTTAATAGAAGTAAACCTTATAAAATTAAATTACATTTCTAGAACTTTTTTATTGAAAATAAATTAAAAATTGAAGAACCAAGATTAATTTGCATTATACATTACTTAGACTTAATCTCATAATAATTCTAAGCATCTCAAATTATGTTTCATTATTTCATTTATTTTATGACATTCATTATATTTGAAGCTAAATCCCTTTGTTGTAGAGAACATGAATTCATTTTTGTTTCACTAAAATCTAGAACTATAAAGCCTTACACCAAGGATGTGAGTACAAGCATGGGTGAGCAAGAGAGAGAGAGAGACAGAAAGACAGAGACAGAGACAGGGAGAGAGAAAAAGTATGACTAAATAATTTTAATCTCCTGTCTTATAATAAATATTTATAACATATATATTATACACATATATTTACCAAGAAAAGGAGAAATAATAAGTGGAAAACAATATAGAGTTCAGGTAACATCTGTTTATCATGATTCATATTCTTTTCCATTTGTAGAAACCAAATGATGTGATACTACTAAATTTTAAGTAAGAGTTAGACTTAGTACTTTAAATAATAAGATTAGAATAGTTTAGTAATAAGTGGTTAACCATCACTATACATTCCTATATTCTTAGACAGGTCTTATTCTTTAGGGTTAAAATATCATACCAGAGTGTGTGTGTGTGTGTGTGTGTGTGTGTGTGTGTGTGTGTGTGTGTGTGTGTGTTTATGTATGTATCCTAAAATTTAAGTTTCAGGAATAGATAAACACAAATCAATTTAAGTGATACAGATTTTAAAACTATATAGCAGCTTTGACAGTTTGTAACAATGTGTTATTCTAAAATCTCAAATAACTCAACAGAAAAAAGTTTTAAGTAATTAAATAGGAACATTTGTAGAAGAATAAATTAAATTAATCTAAAAGAAGAAACACATATTTGTAATACAAGAAAAGGATTCAGAATGGTAGAATAATGAATATCTTTAGGCACAGACAGAGAATCCTTGGATTATCTTTGATTCCATGTAAATAATTAGAAAATTAAAAGGCCATTATTTTCAGTTAACAAAAGTTAGTTCTCACTATTCCATACCTAGGTTATAGCTATGGAGAATTCCAAAGAAAAATATTGTTTTCCCAAACCCAACCAAGCATGACCCAGAGTTTCTAGGAAATCTGGCATGGAGCCCAAGTGCATTTAAAGATATTATTCTATTTAAATTCGATCGTGCTGGTGGTTTCTTTCAAACCCATTCAAGATTTTTTTTTCAAAAAAACAATAGTAAAAAAAAAAACCCACATCATAAAGAGTATGTATATGAGTTGTCCTATTTTTAGATGAGGAAGCTGTTGGCTATATCATTCTCATTCTAACCACAAAACACACCTTAACATACCATCCATCTAAAGAAGAAATTTGGAATTAAAAATAATCACACATATCTCAGTCTGATTCATGTGTGAATGTTGACCTCACTGAAGTTCAACTCTTCATAGTGCAAAGCTAGAGCATGAAACATTGTATTCACTACAAAGTTCCCAGGATCTGAAAGATGAATTAATTCTTTAAAATATATGTTTTCATCATCACAGCACTAGCTCTCACAAAGTAAGCAACTTGAATCAAAGAATTCAAGGTAAAATACTTACTTGATATCTTTCATCAGTACACATCTCTCTAAAAATTTTTTTTAAAAAACCCTGTATATATCATTTTTTGCTTTAGAAGCATATATGACAAAGTTATGAATAAAGTTGATTTGGGGACTGCATTGACAAGGACCAGGTTTAGGGTAAATATATGACGCTGTTCTGTCCAATATGGCAGCACACTAATCACGTGTGGCTATTTAAACTTAAACAAATTAAAATTAAATAAAATTAAAAACTCAGCTCCTTTTCTACTCAACTCTTGTACATTTCATGTTTTCAAGACCACATTTGGTTAGTGGCGAAATTATTGAACAACAAATTTAAAGAACATTTGCATCAATACAATAAGTTCTAGTGGATAACTACATGATTGCTACATGTTTTACTGTTTTGTTTTGTTGAGAGTATGTAGACTTCCTTTTATGTAATAAAGTAGTTTCTAAAAATATAAAAATATTTTGTTCAGTAACATAATCCAACTCTACACACAAACAGAAAATTGATTAGGTACAGAAACTGTTTGTCCCTAGACTCAAAGCTCCATGAAGTCAGGTTATGATACCATATTAACCATATTAACCATATTTATTTGTTACATTATTTGTTTATATTGTGAATAATTTCTGTTCAAATATAGTAAAAATTTATGTACTTACATATAAACTAAAATTCATGATTATTCAAACTAATGTAGACTGAAATTTATGCATGAGCTCTGGAAAAAAAGCATTCTAAATGCAAATGAAAGTGTTTTCATAAAGTATTTGGCATTCTTTAAAAGAATAAAGTGTCTAACTGGCTTTCAAGACTTCAACATCTCTATTTAAAATGTGTCAATTACAAAAGCATCTCTAATTAAAACTGACCTTAGAAAGATTCTTCTTTGCAAGAGTTTCTTACCAATAGTCCTTCTAATTACAATAGATATTTAGAATAAAAATAGTCCATAAGACAGACATCTCTAATTTAGATTAATCTTTCCACAAATAGTTTTAATTACTAAAATTTTTCTTTATGAGCTATTTTACTACATCATTTATTCTGTCACTGTTTTAAAGATAAATGGGAAACATAGTTAAAGTCTTAGTCGATTCCACTTAATAGTCCAAGAAAGCAATCTTTGACCTGTTATATCAAGGAGTACAATAACAGAAGGAAACAGGAATACGCCAGTGTAGTAATGATAGTGCATGGGTCTACAAATTAGGGCTGCTCCATTTAGTGACAGTTGATTTGCATAGTATACATCAAGCACATTACAGTACTAATTCTGAGAATGCATGTTAAGTAATTAAGTAAGCCCATGACTCTGACAGGCTTATGTGTGAGTGAACATTTGGCATTTTGGGTTTGTTTGTTTGTTTGTTTGTTTGTTTGTTTGTTTTTGTTTGCCCAGCATTGATTCCCTTTTTCTCTGCTAATAACATCCTGATTTTGCTTCAATGCTCTGCTTTGCTCCCAGTTTGAACTGTCTTGGTAAAAATGCCCAATCATCCCCTGTAAGAGAGGATTTTGTACCTTTACACCAAGCTAAGTGAATCAGAAGTTTTATCCTTGGAATATGAATCTTCGGCAAAATAATACAGAACCTGAGAACAGATGTCTATTCTTCCCAGTTAAATGCCCTAAAAAGACTGTTAGTTAGCTTCTTCTATACATAGAGCTCATACTTTCCCCATTTTTCCTTTTCGACACTGGTTCCTTATCTTTTCCTCCATATAATTTAGTTAGATTATTCTGTTATGCACAAGCAAAGAACCTTTATGATATAATGTCTAACAAAAGATTGCTTAGTTAAAAATTATAATGAAATGTGCAAAAGTTCTAGGTCTAACCTTTATCACTAGTTTTTTTGTAGAATGGAACTAATGTCACCTAAATTGCAGTATAATATATGATCGAATTGAGATTCGTTCAAAATAACAAATAAAGCACACCCACTAGGTCTCCTCTTACAAAGATTCAGCAGAAGTTATTGTTAACCAAAGAAAAGATATTTTTAAAGGATAAATATATTACAACTTAGAATATGAGAAATGGTGCCACCCAGAAAATTAAAGTTTGACATTGAATCAATAGAAGAAAAGAGTAAAGGAAATCATAGACCATTGTAGACTCATAAGTAATTCCAGAAATAATTGAAACTCAGAGTAAAACAAGCATAAAGATGTAGAGTTAGCCTTGCAGTGATCAAAGGTTATTAATTGAAGAATCAATTTAGAATGGATCCATTGAATTCCCAGCAGGCAGAAGAAACCTTTGCCCTGAGGGTAATATCTTTAAAAAGATGCTTTGAAGGTGTTACTAGAGAGAAAGTTGGGACTATAGAAAATTGTACATAAGTTTACAAGTTTAAAAACAGTGTAAAACAAAAGAGGAAGAAGTAGCTAAGTATAATGCTTTGACATGGAACACTCAAGAAATGGTCTTAGACCTTCTTAAACCTCTGTTTAGACTTGAGAAGATATTATCATCACAGAAAAGATAAAAAGATATTTTCTGCAGCTAAGAGAAGACCCGAATCTTTATACAGGATCCTCTGAGTGCCAAGGACAATAACAATAACAAAAAGTCCCTTAACATTATAAAGTTTCAGAATTCTGAGAATAGTAGAAAAGTCTAAAATTCCCAGGTAAAATGGATTTCTACAGTGTAATTAGAAGTCATCAAAAGTTCTTTAACCACAATGAAAAATAGAATGCAGTAAAATATCTCCAAAATTCTGAGATTAAATAATTTTAAAGCTGGAGCTCAATGCTCAACCAAACTATCACAGATTATTTGATGACATTAATAGTAAAGGATGTTAATTGCCCATTTTAGAAATAGGTCCTGGGCTACATTCTTTCTAAACACTTTAAAAAACATATATTTTATACAGTCAGATTAGTCTAAAGAATAGGAAATACTAAAGGCAGACGGAAAATAGTATGACCATCTGATTTTATTGTAAATACTCCTGAGTTGAACTATGGCATTGGCAACACTGCTTTATATAAAAGTTTTTAAAACTTACACTTGAAAAACTTAAAATAAAACTTCAAGACAAAGGAAATAGACTATCAAAAGATGCATACATATATGAAATGAAGTAACTAGAGTATTGTCAGAAACAAAGTAGTATTCAGTAAATACAATTTAAATGGAATTGAGCAAAATTGCCAAAGGAACAGTTCTCAATAAATATAAACAATTCAACCAATAGTCAGAGCCCTTTCATAATCAAAAACAACTGCCCAGTGATACCAGTCATTTAAGTAAAACTTAACCAAAACCAGAACACTACATAATGTGGCCACATCCAAGGGAAATCCCTTCTGATTCCGGAGCCTTTTGATCCTCGTCACACACGCATAACCGAGGCACTGAAGAAAACCACATACAGATTTATTTTACACTCCTTGACATTTAGAAACACTTTAAGAAGCCATATCTTCCCTTTTGAGGACAATTTCTTCCAAAGACCAGTCATGAGGAAGGGAGAGTATCTTGAATGGTCTCAAGGCTCATACCCTGAAATACATCAACCAATATCTGTATCACACTGAATCCCTAAGACAAAGCAGGACTGAACAGTTGAATAGTGTTGAGAAAGTATCGAATTTCCATTTTAATTTTATTGTATGTAATAATGCCCTCAGCATAGTTCCATAGAACATATCAGAACAGTCATTGAGCAAAGAAAATTAGATTATTTAAAAATTAAATGTTACATGCCTAAAATACCACAAGGGATAATTACGATTAGCTCCTCAGACTAAAATATATAATTTCTATGCCATAACTTGGCAATACAATTAATTTAACTATCTGTATTGAGGAGAGATCAAAAACCTAAACAAAGTCCCAAATATTTGTTCTGGACCCTATAATTCAATCTTTCTTCTGTGCTTGAAACCTTTTTAAAAACTGGACTTGACTTTTCTCTGCCCAACTTCATTCAAGATATTAGTGCATAAAAGTATTCTCTATATTTATGCAGTGTTATTGACAGATAACCCAGCTATTAAAAGGATTATCTTGGATCCAATAAAATTCAAACAACATAATCTTAAATATTGAATCACATCTATATTTTGTGTTCACTTATAAAAATGTCATATATACTAACTTTAACATTGGTATTAACCACTGTTGCTGATATTTAAAAAAGGAAAGAAAATTAAAATTAAAAAAAAAAAAGACTCTGCTGCTGAGATAGAAGATACTTTTAGTCTTTTTTTTTTTTTCTGAGCAGAACAAAAATTTTCCCTGGCCAGAATACAACTGGCTTTTACTTAAGGAGATGTATTTACTCAAAAGAAAGTAGCCAGCAATAAAAAGGGGGAAATAGATGTCGTTTTCTGTCACTCTGCAACTGAAAGTATTTCAAAGAAATGGGAGGAAGGGAGGGAGGAAAAAAGGAAGAAGAAAGGAAAAAAGGAAGGAAGGAAGGAAGGAAGGAAGGAAGGAAGGAAGGAAGGAAGGAAGGAAGGAAGGAAGGAAGGAAGGAAGGATAAGGAAGTAAAGTAAGCGAGAATGGGAAAGGTAACTGCAATCAAGACTTTTCAGGTATGAAACCACTTGTTAGATTCTGAGGCCTGGGGTGCTATTATAATTCTTAATAACAGGAAGTAGCCCAGGCTGCTCTGCTCTGGAAAAATTGGGGTAATCCTCAGGTATAGATCTACAGAGAACAGGGGTGACTATCAGAAATTTTTGAGTACATTGTCAGGGGCTATCACATCGGCTTCCCTGACATGTCACTGTTTTCCCTAAGCACAATGAGACAGTGATCATGACGCTGAGACAAACATTCAGTTTGGTCAAATTAGCCTCATTAGAACACTGAGGTTTTTCTTATATTGTCCCAGGGCCTAAGGTTCTGTGACAAATGTCAGGTGTAGCTTGTCTTTCCGTGTCACAATGCCCGCCAACCAGTTATCTCATTTGTTAAAGAATTCAATCAAGAAATTGTTTAGTTTCCTCTGGTGAATTTATTGATGACTTGGACTCATTGAAAGAACTTGGATTTCTATTCTCTCTGTGTCTCCCTATTTTTTTAACCGTTCTCTTTTAATCATGGTTTTCTACTTTGAAGATAACTTTTTATTAAAGAAAATTTAAATGAGATGGAATTGTCTAATTTCGTTATTGCTGTCACCCACTCCAAGCAAGTTTACTCTTGTTGCACATATATATTTTGAAGTATTTTATTTTCCTAGGAATTTTCACAAGTTTCATGTCTTCCTTGTTCATACGTGTCATTTTAGGACGTTTTCAGATAAGTTCATTGTACAAGTCCTTTTTGAACCGCCATTTAAACATACACATTTATAATTTTTCCTTTATTACTCTTACTGAAATCTTTTTTTAACTATTATCAAATGGTTTTTTTTAAACTTTCCTTACTTCTTAAGCCATATTTCCTTTTAGTCTTAAAAGTCTTTTCTCTGAATTCTGTGAAAGAGTCTTATGTAAAACAAGGGTATCTATTTAATTATGTGAAATCTTACATTTGATTTCAAAAATTCTATCATGGCAACATGACTTTTCCTACATTTTTCATTACTTTCACTTCACTAACAAGTTCAGCATTACTGGCAAAAATTAACTCCAAAGGGGAAGTTCTCCTCATTGCTTCTAACACAGGAAAGATTAAATCATTTTTGTTATTGTGTGAGTGTGCGTGTGTGTAAAAGCATACACACTTAGTGTTTGGGAACATTAAAATCAGTAGATTGATGATTATAGAATGGGAAATAGCTGTGGTTTTTAATTTTTATTATTGTTTCTCTGGGGGTATCTGCATTTCTAAATTAGACAAAGAATTCCTAATAGCGAAATTTTAATACAATATAGTTTTGGATATTCTTACATAATAAAAAAAATTTAACTGCATTATAAAAAATGTTTTATGCATTCACATACAGACATAAAGAGGAGATCAAATGATTATTCTATGATACTATAGATATTATTGATACACTCCACCTGAGTTAAATTTCCTTAGAATTATTGTAGTACAATATTTTTATAGGAGAGAACCACTCTGGCTATTTTATGACCTAAGTTTCATTAGGCCTTAATTACACCCTCCAAAGTCCTATAACTTGTGTTGTTAATTAGCCATTTATTTATTCATTTTGAGTAATGCAAAAGTAATCTGAGTAATACTCAGATATAAATAATACCTTTCTTTAGCTTTACTATTATAACTGCCAATATGAGTTTTATATTGATAAATTGGTAACTGTAAGGTCAGAGTCAGCTCTTGAGAGTGTTAGTGACATGAACAAACATTTATTAGCAATCTGATGCCCACCAAGTTTTTACCAAGGCAGGAGGTTTGATCAGAGGTAGCAGAAGTGAATAAAACAAAGTCACTTCTCTTAAGAGCCTCTGTTCACAGGAAAAGAGACAGAGGATCAGCCAAAGTTGCAGAGGGAATATTATTTCAAACTCTGTGCCAGGCCAGGCTAATGAAGACTTTTGAAGATAGGCAAAAGAACTCTCATGTTTGAAAATAGAATTCTTGTGTCTACTTGAGCAGAGGTGAATGTGATTAGGGCGTTGTGCCAAAGAGAATTTCTGATTTAATTGAGAATGCTTTAACAAATGTCTTATCGTCGATTCACATACTAATTGATACTTACAATAACAAGCATGGTCTATGTTCTGCTTTAATAGCTTCATGCTTTGTGTTCATTTTTAAATTCAGAATGTTTGGCATTTGATTATTTTTATTCTAACACTCAAAAAGAGAAGAGTGTTCAATTAGTTATTTGCTTAGATGAAGTAATGTAAAACATAATATTGAAGCCACGCACCAGAAATGATAGATTTTCCTTCTTTCCATTTTTAGAATATCTGTCTCTCTCTATCGACTATGAATGTATATGCTCCAGAGCATCATAGCTTTAAAAGCCTGAATTTAATATTCCTAAATATGTAGCTGACCACATTTCAAAATAAGAAATAAAGTTTAAAAGCACATAGGACACATATAAGGTCCAGCAGTGTTCCTGCAGCAGCTCCTTTATATATTAAAAAAATCTGAAAATAAACTTGATGAAAAATATGCAAAAACTTTATATTCCATGTAAAACTACTGAAAAATAAAAAATAACAATGAAATGAAAATAGGAAAACATCTGTGTTTGAATAATGTATCAGGCCGGGTCCTGACAGGAAGCAGAAGGCACATTAAAGAGGTGATTGAAAGGACAAGGGTAGCCTTAAGCAGGACACATTAGGGAGATGAATGAGTTTAGCAAGGATGGCAGTCATCACTTCTCATAGGCCTGAAGGACCAAGAGGAGGAAGCAGTTATCTGAAGTTGGATTAAGAAGCAGGAGAGGGCTCTGGGAGGTAGTCATTAATACATGAGTGAGAAAAAAAGCAGACAGACTTCATTTTTTCCTTGCTCTTGATTTCCTGCCAGCATCTTTCATTGGCTATATGCATTTGAAAGACTGGGGTCTACCAATCGATGCATTTCATAAAAGTCAGGCTCCCAAGGCATATAACAGAATAGAGAAGGAGGGAGATTAGATCTGGGGAGGCAAATGAAAACTGTAATACACAAAAAGACTAAATCTTATAAATGACTCGCAAACTAGTCTCTAAATGTAACATAAAGCCACTGAAATCCCATGGATTTTCTAACTTGAAAATGATTCTAAAATTAATCTAGAATAATAAGTATATGATGTAAACAGCTTGGTCAATTCTAAAATAAATGAATAAGAAAGTACAGGAGTTATTTGCTCTATAGGATATAAAAACTACTATGTTTCTATATAATGAATTTAATTTGATGCTGGTGGAAGAACAGACTGATTAATTTATTTGATAAAATAGTCCAATGACAAATTTAAGAATATAGTAATGGCATTTAAATGGATAAATATCACTAAGATGACCAGATATAATTACATAGAAATATATCTCTAATGTTTATCTTATGCTTTATTCCAAATACAGTAGAAATAGATTAAAGATCATAATATATTAGAATAACAAAAATTTATAAAAATATAATATATAAAAGAAAAGATAAAATATAAGTGAATGATGTGAAAAATCTTGGTACTGGTAAGAAATTATATCTCATTTAACCTAATCCAACAATTTGCACATAACACCTTTTTAGATACATTACATGTCCTCAGTTAACACCTAGTTAATACAAGATTCAAAGTAAGAGCACATTAACACCTAGTTAATACAAGATTCAAAGTAAGACCAAAAAAATTAATAAAATTGACCAGAAAATATTTAATTTTCTGTAGAGTCAAAATCAGCATAAATGTGCCAAGATACAATTCAATGAGATAGGAAGTTATAATTACAACCTATTTGCTATACAAGAAGCACTGTTTTCAAAGAAAGATCTATAGTACAATAGATAAATCAGCAAAAGACATAAAGAATGCAATGAGAAAATATATAAGTGATAAAAATTTAAGTTTAAAAACTCAATACTATTAGCAATCAAGGACATGCAAGTTGTATATACAGTGAAATATTCTTTGAGTATTAGTATACATTGATAAAGTTTTAGATGATTGAGTATATTAAGTGTGGGTGAAGGTAAGGAAAATACCTTTCACACATAGTGGGCCAGAATATAAAATATTAAAACTTTGTGTTAATATTTAATTAATTAGTGTTAAAACTATGTTTCTCTGTTGAAAATTTACCATAAGGTGATCTGGCAATTTATCCTAAGTAAATAATTACAAATATGTGTAGAGTTATGGCTTAAGCAAAATCCCATCAATGTGGTTAGATAGTAGGGCAATTAGTTAGATAAATAGACTATATCTGTACAATGTACTTACGTATAACAACTGAAAATAAGATAGTAGATGCAGATTTATTCTACAGAAAGAGGTTCATAGAATTTGTCACTTGCAAATACCATCACTTCGAATCTTAAAGCAGATCAGAGAGTCTCAAAATTCTTGCTATAAACTGCTTTTTAGCCGGATAAACACACAGTGTGATTTTAAATGCATTGCTCAAGTCAGATGGATGTCAAGGACCAAAAAAGGAGAAATTTACCAGGACTTAAGAAGGGCGGGGTCGGTGAGCATAGCCCGTGAGTGGCATCTCCTGGAATTGAGCCTGCAACCTGTAGGGTGCTTCCCTTTGCCGCTGGTGGTCGCTGTGGAGCAAAGGGCATACCTCAGGTAAGACTTAAAGCAAAGACTTTGCACTTCAAATGCTCATGACCAGGTGAGGAAACGATCATCAGGCCTTGAGTTTGTGAAATGTAAGTAGCGGAGCCTAAGAATTCATATGAAACTAGATTCTGGATGGAGATACATAGTTATTGAAAGGCAAACTAAGAAAAACAAAACAAAGCATTGTCCCACAAAGGGAGCCAAGAGGAAACGAGAAGAATAGATAAATGGTGGAATAGTCATAAAATGGCATGCGAGGGCATGGAAAAGAAATGAACTTTAGCTACAGGTACTAGATAGAATATTGCTTAAGAATATATGCCAAGGGAATAATAACTCAAAATTCTTAACAGTTTTTCACCCTGGGGTAAGAGACAGAAATAAGAGAAGAAAGTTACACATAGGGGATTTTAACAATATTAGCAAAGTTTTATATTTTAAATGAGATAGTAGATCCACGAGTGAAAATTTTATTATCTTTATATATCCTTATAGTTCTTATTTATATCTCCTCTTTTAAAAAATATTTCATTTAAAATGATTAAAATTTGTGTATGTAAGGTGTAAAATAGGATGCGTATACACACTCTCAAAAAAAATAGAAAGTATACTGAAAAGTACTTAAAATGTTACCTTTGGACAATGTGATTTGGGATGATTTCTTTAACATATTTATCGCTATTGTTATACTATTTTCAGTAAATATGTGTAACCATTAAAATAATTTTTAAAAAGGTCTGAGAAAATATTTTGTCGTATATTAATATTTTAATAGTTCTTGTGTTTTGAAAACATTTTAATTGTTCACAAACACTTTCAAATATTCACATGTATGTGAGATTTATTGGTTGAGTTAAAGTAAAATGATAATAGGAGAATCCATTAGGCTGGATCCTGTGTTTCTTAGTGCAATATTGTAATTTAGAAGGAAAATGTATATTTGGGTTGTAACAAAATGAAAGCCCACTCTCTGAGCTCATCTTATTCTAGCCTGCATTGTTCCCATGGCCTCACGCTAATAGCTCCTGCTATAGACATGCTAATCGTCAATGAAATTCTGCTTGAGGCTTGAGTTTTTCAAAGAACAAACCCTGGCCTGAAGTGGCCTCTCCTGAGGATGTCTAGGATATGTGTAGAAAAATAAAATTGGTTAATGCACTAGGAACAAAAAGATTTAGAGATTTCACAGGGTCTCACTGGTCCCCTGCCGATGCCCTGATGTCTGCAGTTGTCAATAACCAGTTGCCCCTTCCATCTTTCCTCCCCTAGACTTAAAAGAAGCCTGAACTCTGCACTTCCTTCAGATGGATTTGAGGAACTGCTGCTAGCGACCCCGTCAATAAAATTTTCCTTACTCCAGATTCTAGTGTTTTGAGTTTTGGCCTTTTGAAGCTTTGGGCGCATGAACTTTTGAACCCGTGAGAGGTCTCAGTCCCAGTTCCTGACTCACAGCTTCCCAAACCCTTAGAATTTCCTAAGTGTTGAGAGTGACAAAGGTGTATGCTCTTATGTTAAAGAGGTGACTTCTTCGGACTCCTCATTCACTCCTCATTCGGTGGCTAGCTGCCAAGAGAATGTGACTAGAGGGTTTGAAGCTTCTGCCCCCCACCACCTCTAAAGAGGGGCGAGGGGCTGAATTGATTGCCAAAGGCTGATGATTTGAACAATCATGCTTAAGTAATAAAGCCTGCATGAAAACCCAAGGGGATGGTTCAGAGTTTCTTGGTTGTTGAACTTGTGGAAGAGCTGGGAGAGTGGCACTCCCAGAGGGCATGGAAGCTCTGTGCCCTTTCCCCCGGCTTTGTCCTAAGCATCATTTCCACCTGGCTGTTCCTGAGTTATACCCCTTAATAATAAACCGGTACTCTAGTAAATAAAAGATTTCTCTGTGTTCTATGAGCTGCTCTAGCAAATTAATCAAACTAAGGAGAGGGAATCTCTGATCTATAGCCTCTTGGTCAGAAATATAGATAACCTGGGCTTGTGATTGGCATCTGAAGTGGTGGAAGGCAGTCTTGTAGGACTGAGCCTTAACCTGTGGGATCTGATGCTACGTCCTGGTAAATGGCGTCAGAACTGAGTTGAACTGTAGACACCCAGGTGGTGTCTCAGTATTGTTTTGTGTTGCATGAGAAGCCTCCTCCCCTACTCCCTCCACATGCTGAAGTTGGTGATCAGAACGCAAAACAACTTAGGAACAGGGAAGCCTTCATAGATAATAAAATTAGAAGAAAAAAAAGAATCATGGAAAAAAATTACAGATGAAAGAAATCTAAGTTGAAATAATATGTATGGCCCCACAACAAAACTTTGATCCACTTACAGCAATTAATTCAGAAGTTTATAAAATATTTGTTGAATGGCAATTCTGTGAAATTTTTGTGGGAAAATGGTTTATGATCAGAGAAGGGACTTTTTGATAAGCCTGTTCACGTGGACTGAGAAAGCCAGCCACTTCCTCCAAATCCATGCTATACTTGAAGAATATAGGATTGAATATGATGTGCAATTTTTATTTGGTCTTCCTACCATCCATCAGCCTTTCTTTTTTCTACAAGTGGTTCTGCATTTTCATACAGCCTGTAAAATGCAACAGTCTGTCCTAAGACAGAATTTAAGCTAGCATGAATACGATGACTTTCAGATGAGAAACCAAGAATGTAATTTATTTTTATGGAATGGCTGCATTAAACATTCTACGGTTAAATGCAGATAAAAGTACATAAAAATCCACATTCACATTTTTTAATCTGAAGCTTTCCAGTATGCCTAAATATTTGTATATACTCAGAGTGTATTAATGTTGGTATAAGGATAGCTATTCACAGCCATAAAAGTTTTAGTCATTGAACGCATCTACATCAACATGTACTAGTTTGCTGGAAAACACATATGAGAATATGAAAATCCTAAATATCTGAAAACGTTTCTGCTATTAGGGGAAAAAGTTGAAAGTTCTAAATAAATATTTTTCTCAAAAATAAAAAAATAAGAAAAGAAACAAAAAATCTAAAGCAAAAAATCAAAAATAATATTTGTCAATCTTGGATGGTGCGTACATACACGAGTGGTCAGTTTTATTGTTTTTTTATAAGTGCTTGTAAACTTGCAAAGAAGAAAACACTGCCTCTAGTTTTTTTCTCACTAAGCAAAAATACGAAATTCTTTGGCATCAATTCTAGCTGTTGTTTACAGAGCTCAATTACTCTGAGAAGTCAAAAGTATGTGCTGCAATGAATACTTAAAAAAAAAAAAAAAACTCAGCACAATAACAAAATTCAACATCCTCTCACCAAACATGTTTCTTTTCCTTTAGGTCATCACCTTCTGCCAGTCTGAGATTTCCTTTATGTGAAATAATAACAACCTTATAGAGTTGTTGTTCCGGAACTGAAGAGATTCAATTTGAAAAATGTAGTGGTGAACGCTAATGGCCCGTTTTAAAAACATGTTACACAGGGGGTAAGCCACACACCCGCTGCCAGCCAGCCCGGGTTCTACTGTCATTCGTGCCACTTAAGAGCTCTGAGATCTTAGGCAATTTATTAGATGACTTAATTTTGCAAAATGTTCCTTCGCTGTCATGTTCAAATGTTTTAGTATTTTTCTGACTAGTTAATATCTCTGCAATTACAACTTACCATAGAAATAGAGACAATAAATTAGACACTTTGGACTCACTGGAAACAATACTTTGTAATGTAAGACTCTTTTGCAGCCCTACTATCAAAGAGGGAGAATTTGCTAAGTAAGGTAATTTGCCATGCTTCTTACCTAATAATTTCTGTGCTCAAATTTTCCTCGTCCTAAAGCAGTGTATTTTGGCAAGGGTGGCACAATTCACCTAAAACCTTCATGTTGTTTCAAGTCACCTTTTGTTGTGAGACACCATAGCTGTCATTAACTAGTTGACTGCTATTGCCTCATTGATTAAAAAAAAAAACAAAAACAAACAAACAAACAAAAACCTTCAATCTGCATTTTAGTAGAATAAATCTTTCATGTGTGTGGTTTATTAAACGTTTGTGGGTCTCTCCAACAGTGACTTAGTGGAACAAATATTTTATTGAAGGTCAGAAAAACTGGTTTGGGGGTTCTGACTCGCCACTTAGTAACAGAGAACTTAGTTAAATAATGCTAGTTCTAAAACTATAAATTGTTTTCTGTTTTGGGAGGGGTTTTAGGTGTAATCCCAAATACATCCTCACTCCCCCGGGCCCCCTCCCCTCAAAAAAGAAAAAAAAAACTCAATGTAACAATTGTTCTTGCACAGATAATTTGGGAAATGCTGAGTTAAGCAAGGTTTAACAGAGGTGTTATTTTAAGATTTTAGAGCTTACAAAATTATCATGCACATAATAAACTTCTAGTAGGGTTACAGCATGAAGCATTTTTTCTGAACTTGTATCACTGAGGAACTTTTTTTTTTTTTTTTTTTTTTGCTTAAAGCATACGATATTGTTATCTGAAAGAGAATCCCTAAACACAAGATCTAGAAATTACTGTGTAAGGAAAAAGCACAGGCTTTGTGGACAGACCTGTGGGTGATGGCTGCCACTTACTAAACTTCATTATTCATTCTTTTTGAGTCTGTTTTCTTGATGATAAAACAGAGATAATAATCTCAACTCCATATTCTTGATGCAAGACTAAAACTAAAACATAGGTGTGTCAGACAAAATAATCTAAAGCCTCTCCAAGAAGTCCACATTCTAAAATCGTGGACTTTCTGAAATATTTTTACTAAAAATTCCACACAACAATTCATTCATTTCATTGATGTTCACAGACACCACAGAGTTTGCCATTTCCTACATAGGCATATACCTTAAAATCATAGGAATGGAAATCATATACCCAGAGAATCACTGGTAACTTTACAACCATTCAGTGAGCCATGAAAATAATCTCCAATTGATTGCTCAAAGGCCTGAGGCAGTAGCTGAGAGCTAAAGAGAAATGAAATGCATGCTGACAATTTTTAATCAGTCCATCAGCTAAGTTTAAATGGGAACCTATCAGAGAGAAAACAGTGTATGTTTGCCTTAGATATCTATGTTATTTTTCTTTCTTTAGAAATCAGAAAAAGTAAGGAGAAAAAATAACAGGTAAACAGAATGTTTTAGCTGGAAGGGATTTTAGCGATCACTTAGTTTGATCCATTATTCTGTAAGTGAGGGAAAAATGTATAAATTTTAAGTGATTGTCTCTCGTTCATACAGCAAATTAATGGCAGCAACAGAACTATGCTCAGAAATAAATATTAAAATCGCATAATGAAAACTAATTATGGAAAGAAAGAGTAAATAACTATAACAATAGAAAAAAGGAAAGATTTAGGGGACATTTTAGAACTTGCTCCCCGGCATATGCCACTAGTTTGGCTCAAACAAACTCTTATCACTCAATTAACTATTTTCCAAACTCATGAGTTTTTAAGTCTCTACTTTCATACTACTAAAAAAATAATAATTTTTAAGATTAAGCCCTTGCTCTTGTGTCAGGTACACTGTGAACTTGAACCTAAAGCTCAGGACTAACCCTAACAAGAGGTATCCTTCTCCTCAAATCATTTGGTTTCCCAAAGATTACAGTTGAAGAAAGTGAGGCGTGGGGGGTTTTAAACCCTGCCTAACATGTTTTAGATGTGAATCCAGTTTTCCCATAGCCCACACTGCAGCCTCAGACCACTGTCCACTCTACTATATGTAATACGCTTTATCAGCATTTCATTTGGCACTGTGCTTGTATTCTTGTTTGGTGATCTCCTGGGTCTCCTTTAAGATGCAACTGAATTTAAAGGTAAAAATTCTTGTTTCCTTTTTAACTCTCCTAGTGGGAAGTCATGGCAGGCTACCTTCCTCTTTTTTGTTGCCAAACGTGTAGGGGTTATGGCTTAGCCCGGAGGTTTTAGGAACAGATAATCCCTCTTTTCTTTTTTTTCCCCATATAAATCTCCACATTTAGAGTAGTTGCACAATTCTTGAAACCAAAGCCACTTTACTAAAGATGATGAGGATAAATGAGAATACACAATACGTACAATTGGCTGGTATAGATGCATAGATTATAAAGCAATTTTGAACTCATCCATTACAGAAGAACAGATATTTTGCCTCATCATTGAATCTTTCTGTCTAACCATGTGGTGTCACCCTATTTCCAACTCGAACTCCTTTAATAGGTCTCCCTTAGAAATTTGTATTATTTTCCTGCTTCTAATCTTTCACTATTGCTGGACCAGTTTCAACCTGACCATTTGCATAATACTGTCTTTTTAACTTTAGCTTCTCCAATCTTTTTTGGCTCTTTATTTTCCTGCCTTTTCTAGTTTTTCACTTCCAGAAACTCATATGGCTTCTCCAACTTCAGAATCCATAAAATACTTCCTGCTGACCTGCTCCTGGATGTTGTATTTCCTTTATCTCTTATTGAATTACCCAAATATGTATTTTTTTCTGATCTTATAATTATGGGCACTCTTCTTAACACATATGTGGAAGATATTACTATTTTATAAAAATATTATTTTATAGAATAATTTATGACAATTTATTGAAGTGTAATTTGTTAAATATATATTTAAACTCGCTGCCTAAATTTTTGCAGGAATACATAGTTTCAGCTCAGTTTTTTTCATAACTTACAATCATTTAAAGTAGTATTTTCTTCCACTTACTCATAGAATAATAGTCAATGGAGCTCAAATTTCTGAAGTCCCTATGAGTGTGTAATCTTTCATTTTTATCCAATGCAAGAAACATGCAAGTAAATAGAAATTGTATTCAACCCACCAATCTCCACAAATATCCGTGAGAGTGATAAACATGTAACTATTGCAGGTTTGGTTCCAGACCACGGCAATAAAATAAATATTGCAATAAAGCAAGTCATACAAATACTTTGCTTTCCCAAATGCATATTAAAGTTATACTATAGTCTATTATAAAGTGTGCAAATGCATATTAAAGTTATACTATAGTCTATTATAAAGCATTGTCTGAAAAGCAATGTATATATCTTAATTAAAAGATAATTTACTGCTAAAAATTGTTAACTATTATCTGAGCCTACAGCAAGTCATAATGTTTTTGCTGATGAAGGGTCTTGCCTGGATGTTGATGGCTTCTGACTGATCAGGTTGGGGTAGCTGTGGCAATCTCATAAAATAAGACAAACATTAAGTATAATGGACTTTTCCTTTCTCTATCTCTCTGTAGTGTATGATGCTGTCTGATAGCATTTTACTCACAGTAAGAACTTTCAAAATTGAAGTCAATCCTTTCAAGCTCATCGACTGCATTATCAACTAAGTTGGCGTAATAGTCTAAATTATTTGTTGCAATTTCAAAAATCTTCACAGCATCTTCACCAGGAGTAGACAGCAACTCTTCCCTTCACTTTAACTCTTAGAGCCCATAACTGGAGTATTAATTGACCTAATTTTAATATCGTTGCATCTTGGGGAATAGGAGGTGCAAGGAGAAGGAGAGAGACTAGTAAATGGCTGGTAGGTGGAGCAGTCAGAGAACACACATTTACGCAGTAAGTTTGTACTTAAAAAGGTCAGAAGCACCAGAGAGAATGATATCTTTAAACAATTCATTGCAATGGATTCTGTCTTTTAGTTAAGAACTCTTTCCGATATGCACCTAAGGCTCTTGGCTGCCATTGTCTTGATCTCTGAAATCTCATGAGCGGAGTTTTTCAACCATAGAATGGATAAGTGAGCAGCATGAAGTAGGATTACATTGTAGTGTTATCGTAACCCTATTTAATAAGCAGAAATGAGGGAAGGGAGAGACCACAACTGTCTTCAGCTAAGAGGCTGGTTATTCATTCATTCCTTCCCTCATTTGTTTAATATGATGCAGAAAACAGACAGGTAAAGCTTAAAAATAAATGTAAAATTGCTACGAATGATAGTTGCATTGTTTGGAGGAAAGGACATTTAGCCTAGTCATTAAGGTTATGACACACTTCTCAAGAAAGTCTCAAGCCTTGGTAGAATCACTGGCTTATATGTCACACTGTGTAAATACTGCCACTGAAAACACTGTAGATTCACTACTGTCCTAAAACCTTTGTCTGAAAATCAATGAAAAAATAACAAAAAACGAAAGCAGTGAAATCAGAAAACAAATTATCTACTTGCTTAAGTAAAGGTTAATGACATTTTAAAAATTATTCTTCAAGAAAAGGACATATTTTTAACAAATTATATCAAGGATCCATTTATCAAGACATTCCATGAATATAGGTAAGAAAAAAAAAACATTCAAGTAACTCAAAACTCAAACATTATTACTGAAGATTTTTAGTTACGTATAAAACTTTTTATTAAAGTTCATCTTTTTTTATTCATTGCTATAGCCACTGGGATGGTGCTTGGCACCTGGTAGAAACTCAATAACTATTTATTGATTAAAGCTAAAAATTAATTTGAAGTGTCTTCCAGTATCTCTCATACCTATGATTCTGAAGGTATTATTGTTTGAAGAAATACTCTTCATAATTTTGCAGTCTTCTACTTTCACTCTGTCTTACATTTTTTTTCTTCAAATATTATACCAGTGGGACTAGAAATGATACACTTGAAATCCATCAGTAATCAAACTACAGGTTTCTATAGAAACCAAAACCAAAATGCCTTTATTTTTTTCCTCATGCAGAGATACAACAGCAGATTCAAATTTTCTTAAGAGGATAAGTACTCTTTAAATCATTGCATGTCCATTTTACATGCTGAATGTATGATGAGCATTCTAAATCTCACTAGCTTTTAGCTGTGTACTTGTAATACTGGTAAGAAAAATTTTTATTAATATTATTATCATTACCATTATTCTTATTGTTATTAAGTTACATGATTATTTAATAATTATATTTGGTTATTTTTATATGCTTAATTGATATGAATCAAATTCATCTATTGAGCAAAAAACCAAAAGTAAATGAATAAACTAATAATATTTTAAAATTCCATTTTTATGACATTCTTATTTGTGTTACCAAGCAAAATATATGAATATAAAGGAAATTCAAGAATATGTTCATAAAACACAATAGTTAGTTCCCTATTAAAAATGTTAAAACTTCTCTCCCACCGAGCAGCCTTGCGACCCTAGAAAAGTTGATGAACACTCTGCTTTAAGTATACACATGGTTAAAATTGGAGAGGTGATGAGCTTGCTAGGCCCTCATAGTTCTAAAAACTGTGATTCTCCAATTATTGATGAATCCAACATGGGAATGATTAATCATGGGTGGCCAACATGGGTGATACTTGGGCGTGGGCCCTATGGACTCTGAAACTGCAATACCAGGTTAATCATGTCCTCTTTCTACAGAGATAGCTGGCCCCATGCTAACACAGTAGGAAAATTTCTGTACCTCTTAGGGTCATTTGGCTGTATACAACAGAAAAATAAACCGGCTAAATTAAGTTACAAAATCAAAAGAAATTAATTGGAAGCAAATGTGATAGGGTCATAGATTTGATGAAAGACCTAGTAAACGAGGCTTTTTAAAGGCCAGTGACCAAAGCATAACTTGGGACAGTCAGAAGACAGAGAAAGAGGGAATCCACATCGTAAATGGATAATTCTGCACCAGCTATGTCCTCTCCTCATTTCTCTCCTCCTGGAAAGAGAGCTTAATTGGCCTGCCTGGGTCACATGCTCACCAGCTCTAGGCCAGGAAAGATCACGGCATCTTGACTGTAACGCTGGACAAGGCCAGTCACAGTTAAAGAGGTGGGTCCTTTCCCAAAGGGAATCAGGACACAGAACCAGACAAAAAGGAAATGCATGCTGGATAAGCAAAAACTACATATCTTCCAAAAATCAAGAGAAACTTCTGATAACAGGAACTGAGAAAAGATTTGGACTTGTTATAAACAGTTGATTCTTTTTACCCCCCCTACATCTTTACTCGTACATCTGTCTACAACCAAAGAATCTATGAATATATATGTCACTTAACAAATGTCTCTAAGAAATTGTAACATGTTTAAAAGGCATGCATTTTCCCCAGGCAGTCTGAGTGTTGGTAATTTTTTATCCACAGTTTCACATGGTTAGAATAGGACATGCACAACAGAATGAAGTAGAAATTTATTTCAAAAGAAAAAAGTTATCACAGTCCTGCTAAGTAGGAAATCCATCATGGAAGTAGCTCTGCTTTCTTGTGACAGAATCCTTTTCTGGAATTAAGGATCTGTTATGCTGGCAAGCAATATGCTTTGAAGGATGCAGAGCTAGTCCACCAATTCAATGAGAAAAGATTTGGAGGCTTCAAAACACAATTGTGCAAACTGTGCCCAAATGTGTCTATACTCAAATAACTACTTTGCTTTGTAACTGGAAATTTGACTATAAGAATGATTGCATATAACAAACTAGGGTTGTTTTATTCCCATGGTTTCTTGAGGATCTCATTTCTATTTAACTTTGATTACTTTTTTAAATGGGACCCAGATGTAGCCCAGGATGCAGAATGTTTCAGTAGATGTTTCACGATCTTACCCACTGGTAAACCATGCAGTGCCTGACCCCACCGGGGATGCTGCCCTTCGTGATCCAACCTACATCTGCCCTTCGTGAATACTGTCCTTGTTGTTTCCTTTGAAGAATTCTTTTTCACTCATCACTCAAGAAACAAGAAGTCCAGCCCCAGAAAAAGCTGTACTAATGATCACTACCAGAGAACTACAGGGCACAGGGAGGTTCACCCCCACCAATGGAATCCTTGTCTTCTTTTGCCATTGTTTGCAATGAAGACAGAAAAAATGAATTGGAAAAAAATGTAACTTAAGTAAAGAGAGGATTTGAATGTAATTTTTTCATGTGTTAACATGAATGAAAATTCTCTCTGGAGTTTGAACCTGGTCTGATGTTAAAACTATATGATGATGAACGGTGAATAAAACATCTTAAAACTGAGTCTTTTGGAGAGCATGCTTTAACTAGCTCTTGACCTTGGTATATTATTTAACTTTATCTTAGCCTGGTTTACTTATAAGTACCTGGCTTACCCATCTCAGAGGTCAAGCTGAAATAATGAATGTGAAAACACTATGCAAAGACAAGGTGGAGTTAAATGCAATTAGTTCTGCAAAGCAGCCTGATGTAGTGCAAATAGCACAGACATTACAGTTAGGAGATCCTGTCCAATTTAAGATTCTGTATTTAATAGCCAGTTATTTATTTTAGAATTCTTGGTTGCAAAAACTAGCAATAAATAGTATAGAAATTATTAGCATGAAGTTATAGTCAAATAGACATAGGTTCAAGTATGGACTCTGCCCCTTCACAATATTTTTTATTAGACAGGTACTTTCTCTTTAAGACTCAGTTTCCTCTCTGAAAAAATAAGAATAATGCTCTCCACCAACACCATAATTAAATTTCTGACATGCTAAAAAAAAAATGGGAAGAGACAATCAAAATTAAAAAGAAGATAAGGCAGTCTCAAATACAGAAAGAGCTGAGAAAATTTAAAAGGTGGAAATAAACAATACAAAAAAGATAGCGGTGGCTGCTGCAGATTCTTAAAAAAAAAGTGTTTTAAATACACACAAGAATTTTGCTCAGCACACAAAAAAGAAGCCTCACATCTAGACAAGCTATAAAAGCAGCTTTAGAAATTTATCTACACCAAAGACATTTTACAAGGACATCGAAATCGGCCAAGATATTTTGTCACCATATATCCAGAGAGAAGTAATAAAAAAAAAAGTGTGGTTGAGATATTGCTCAGCCTACGCAACCAGGAAATGCTGATATAAACATGTCGAGGTGGTGCGTTTATAGGATCATATGCCTCTTTGCACAGTAAGTTTCCAGTGGGCTTTCCTCGAGGCTCAGGTAACTAGTATGTCAGTTTTTGAGATTAGGTTTGATAGTAGAGCCCAGAGATAGCACAAGGAAAGCAAACGTTCAAAATAAAGCAACAGGCAGCTAAAATGCTCTCACTTTATTCAGAACCAATCTGAATAATAAGTTAGAGACATATTCGTGAAAAATATTTTATTAATTTGTTCATTTTTTTCTGAGAAGAATTGAGAACATCCAAAGTGAGCTATGAATAATTCAGCTCTACATTTGAGTGTAAAATAGGTGTAATTTAGAAAATGAAGCTAGACCTTATATCAACGATGGTGGTGATAATATAGTGAGATTATTGTAAGGATACAAATGAATCGAGTGCCCAGGTTTCGTCCAACATCCATGTGTCATGAAAACCAGAGCATATTTCATGAAGAATCCAGGGCAGTCTAGACCTTTCAGGCACAAAGATGCAGATGTTCATGCCCATGTCTTCCATTGGAGTATTCGTTTACCTCTATATCTGCTTCTTTCTAACCTGTCACCAAGTGTCTTCTAACGATTTTCTCTTTTTTGTGTCCTGACTTCTGTTTGACCCATAACGTTATCTTCCCCATGATTTTGAATTGCCAGTAGTAGCCCACAAGGCCCTGCCACATCTTTTGGTCTTCTCTCGTCTGCAACTTTCACGCTCACTCAATATCTTTAAGCTTTCCATGCTGACCTTACAAGATTTTTGTAATCATTGGATGAGATCATTTATGAGAATGAACTTTGAAATCTCTAAAGTAATATATGTGATATAAATATGCATGCACTTCATTTTTAAGTCATTTAGTTCTGTGTATGTAATGAATGACTCTGAATATCTTATGGTCAGTTTTCAAGAATAAAGTACTTGTAAAGGTTCTCTCAAACACATTGAGTCCAAGTTAGAATGTCTTAATTTAAATCAGTTGAGACAAAAATTTCTGTGGTTCTCTTCAGTACAGACTGAACCACATTTAACTGCCTAGTCTGGTATGCAGGAGTAGAATACCACATAATGCCTTTGCATAAAAGGATTAAAATCTTGTCTTGAAAATATTTTCCATGGTTTCGGTAATCATTTATTAACTATCCTTTTCCAGGATGACATGAAATGATGCCCTAGCCTCAAGATTTGACCACTTTTTTAGGGCGGAAAAATGGAGTTTAGAATGCTTTAGAATGTAAGAAGAAACTATTCTTTTTGTTAGAGTTCAGCCGAAGATACAGTCCCAACACCAGTTGCAAGTTTAATGGATTCTCAAAGTCACCCTCACATTTGATAATTTTCTGGAAGTATTCACAGAACTCACTGAAAACTTATACTCATGGTTATGACATCACAGAGAAAGGATGCAAATGAAAATCATCCAAGGGAAGAAGAACATATGGCAGAGTTTGGGAGGTACCAACCATAGAGATTTGTTGTCCTCTCCATAAGTCTTAGACACAGTACTTTCTCAGCATCAGTATGTGAAAATGTGCATGAACTATTACCAACCAGAGAAGCTCACTTAGGACTTTGGTGTCCAGAGATTTTTACTGGGGTTTGACTACATACTGCCTATGTGGTTAGTCTCTAATTTCCAAGCTCTCCCAGAGAGCAGGCAGATACCTTTAGTCTCAAGTTCTTTCTAGAGGCAAAACTAATACCATGTCACCCATTGCTCCTATCATAAACTGCATCATTGGGCTACCAGTGGTCAAAGTCATTGGCCGAACAAAGACACTCATATCCGCCAGGAAATTATAAGGACGTAGAGGATACCTTTCAGTACGAGGGGGAGGGCAAAAGCCAGACTCTCCGTGGGAAAAATTAATTCTTCATTACAAAATAACCAAGTGTGATAAGTGGGATTTAACTCAATCAGGATTCTAATAAGATGACCCTCTTGGAGGTTAGGAACCAATGGTGGCTAGGGAGAATCACAAAGGATTGTTATGATGTATACAGAGTTGTACAAATATGACCCAAGATAAGCTAAGAAGGGCAGACAAGGAAATCTTTCTGTCTGTAGTATGTGTTCCAATTCATTTATTTAGATAGTTTTACTGAGGTATTATTTATATACCTTAAAATTCACCCATTTTACTTGTTCAGCTCAATAATCTTTATTAAACTTTCAAAGCTGTGAAATTATGACTACAATCCAATTTTAGGCTATTTCTATCACCCAGGTAGATTCCCTGTGCCAATTTGTAATCAACCTTTATTCTTACTCCCTATTCCAGGAAATCCCTGGTTTGCTTTCTGTCTTTACAAATTTGACTTTACAGGAGATTGTTTATAATATGTAGTCTTTGCATTAAACTTCTTAGCATAATATATGAGATTCCCTCATGCTGCAGCACGAATCGGTGATTTATTCTTTTTTATTGCTGCATTATATTCCATTGTATGGATATACCACTATTTTTTATCTATTTATTAGTTGATGGACCTTTGGACTGTTTTCTGTTCTTGCAATTATGAACAAGTCTTTATGTGAATATGTTTAAATTTTTCTTGGGTAGATATCTAGGTGTAGAGTTGCCAACTTTTATGGGAATGTTAAACTTTTTAAGAAACGACTAAGCTGTTTTCCAAAATGGTTTTACAGTCCCACCAACCAAGTATGAGGGTTCCAATTTCCACATATTCTTGCCAACATTTGTTATTGTCTGCCATTTTTATTATAGTCATGTTAGTTGATAAGAAGTGACTTATTTATTTTTTTTTAAATAGTCACATCTGCAATGGTAAAGGGCTATTATTACTAAGGTGTGTATCCAAGAATATAACTAGTTCAGTATGAGGAACTTTGCCCTGCCTTTCCCTAGAGGAAAGATCTTGCTATGCTTATCATTCTCACTTGACACTTTCATATCCTTGATCAGGGAGGCAATTGTGTGTTAGTATCATATCCTTGACCTGTTACTTTCAATTGTCCTGAAGAATACCAAAGGTATTATTATTGCTCTTCAGATGACTGTCACATTTATGTATCTTTCTGGTGGTAAGTACAATGTTATTTCTCAGCAAAATTGCCCATATTTGCTAAGAGAGACTGTAACAAAAGTGGAGTGAGTGAAATATAAGCAGGAGTGAAGGCAAGGCAGACAAAACTGAGATGCATACACCACATTTAGATAAATGATCAAAAGCCTTTATAGTCTAATGCAGAACAACATTGTAAACATTTAATGATTTGATTGGGTTGTCGATCTATGGATTAAACTTAAGTTTATAATAGCAATATTTCAGACATGACTGTCTTCTACTGACAAACACCACCATACACAATAAATAGGAAAGTGGGAAATGAGAAAAATATGGAAAGAAGAAAAATAGTACAAAAGAGGAAAGCAGAGAGGAGGTAAAGAGGATTATAATGCACCATTTATAAATGTTATAAGCAGGCACTTAAATATTTGATTTTGTACAATGTATGAGTCAAAGCACTAAAGGCTGGTGAGTCGTGGTGGTGAAGGGGATGGGGTTGCAGAATGGCCCCTCCGGGAATGTGGGAGGCGTAGGCAGCTACAGCTCAGGAGTTCTTGGGTCTTGACTGCATTTGTCCCCCAGTGATGACATTGCTGTGGTGATGATGAATATAGAGTAAGAACCCAGAGAGCCAACTATTTGTAAACATCGCCTGAATTCAGTGGTTTTCAACTACATGCTATTTATTCCCTGGGGTATATTTAGCAATGTCTGGAGGCAAAAGACCAGGCATGCTGCTAAATCCATCCTGCAAGTCACAGGACAGCCCCCCACATCAGAGAATTATCTGCTCCAAAGCCAGTAGTCCTGAAGTGGAGAAATCCTGCCTTAAGTGGAAGCACACAGATTATTTGTATAAATTCTAGCTGAGTAGCAATGCATGCCCCACTATCGAAGTGTTGCACAAAGAATTGACCTTCTGCAGAAATTGCTAGCGGTCTCATGAGCAGCTGCATGTATTTTGGGGATCTCTAGGCCAAGGTAAAGTATATTATAATATGATATCATAATATCTTTCTTTTCTGCATGGTCACATGACTTTCAGAACATTTTTAGCCCTGGTGAGTTAAATCAAAAACATAATCTAATCTTATGATAGATGGGGAAATGTGAATGTTTGCATATGTGTGGGTGATCTCTTCTAGCCAATATGCAGCACACCCAAAGCACTAACCTATCTTAAAAATTGAAATCCATTGGTAGTCTGAGAGATATTTCAGATAAGCATTTCTAAGTCCTTCTTGCCTTTTCAGTAAAATTGTTTTAATAAAAACAACTTTGAGTTTTACCTCTCATATCTCCTGTCAAAACCTCTTTTAAATTAAACACACACACATACACACACACACACACACACACACACACACACACACACACACACATAATAATATCTTAAAAGCCAGGTGGCAGGAAGGAAGAGAAAAAAATAAAAGATGCTAAAAACACATACCAGGAAAACAATCTCTACAAATGTCCCTACATAGACTCTACTAAAAATTGACTGGATTTGGAATAATTCTATTGCACTGTATTTTGTAACACAATTTTATGATAATTGTAAACTTTCCCGAATTATTTTCTATGATTTGCTTATCCCATCTTGCACAACAGAGAAAAGGCCCTCTGTTCATTACATAAATTAACTATTATGCTTTTTAGATTTATAGTTCATCAAGCTTCATGTGGTAATAAATGCATTCAACATATTCTGTCACAGTAGCTTCATTTTTAACTAGTTTTCTCACTGGAAACTTCTGGGAAATGGTATAAAACATACATCAGATTTGTCCTTCTCTTGAGAGACAAGGAAAAGAAGGTTGAATGTTTGTCCTCCAGTTCTTGTCAACTGTTGGTTGAGCACTGCTTGGAGCATCATCTCCCCAGCCATTCCAGCCCTCCCTGCAAGCAGAGTCTGGTGCTTGTAGTGGCACCCCACCTACAGTGACTGGAAAATGAGTTCTTGGGAGATTAGGACCAGGGAGAAAGAGCATTTGCTAAATAACTGACTCCAACATGTGACGCTAAGAGAAAATGTGAAGAGAGGGGGTAAAGGCAGTCACAATTTTTTTTTCCAATTTGTTTGTAGGGAGTCAGTTATACTTCCATCTCCTAAATGATAGGAAAATATTGCATTACTTTCAGTAAAGTTATAAAGCATTTCATGAAGGAAAAACAGCTATAACATAACTCCCCTAATCAATCAAGAGATATAAAGTTGGGAGAAGTGGGAGGCAGTAAAATTGCACTTTCTTCAACTTGTTTACCATGATATAAGAAAAGAATGATTTACGAAGATATATATGTGTGTGTGTGTGTGTGTGTGTGTGTGTATTTACTCTTTAAAAAAAAATAGATAAATTGGCAATCAGGAGTTTTATATTTCCCTTATCATTGCTACATTGACTTCTTCTGTCTCATCTCTTGACTGCATTTTGGGGGGATTCTAGAACTCTCTGATCACTTTTAGTTATTAAAGTCCAGTCTAATTTAAAGCACCAATCCAAAACTCAATTTAAATCTTAGCTCTTCTTTTCCCACTCCATGTCTATTTTTGAGAAGAGACTTAGGTTGTAACCTTAGTTGCTTGGAGTGATAGAATCTCTATGTCTCATCCTCATGGAGCGACAGAAACTGCACAGATTCTGTTCTGTACCCCTCCCAAGATCACGGAGAACTGAGATAGACAGTGTGGGGAACTGGTCGACCTCATCTTCTTCCCATAGTACAATGCAGTCCCTTCTCACACTGTGTTTACAGTGAAGAGAGAGACACAGCCACTCAGCCTTCTGCTGAATATTAAGCAGTTTGTGCCTTTCTCACTTAATATGGATCTCTCTCTCTCTCTCTCTCTCTCTCTCTCTCTCTCTCTCTCTCTCTCTCTTTTAACGAATATCTGTTAACCAACAGAACATATAAAATGCATTCATGAGACTTTGGGGGTAGCACTCTCTGACTACATCAAACTACTTTTGGATTCCTGTTTGTTAAAGACAGAAAAACTACAATCAGCCTACATGCCTTTAGAATATAACAATATGAATATGAAAACTCCCTTGGTTCCTCTGCCAAATAAAGATTTATTAAATATGAGGAAAACTTCCCTAGTGGGATATTTAACCTACAAAATTACAATGATGCCCTAGCTCCTCTCTGAGCGTTTTAATCTGTATTCCTTTGTGCTTCTCCCTATGTTATCCTTGCAGGATATTCATTCCTTCTCCTTTCTAATGTGCAATTCCTTTAACGCAAGGCTTTTTTATTTGTACTTTATGCTTTTCTTTTCCTTCCTCCAAATCTGATATCTTAGCTGTGCTGTTGAGGTTAAATAAGGATGCACACTTACAGACTTTAAATCCTATTGCTTACCAATTTCTGATTCAGGTTGGCCCTAGGTTCCCTGTACACTCAGCGCCATCTCTGGTCACGAGCTGGAACTGCAAGCCAGAAATTCTGATAACGGTCTGGCCTGTATTTTACCTGAGTCTGCTGAAGAATCTGGCAATGGTTTGCTGCCACACTCTCCAATCTCAGACTAGCCAGTGCCAAACAAATGCGTTTATAACCTTCCCATACCACCACCGTCCCGCGAAAAAAATTGGGACATTTTAAATGACAACTACTTAATGTGTTTAGGGGAACTTTGCATACAGCACAAGGTGAAGAATGAAATACATTTGTTTTTTTTAAACATCTTCAATTATTGGGATGGTTTAGATACACTCATTTTTCAGGGCTAGTTGCCTTAGGTTTTTCTATAATTTTGTGTGTTTCAGACACACTTTCTGTATTTGCACATTTTAATTTTATCTGACATCATGTTCAGTCTTTTATCCACTGCTTTTCCCTATCTTTCTATTTTTTTCTTTTTTCCCTACTCTTTTTTTGTCTTTTTAAATGAAAACATGACTAAACGTTTAAAATATAGGCACTGCATTTCACTATAGCACAAATAAAATTTTACTCATAAATAATAGTTTATGTGTGAGCAAAATGTTATCTTTTACATTTTATCAGAATATTTCTAGAAAACTAGGGCATTTTGTGTTTAAGTTATAGAGAATTTCACTTGTTCTTTTTGTTACAATTATTTCTTTCATGGTTCTGTATCCTCTAGAAGGAAAGAATAAACTCTATGATTATAAAAAAGTGAAGTATTACTCCCTGATTTTGCTCGAAAAGGAAGTTACCACAAGATGCTGCAAAAATAAAGAAGCATAATATGCTTCTTTTCATAATATGACAAAGAGACTGGGAGACTTTTTAGAATTATTAAGTGATATATTAAGTGATTGACATCTGCTGTGTAGTTGCGTAAAAAGAATGCCTCTAAAATGTGTGCACCACAGTGGAAACATGCAAAAATTAAAGCTACCTCTAGAGTTTTGTTGACTCTGAATCTGATTTACTTTTATGACTCCAGAGTGGTGCCATCTCCACTTCACTCAAAGCCACTCAAGGACCATCTTCACATCCTGTCATTCCAGCAGAGAGCACACTGTATTATGATTCAAGATGCTCTCAGTGGTGACCTGCTCATTAGCCATAGGACTGTCTTCATTTAGGTGTAATAGTTTAAGCTTCTACTCTGGTAAGAGTAGTTCTTCTAAGTCTGGTAAGAGTAGTTCTTCCTATATAGTAAAACTTTCCATGAAAAAGCCATTTCAGGAATACAAAAGGCGAGACAAAAATAATATTTTTTCCCCATACTGAATCTCTTCTATGAAGAGAAATGCCGCCATATATGAATTCTTTGAATTTAAATCATAGGATCTGTTTGCAACCTGTCTCCAAGCACAGGTGACCCCTTTGTAAAAAGAGACCTCAGCACAAACAGCAGGCAAAGTTTGATTCATCTGACAAACTTTTAAGCACTTATTTTGCTCCAGGCACTGTGCTGCACACTGACAGATAAATTTCAACATGCAAGGGGCTCTTGCTGAAGATCACACAGGATTATAAATGCACAAACATTACATATATACAGACATGCATGTAAAATACATATGCTTATAAATATGTGTTACCATATAACAAATGGTATATGAAAATAATTATGCAAATTTTGAAATCATACTGTTCAAAGGAAACACACACTACACCTTGATATATTATACATTGACATCTTCTAGTTGACTCATGTAAGAACCTGCTTTCTCAAGTTTCTAATGATTTTATGCTGCCTCATGTAAACACAGTGGGATATATGTCAGAGAGTCACAAAGATGTAAAACATAATAGCTCCTTTTTTTCAATTCTGTAATTATAAATTGCTTTTCTTGGGATCTGTACCTTCGGGGTCTTATTGCATAGAATATCTTGATTTCCAAGCTGAAATGTTATTATTCAGTGTAATGAATCTTGATTTTTTTCTATTAAAAAAATGAACTGAGTCCTTTAGGGCTTCATGTAAAGAAATAAGTCTTCCGGAAAATTTTACTCTCATTTAAAGTAATAAAGAGATGTTTTGGGACTAACAGAGATTGTAAAATCCCTCAACCCATACTGCAACACAGTTTATCTTTTCATATTATTTTATTATTTTGATTGCAAAAAATGTTAGTCAATTTGCCATAGCTATGAGATTTAATTTTTATAGCTATGAAATACAAAGTAAGATCTATGTTAACATAAGTTGAATTGATATATAAATATTCCATATAGTTATTAGAAAATAAGTAATTTCTAAATTAAAATAATGCAGGTGATAGAGATAATGTCCACATAGACACTTTTGAAAAGTTTAAGAATTTAATTTTTATACTTTCTTAATTTTTAGGGTTTTTTTTCAGAAAATAATTTTTATCTAGAGAATGACTGATTATCCACATTATCTATCAGGAGTGTGGTCGGTCATGATTTCTAGAGTTTGTTTATTACTTCTATGATATAACTGTATTTGAGCTTATGAGGTCAAGGTTCTGGCACCTAAATGTGTATTTATAACTTGAGCTAGAAAATAATTAAATCGATGGCATAGATTTGAAGGTAAAACATACTAGATCACTATAAAAATGTATTAAAAACAAAAAGAAGATGTCGATATGTTTTCATAGCAGATAATAATAATAATAGAAGACCTATTTATCTATACCAGGTTACTTTTCCAGGAGATAAGACATTTGCAAGAGCATTCTCGCTACTTCAATAATCAATGGATAAAATAAAAAATTATCAGAAGTCTTGATTTACAAAAATATCTTTTGGTATTTAATTAAAAAAATAAATACAAAAAATAAACTTAGAACTTGTAGATTGATCTACATCTCTATGGATCCACTCTAAGAATTTGGCAGGAGGTAAATGCCTGATACCTGCCTAGTGAGTCAGGTTGAAACACCACTAGTGAGCTACAAAACCCAAGAGAATATTGAGGAACAACAAGAAGAGGGAGAGAGAAAGCTAGCCACACCAGATATTAAAATACTTCAATCTATAAAGCCTCTGTTTCAAAACAACATAGGACTGGGTTCATTGTTCAGACAGAACAATGGAAAAAGATAAATATTCTGAAAGACTTACACAAGTAATGTATGATAAAAGAACCATTGTAAATTTGTAGATATTGGTTGGTTTTTTGTTTGTTTTTAATTAGCGATGTTGGGATAACTGGATAGCCATTTGTTTAAACAGTGAAATTGGACCCATTACTTAAACCATGCAATAGGATAAGCTTCAAGTGGATCAGAGATTTAAACCAAAAATGAAATCATTCAAGTACTGAAAAAAAATTGGATGAATTACTCAATACCTGAAATAAGAAGAACTTACCTATCTGATACTTAAGATTCACAGGCAAAAAGAGAAAGAAAATGAAATTTAAAAATATGATTACATAAAAATTGTTTGAATGCTTAAAAACACTATAAGCAAGTAATAAGATACATAACTTATTTTCAACTTAAACCATAGAGATAATTAACATTTCTAGTATGTTAAGTACTCCTAAAGTAGAAAACAGCCAATGGTCCTATAAAGATAGGCTATAGAAATTATTAGCCGACTACAGAAATAAAAAATGAAAATGGCTTTAACCATGTGAATAGCTATCTAACCCTTGCTCATAATAAGAGGATATGTAAATTAAAACTACACTGAAGGAGCATTTTTCACTTATTACTTTGGTATAAAATTAGAATGCATACTGTATTAGCAAAACTGTGGAAAAAGAAGCACTTTCATATATCTTTAGAGAGTAGGTAGCATGAAAAAATTGCTGTGAAAAATAATTGGGAAATATCTAGCAAAATTACATAGACTTCATCTTTTGACCCAGCAATCTCACTTGCTTGGATCTAACTCACAGATATACTAGCAAAAATAAAAGACTTCTGCATAAAACTATGTATTGCAGAAATAGTTATTGTAGCAATTTAAATGTATATCAGTGGAGGAGCCAGTTGAATAACATGATACAGCCACACAGTAAATTATCAGGCAACTGTAAAAATGAATGAGAAATATCTCTATATACTACTAGGGATTGACTCACAGAAATATTTTTCAGGGAAAAAAGCAAAAGGAAAAAGTGTCAGTACAATATGCTGACAATTTATCTTCTTTTAAAAAAACTAATGCAATTATGATGTGGCTGTATATACTTAATATTAAAAAATAAAAATAAATAAGCATTTAAAAATAGATATGTAGATGAGTAGAGGAGGAATGAGAAGCAAGGAAATAGAGGTGGATACTAGACTTCTTTAAATATATCTGGTTTTGATTTTGAAATTGTGAAAGTATTTTACATAATTAAAAAAATAAATAATCTAGTTTTTAAAATTTTCAATATATCTTAAGAAATCTTAAGAAAAAGGAACAAGTGAACTATATATGTATTTGGTGATGATATATCTACACAGAGAGCTATGCTAATTGACTTTAAAACACATTAGAGATTTATTATCAATATGTACACCTTTAGGACAAAAAGAAAAAAGCATTAGAAAACTAAATTGAGCTATGGAAATCATATTGTTGGTAGTAGTGTGACATTGTAATTCTGAAATCATTGTATTTATATTATGTGGAAAATTAAATAACTGTGTTATTCTATTATAGCCAGTATTCTTTAGAACCAGAATATTCTCCTTATAGAAGTAAAAAGAAACATAAATAAGGTGGAAAATCTAGGTAAAATCCCCACAGTCATGAATTTTAATTGGAAATATAAATATGACATGCTATTTCTTGTCTTTCATTCAAAAAAATAAAATAGCTCCTTGGAGAAATACCTAGTTTCAGGTCAGGAGGAAATAAAGCTGAGCCTGAAACATTTTGTTATGGTAGATAGCAAAGATAAGAAAAAACTTTAAGAGTTATCAAAAGGACACAGAACTCCACATAAAGAGTCTCCCATTGATCAAAAAGGAGACAATTTAAAAATTAACAAGAAAAAAAAACTAAAATGAATAGAAAACCATGACATATGTGTCAGTCAATCATTAGTTCCTAAAAATTCTAAATAAAATTTTTGAAATTGTGTCAGTTACTGTTTTGAAAACTGGTAAACAAATAAAAACTGGTATATAAAGGTAAATAAGCTC